>CAMZMU010000091.1:15241087-15774661 GCA_947311845.1 Poa pratensis
TAGGTGTTTCGGAAGCGCCTCGCGCGACTGCCCGCCGTGTTTACCACAGGTCGTCTTCCGTCCAAGTCAGGCAATGATGAGTACCGCCGTCTGAAATGTCGTCTACTACGACCTGTCTTCACCAACATCATTGTCAACAACATCACCACCGCATTGGGAGCGGTGACCTTATTTGCATCGACAACTACATATTTTACAAACGTTCGGTACGTGCGACGTATTTTGAACCGCAGTTTTTGTTTGCATATATGTTGTTGTTGTTCATGTTTATTAGTACGTCTAATATGTTTGATTATTACATGTTAGGAGCTGTTGTTGTCATGTTTAATATTCTGAAATTAATCATGAAATTATTGCCTAATTATCCAATAACAACAACAACAAACACACACACACCAAAAGCCTACCCTCACTGCATGAGTGGTCGGAGATGCTTGGCGCTGGCCAACTTACATAAGCTCGGGCTGTTCTTTATTTTTAAACAATGTACTTTTAAAACTAGTGTTGCGACAAAACTCGGGTTTTCCTCTCGATCCAAATTTTCCAAGAAGCAAGTATGCCAAGAGTACTTGTTTTCATTATTGATGCTCAAGATTCACCGGTCTTTGATACTATCTGTTGTGGCTCCTCAGAAGCTGGATCAGAGCCTCCAAGCCGTGCCATGGCTTGATTACTTGGCAAATTCGAATGGAGTACCGTCATGAGAAAATTAGGGTGGGATGTTGTCTCTCGCACTTGCTTCGCAAAGTGGACATAGACCGCAATTTGGCCACCAACGGAGTTGGGGATGGTCGGTAGTCCAAACTCTATTTTGGATGATGATCCATCCGGACAACTTACATTTGGGCGCATGGACGGTGACAAGAATAGAACATTAGCGGAGCCAATTGCACATTAAATAACTTGAAGGAGGCCATATATGTAAACTTTGAAATAAAATCTACATATTAGTTAGGGGGTTTCAAACAAAATTACAGCACGGTGGAGCCATGGTCCCAGGACGCCAAGACTTCCAAATAACCTAGTTCATCGTGGTGGTGTGTGTGGCTTGGTGCAATGGCATTTCACGATTATTAGAATACCACAAGTACCAATTTTAAATAGTCTGAAAGATGAATGTGCCCATGTAATGATATAATTCGCATTTCAGTGACATGTATACTTGATGCTTCTTAAAAGTAACACCGCCACCATGTACATACACGCATGTAGTGACCATGTCACAATGCCATACATTTTATACCCTTCCGCTGGAGCTGGATCCTCTGAATTTTCCTGACTTTGAGTCGTTGACAGGTTGGTGCAACATCTGGTGGGACCCACATGTCAGGGATGAGTAAGTCAGAGGACCCCGTTCCGGCCCCTTTCGGGGGAGTGTGATTCTCTCGTTTCACCGTCGATTGAACGGCACTCTGCGATCCACCGGGAATGTACGTGGAGCTGATTCAACCATAGCAATTTCATATCACCTCATTACAGCGTGAAGAGACCTGGAGGAAGTGGAATTGATTCCTTGGCTTAGATTACGATCGACGAAGGGGACGGGACGGCACCGGCACATCGGCGTGGAATAAGTGATCCAATATCAAGTAGAGCAGCAGCTATCAGAAAAACGAATGTTATCATTAATGCCACGAGAACTTTGTGCGCGCGCCAACAGGCAACAGGGTTCATGGGGCAGCACCGTTTGGGTGTCAGGACTTTCGGTTCTTTTATGGCGGGTGTACACGTGACACCCGGGTGTCGTGATCCATCGGTCGGCCTCGGCCTCCTGTGCTTTTATCTTGTGGTACAGTAGCATGGCTTGGAAGCTTCGGAGCTGGTGGTCCCGTCCATTAATGTCGTCAGTTCAGGCTGTAATGCATGGAGTAGTATACTTGTCAATCGTCACCGAGACATTGCTTTTTGACTCTACTTGTTGGTTGTTGCGCGAGATCAGCAGAAGCATGAACTGGCATTTGTTTTTTTAGTGATCGATTGTGTTGAGGCGTCTCACGTGCTGGAGCCACGTCAGAGCTGCCGTAGGCCAGAGTATCTGCCGTCTCTCTCAGCTGCTGCTTGTTTCTTGGCGCCAAAACAGTCACTCCTCAGCTTCGTCCTAGACTCACGCACACGGCCGAGTCGACGCGATCGTCCCTGAAGACAGCACGCCGCCGCCGGTGTCCGTTGATCGTCTCCGAAGACGCCCCTGCCGCTTCCGGTCACCGGCCACCGGTGCCTCCATCCTCTGGACAATCACGATTTGATCTCTGATTGAAGGTAAAATCAATCTATAATCTTGCTTTCTATTTTCCTATCTTCTTCCTCTTAAGTCCTTCTTCTCTATATATTTTCTTCTTTCGATCTCACAGTCTCGAGCAGTCACTGGTGACTTTGTGCGAACTGCCTCATCCATCACCGGATGTAATTAAAGTGGAAAACCACATTAAGGAGGAGAAGCCGGCCATGGCTGCTTCAACGGGGTAAGTGTGAATCAATACAACAACACTTTTTTGGTTGCTTTTTTTTCCACAAAAAGTAATTTGTGTGTAGCGAGGGTTCAATCTTTTGACTCGTGTAGTACTCCCTCCGTTCCAGAAAGTAAGACGTTTAAGCGTTTGTAGACCAATTTTCGTCACGTTACAACATTTTACAAGTTTCCGAAACTACCCTCGCTGCCTCGCACTTGCTCCACGCACACGACGCGCACCCGTTCGCTCTCGCCCCCTCATGCTCACCGATAGCTCCTTCCCCTCTCGTTCGCCGTCGCCAGTCCCTCCCTGCCTCCCCGTCACCGCCCTCTCCCTGCCTCCCCGTCGCCGGCCTCTCCCTGCATCCCCATCACCGCCCTCTCCCCTCCCTACCTCGTTTCCTCTCGCATCCATCACACCCCGTGTGCGACAGAAATGAGTACTCCAGCGTCAAAGATGGAATTTTTAAGCTCCGGTGACGAACTTCTGGGCTATGGAGGCACCAGATCTGCGTGCTCAGGCATTGGATCTTCGTGCGCCGGCACGGGATCTGGGCGTCGGAGGCGCTGGATGTGGAGCGGCGGATCTTGAGCGACGCCGCAGCAACGAAGCGGAGGAACAGCGGCTACGGGTTGAAGACGGAGTCGTCGTCCTCGCAGTGCCCCCACCGTGGTAGCGGGCTCTGCCTCGCCACGCCACGGTGCTACGGCTCCGTGCGTCGGGTACTTTCCCTCTTCTTCTCCTTGCTATGGTGCTTGCTAGCAGTATGAGTACTGGTGCAGTAGAATCTTGAAACTGGGAGTTAGCAGTAGCTGAACTTGGTATTGAAAACATGCTTGCAAGCTTGCTTAATTTTACAAGCTTGCTTAATTTCTTTAAATATGAATTGTGTATCCTTGAGTAGCAGTAGCAAACTGAACCTTGTTGCTCTGTTTGCCAAAACAGTAAGCCAAAACTGAATTTGCTCTGTTTGCTTGCAGTAGCTTTCTTGTGTTTGTGTATTAGTTCATCTTGAACAATTTTTATCAGGACATGTGGGACACTTGCACTGAACGGTGCTTGCTTGTGCAATTTGGGAAACAAATTAACTGTGAGTTGTAGTGTGTTGGCTTGCAGTAGTGTATTCTTATTGTTCTAGTGTGTTGGCTTACACTGAAAATCCTCTCTGATAGTGTGTTTGTATCTGTAGCTTGCTTGCACTGCTTGTGCTTGTGCTTCTGCTACTAGTACTGCTTGCTGAAAAAAATTCCAGTAGCATGCTTGTGCTTGTGCTACTGCCACTGCTATTCCAAATGCAGTAGGAGTTGTTTCTGATTGATTGAGTAGCAGTAGCTATTCCAAATAACTTGTGCCTTATTTCCTGATTGAGTAGCAGTAGCTATTCCAAAGATTTTTTTGTTGCATTCGTTGCTTGAATTCGTTGCTTGCATTCTCCTCTGTTCTTGTACTCTCTTCTTCTCTGTTCTTTTAATATAACAGTAGCTTTTTGTTCTTGTTGTGTGCTCTGTAGTTAAAATATTTTCAACATAAATTCATGGAGTACTAAAATTCAGTAAACACTTGAATAAGTGAATAACAAGTGCAGTAGTGTTTGCTTGCAACAACTGAATAACTACAGTGGTAGCAACACATACACACAACACACAAGTTCTCACAGATACAGTAACAAGTTTTCAACTGCGTTGCTTAGAGATGAAATACACACAACGACACAACACATACACATAACACAAGTATTGCTTGCACTGCTTGAAGCACACAACACATACACACAACACACATGTACTCCATCTGTAGGGCACTAAAATGAGCACACAACACACATCTTGCACTGTTTGGAGATGAAGTCACTGGACATCTAGGCCTAGCACCTGTAGGGCATTAGCATACACTTCTGCGGGACAGTGCATCCTTAGAGGTAGCAGCCCAAGTCTCTCTAGCATGTCTTTGTTAATATGAGGTGTTGCGTAGTCATTTCCCCCACTGTGGTTCATGATTTCTATCATGCAGCACTGCAAGGTTAGGAAAATTCTATTGAGCTTGTAGGAGTCATATCCCTCGAATTCTTCCAGAACTCCTTTAATTAGATCTTGTAGTGTTCTTGGGCTTCTACAATCTGTTAGAGATTGTATGGAGTTGAAGAACCCAAGATCGAGGACGTTCAAATCTGGGCTGCAAGCTGGCTGTTGAATCAGTCGGATATCAAGCCCGGTCTTCTCCACAGCCGCCATGAATTCCGGGTCATTAGGCAGTATATGAGGTCTAGCATTGTCCTGTTGAATGTATATTATCTGTCCAGGTTCCTTGTCTGGCCAAGCAGCCACTATTGCCGGCAAGACCTTGCCAATGAAGAACTCTCGCATCACTTCCCGATTGACTTTTAGTGCTTTAGTCTCTAGTGTACCCTTAGGCCTGTTATCACTCTTCCTAGCTGCTGGAACTTCTTTAACAAAAGGCCAGCAACCTATTTTTCCAGAGAATGTTTCATTTCCTGCACTGTCGAACCTAGGCCTTGCTACAGCCGTAAGGAACATCACTTTACCAATGCTGTTTTTGTTTTTAATTTGTCTTTTAGGTTGTTCTTCGTCAGGTAGGAGATAATAGTTTTTGTTTACTTTGGTCATGTTGAAGAATTTTTCGTCAACATGCACAATCTTGTGCATCTTGCTGAACTTTGGTCTTGCATCTGTTGTGGTTGTCTCATCAAGCATTGACACGCAAAATTCAACCCTATTCTTCATATGCTTTTCGGTTAAAGCTGGCTGCACGGCACTTGAGACCCTCTTTATTTCATGCGCAGTGAACTTTCTGAACAGTGTAGTGGGGCTGCAGCCTAACTGCCAAGACAGTGATCTTATGGTGGACCTCTTGTTCAGTGGAATAGTTGGGATCATCGCTAGATTAATATCGACTGCTTTTCTTCCACATCTTCCCTTCCTATTGTTCGAAACATCAACTGGCAAACCATTTTCAATCTGTTTCATTGCTTTCTGTCAAATCCGTTGGATGGCTTGAATGCCAGCTCCAAAAAATTCTGCAATCTTTTTCTTGTCATCTCTTTTAAATTTTCCCTCATTGCTCATGCAAACAAAATGCATTGCCACATAGGCAGCATATTTCTCTTCATCAGTGAGCAGTTTTCTTGTTCTCTTGGCTTGCTGCACACCTATAACAAGAAATAAAACAAAGATTTGTTAGCAGTACAAAAAACTTGCTTGTAGCAGTAGAAAATTCTTTGGATGAAAAGTACAGCAAGCACTAGTTAAAGGAGTACCTGCATTTTACTAATTCAGTGTAATGTTGACAAGCTTGCTTAATTTTACTAATTGAATTTGCTTTGTTTGCTTGCAGTAGTGGAGTAGTGCTTAACTGAATTTTATCTGAACATTTGTTAGTAGTAGAAAGAACTTGCTTGTAGCAAGAAATAAGAGAAAAAATAAATTAAATTTGCTAGGAAACTTGCTAGGGAAACTTTCAGTTCAAGTTAGCATATTCTTGTTGCACAATTGTTGGTTTCACATTAGCAAGTATGAATGCTCTCAGCTTATGCTTACAAAATAAAAACATCTGACCAGCATTGTTCTTCTCATGCAGTTCAGAAGCCCAGAGAGCAGGTAGCTGATGCCGAAGCATTGCTGGACATGTAATGCATATGATCTTGTAGTGTATCGTATAAATTTTCTGGATACTCTAATAACTGAGTTGGGTACTCAGTGGATAATGACTAAATTACTGTATGTATGTGTTGACCCCATATCCCCATGCTTTACTAGCTGCTTTTGGCAACTTGTGATACTGTAATTTTAGTACTGCATTTATGTAGTTTTACAACTTTGTACCTGCATTTTGACCTATATTTTCTTCTCCTTGCATGATAATTTCATCTCCTGCATCTTGAACAATTTCATCTCCTGCATCTTGATTCATTTCATCTCCTGCATCTTGAACAATTTCATCTCCTGCATCTTGATTCATTTCATCTCCTGCATCTTGAACAATTTCATTTCCTGCATCTTGATTCATTTCATCTCCTGCATGTTGATCCAATTCATCTCCATCTTCTGCAGGTGGAGTGAAGTTCAAGTCTGGGAGAACCATGTTCTCCAGGCAGTACGTCTGGGCGAAGTGCTGCTGTACTAGGAGTACAAGTTTCCTGCTGCAGGTGGAGCCTTGGGAACGTGAGAGCGAGCTGCAGGTTGTGATGGACTTGGAGCGAGCTGCAACCTGGGAGCGAGCTGCAGGTTGTGATGGACCTAGGGTCGAGCTGTAGGTTGTGATGGACCTAGGGTCGAGCCACAGGATGTGATGCTACTGCTGTGGAGGTGCTACTTCTGCTGATTGATTGATTGATTGTTTCTAGCGCTGCTGATTGATTGTTCCTTGCGCTGATCACCAACTCTTACACGTGCCGGATTGGAGTTTTGCCGTGCAAACTGGGGAGGAGTTGGCTGGAGGAGCCGGCCGGAGCTTGGCGATCTGCAGCTGGGGAGGAGTTGGCCGGAGGAGCCGGCCGGAGGTTGGCGATCTGCAGCTGGGGAGGAGTTTGCCGGAGGAGCCGACCGGAGGAGCTGGCAGGAGGTTGGCGATCTGCAGCTGGGCGCTGGCCACTCCCCTCCGGCGACTACAACACCAGGACCTGGAGCTGGCGACCTGGGTGCTAGCCACTCCCCCTCCGTTGATCTACAGCACAAGGCGCGAGGCGGGGCGACGGGATCTGGGCGAGACGAGGCGACTGGATGATTTCAAATATTTTGGCCAACGTTTTCCTGTGCGGGATTGTGCGGGATGGCAGAAATTGTAATTTGATTGGTTATGTATGGGCAAAAAGGTCATTTGTGCGATTTTGGGGGCTGTCGGAAAATTCCTTTAACGTCTTACTTTTTGAAACGGAGGGAGTATATTTTACGGAGAGGATGTTGTACCAAGCTGGGTCCACAAGCTGGCATCAAGTTTGGCAGTTTGGATCAGGCATGGGAATTTTGGGAGCGTTATGGTGGTAGAGTTGGGTTTGATATAGGGAAGAGGTATTCTAATCCAAGCAAGTTTGATGGGACAATTACTTCCTGCAGATTTGTGTGTCCAAAGAAAGTCTTCGAGCAAAAGACAAAAGAGATAAGCATATTAATAAAGTCTTCGAGCAAGCTTGGATCTGTGCCAATGCTTCCTCGGGGGGTAGATTGACTCTTTTACAATCTTGTTTAGCTGGTATTCCTTTGTATTATCTGTCGATGTTCTTGTTCAATAAGACCTTCATCGAAAAGCTGACTAGACATATGAAAAAAAAAATCTGGGAAGGTATAAGTGGAAAAAAGAGGTATCATTTAATTAAGTGGAAGAGGATTTGTAAATCCAAAAAAGAAGGGAGGCCTTGGTGTTGTGGACCTTCATAAGAAAAATGTCAGTCTCTTAGTTACATGGTGGTGGAAGTTAGAGACCCAAGATGGGCTGTGGCAACAAATTGTTCGTGCTAAATATATGAGGAATAGGTCGGTGACAGATGTCAAGACTAGGATTAATGATTCTCCCTGTTGGAAAGGACTTATGAAAGTCAGAGATGTTTACTTGGCTGGTAGAGGTATAAAAATGAATAATGGATCCTTGATGCGGTTCTGGAAGGACCCATGGTTGGATAAAATTCCTTTGATGCAGTCTTTTCCTTTGTTGTAAAAAATCCTGATAGTACTTTTAAGAGTTGCAAAGATGGGGGCTTTGTGATTCCTTTTAGGAAACGGTTGTATCCGCAGCTGAATGATCAGCTAAACTTCATCCTGGATAAAGCTAATAATATTAGTTTGTCGAGTGAGGATGACTCTATTTTCTAGAACTTGACGGCTAGTAAAAAAGTTTACCACTAGGTCGGTTTATAGCTATTTGGAGAAACCTTTGTTTGGCCCATACTATAAGTGGATTTGGAAAGATAAATTGCCTCTCAAGATAAAAAAATGTGGCAAATCATGCAGGATGCGATCCTGACAAGAGACAATATGAAAAAAAGGAAGTGGCAGGGGAATCCTAGTTGTTCTTTCTGTTTTCAGAAGGAGTCCAGAGATCATCTTTTTGTTCGATTGTGCTGTGTCTAAAGTGATTTGGGGTTGTGTGGGAGAGATCTTTCATACTGGCACTTGCCCGAGGAATATATGGCAATGTATGGCTTGGTTCTATGGTTTTTGGCCGGGAAAAAAAAGTTTTACACTATTCTCTTGGCTTCGATTTGCTGGGCCATTTGGACCACGCGGAACAAGGTTACTTTTGAGAAGTATAAATTGAAAACCCCGGTTACTATTCTGTTTACTGCTTGTTCCTTGCTAAAATCTTGGGCAGGATTGTATGTCGTTGAGGAGCGAGAATTCATCAGGAATGGAGCGGAGCAGTTGGTGCGCAAGGCGATGGAGATTGCTAAGAGAAGCTCGGAGAACAGACAGGGTCTGGTGGCACCTACCATCCTGAGGATCACCGCGGTTAGGCTTCGCTGCTATGCTGGGTCTACCTGGAGTCTGTACCCTGCTGGGTGTTTGGGTTTGATGCCCCAGTTTCGTTCTAGATTGCTTAAAACTGTAGCTTTACTTGCCCCTACGGCTGCGGTGATTGTGGTTTGTGCTGTCGTTTTGGTTTTCTTGAACTCTGTAGTGTAGCGAAATAAGGTGGTAACAGATTTTCGCCCCACAGGTCTGTTTCGAGATCGAGCAGTTCTCAGTGGGTTTCCTGTTACTGGCCCAACTCGCTTTCCCTGTTTCCCGTTCTTGTTGTCGAAATGGTTGTAATACTGAACTTTGTATTTCCGTTGAGAAATTAATGGAAAGGGGATAGCCCGGTTGGAAAAAATATTAAGCAACCTCGTGCTGAAATTAGGACTGATTGGCAAGCTCGGGGATACCTACTCTATAGCTTCAAAATAGAAAATTGCCAATCTCGTATGAGTCTTACAATAGACAGGGAAATTGGAGATTACGAAGTTTTTGATCTTGTTCTTCTACACAATTGCATGTTGCAGTTGCAAGAAACATGTCACCTTATGCCATCACAACGAAAGATCTAGGAAATCAAGCTTTTGAGTTTGAGATTCACATTGCCGACTATCTGGGTATTGGACAATAAACCTCACACGAATCAGCTTGTCGACGAGTTGGGAGATCATCTATTCTTAGCTACACTCCCCAGGATCACAAAAATTGCATGCGTACGAAGCGCCATCATTTCATCATGCCATACAGATGGATTGTAACGAACATATCACAAATATATTTTGGACTGATGCAAATAATTGGACATGCTCATTTCGGTGATGTTATAACTTTTGATACCAGTTTTGGAACAAATAAGGAGCATATGCCATTTGGTGTATTTGTTGGGTTCAATCATTACAGACAAACAGTTATTTTTACCAAGAACCATATACCAGATCAAGACGAGGCAATGGGAAAGGGACTTTAGATTGTACTTTCAGTGGCACGACATGGGCTATGCACTTTTCACATAATGTAAAATGATGTTAAATATTCAAAGTAGAAGAACAAAAAGAAAGAGGGAAAAAAAAAAGAACCATGGACTCGCAAGCGGAGGCGCAGCGCTCCACTCTGCTAGCCAGATGAGACCACAGATCCAAAGCACGCATGCTTGCATTCTCCCATATTACATCATATACATACGAGACATTCGTAAGCTCAAATCACCCAAATGTAGTGTAATACACATACTTATTATCAAGAAGCAGAATCGTACGAGTTTATTTGACATACAAACTCATTATCAAGAGTTACGAGTCCGACACAACCTACAAAATTCAAAAACGAATCGTATAAGCCACTACACGAATGGCGCTATACGCCGACGGCCACAGGCTACGCCGACGTGGTGGCCCTCGACGTAGCTTTTGCCGTCGGCATAGAGAAGCTACGCCGACGGCCACCCTCGGCGTAGAGTTAGATTGGGCTTTTTAAAATCTTTATTTTTTATGTATATAGCTATGTTTTTTTTCCTTTCTATTTTTCATTTAATATGGAATAATTCATATCTTTAAATTCGTAAATCAAAATATAATAAATAAAATGTCTAAATCGATTAAAATAATGAGAGGAATCCAAATATGAAAACTATATCATCTTTTGCATCACAAAAACTCATTTAACTAGGCGAAATTAATTTTGAAAAATCGGTATAAACTCATTAACTAGGCGAAATTCGATAGAAATCAAGAAAATTCCTAATACTTGGAGATTTTCCATCAAATGTGGACTACTCTTTGTGAGAATTAGATGGGTGCCATTTTGCACCATATTTTTTGTACTTGATTAACAAAAAAAAGTCTTTTTTGTCACTTAGAAAAAGGAAAATGATATTTATATAAATAATTTGAAAAATCCCTTCGGAACCATTGTTTCCTATACCAAGATACACATAATTGTCGAATATGAGAACTTTATCACAAACTATGCCGTGGAAATGGTGATAACTTTGTCATTTGGCTTGAAACTTATAGATGTTCATACATGATAGACCTTTTTGTGAATATTTTTTTTGCACAATTTGTCAAAAATCAAGTTTATAATTTTTAATAGCAACTAGCACACATAAAAAGAACTCCATGTCAGAGGATACCTTTTTTTTGAGTTTTTTTTACTTTATTTGATTTTTTTCAAAAAACGGTCAAAATGGCCACCATGACTATTCATCGAAAGAGGTCGATTATTCTAAAACTATCGATATTTGTATGATATAACCACAAGTTGTGTACCTCAAAATGATTTTAAAAAAAATTCAGAGCAAACTATCAAACACTTGTAGTTCAAATTTGGATTACTTTCGGAAAATCAGGATAAACTCATTTAACTAGGCGAAATTAGATAGAAATCAAGAAAATTCCTAATACTTAGAGATTATCCATCAAATGTGGGCTACTCTTTGTGAGAATTAGATGTGTGCCATTTTGCACCATATTTTTTGTACTTGATTAACAAACAAAGTCATTTTTGCCACTTAGAAAAAGGAAAATGATATTTATATAAATAATTTGAAAAATCCCTTCGGAACCATTGTTTCCTATACCAAGATACACTTATTTGTCGAATATGAGAACTTTATCACAAACTATGCCATGGAAATGGTGATAACTTGGTCATTTGGCTTGAAACTTATAGATGTTCATACATGATAGACCTTTTTGTGAAGTTTTTTTGAACAATTTGTCAAAAATCAAGTTTATCATTTTTAATAGCAACTAGTACACATAAAAGGACTCCATGCCTGAGGATATCTTTTTTTGAGTTTTTTCACTTTATTTGATTTTTTTTAAACGGTCAAAATGGCCAACATAACTATTAATCGAAAGAGGTCAATTTTTTAAAAACTATCGATATTTCTGTGATGCAAAAGATGATATGGATATCATATTTTAATTCCTCTCATTTTTCTATTCGATTTAGACATTTTATTTGTCAAATTTTGATTAACAGATTTAAAGATATGAATTATTCCATATTAAATGTAAAAAGGAAAAATAAAGTAGAATTCATTTTATTGTTATTTATTCAAAATATACTATTACATAATCATTGTTACTTATTCAAATAAATTTTTAAAATTTAAACAATGAAAAAAGTGTAACATCATAACTCGGTTAATATGATTGATAGGATACTAATATCTGTAAGTTCTAACATCTCATTTGGAAGCTAATTTGGTAGGAACTCAAAAGTTAAGCGTGCTTGGGCTGGAACAATTTGAGTATGGGTGACCGAATGAGAAGTTTGACCAAGGTAAGTACTTTGACCTATGATTAAGTGTGTAATTAGATATTAAGTATGTGGCTGAGTGAGAAATTTCGAAATAGAATTAAAAAAAAGTTCAAAAAAGTTTTAAAAATTCAAAATTTTCAAAAAATTAAAAATTATTGGAAAAAATATGCCGACGGGTCTAAGCCGAGGCCCTCATACGCCGACGGCAGCGCCCTACGCCGACGGCAAAATTGGCTATGCCGACGGCTTCAAGCCATCGGCGTATCGCCTGATTCATGTAGTGAGCTCTTGCAAATATCTCTAGCCACATGAATGGAAAACTGGACATGAATTAGATGGCATGCAGCTGCAGCCTGTAGGAACGAACAGAGGCTTAATGTGTAATCGACTTGGTTGTCTTCCTCGGCCGCGAACGCAAAATAAGTGGATACGAAAGAGATATATTACACACTCCAGTTCTGCTCGTAGAATCTCCTGGGCGGCCACGGTCGAACGACAGCAATCCTCCGCGGGGATTCGCCAGTATTGCCAGCTGCCATCTCCAGATCGCAACTCTGTGCGTCTGGCCCTCTTGCGGCGGCACCTTGTTCTGGGGCGCCGGTGCTTGAACCTGATGATACACAAAGAAACCTACGAGAGAGTTTAATTTGGGCAAAAGACTATTTTTTCCAAATATTAGGTGGTGGGGGGGGGGGGGGGGGGGGGGGGGGGGCCCCCCCTACTTGCGGTAAGCTCCGCCAATGGAGGTTAACCATATTTTCTAAAGATAGAAAGGAAGAGGATCATATCCTTCCCAAATGTGACCAATGCAATGTTCGGCAGCTTCATATCGAAGTTGCAGCTACCGACGAAAAATATTATTTTATTAGAAAAACATGATGTTGTCTCGGCCGTCCATTTTTTATATTATGATAGAAATTTTCATATATAGAAGGTGATTATTTCTCATTGTCCGTGTCATCAAATACACGACAGTAGCAATAAAAAAGATCTACTAGTCTAACATTTGATCAAACCAAGGGTGGACAAATCTATCTGTCCATATAGAAGGAACTTTTTCTTTCTTCAGGAGCAAACACATTCTCCGAAAACAGATCTATGTGAGCGTATAATTACTCGAGAAAAAAGAACAATTGAAACATAAATAAGAAGATCAGTCGGCCACAAACATGATACATATATGAGAAATAAATTAGCTTCATCAAGGAACGTACTGATGCATTTAGCCTCCATCCATGGACACAACTATGTAAGGTACATGGTTTGCTAACAAAACAAGACAACTGCAAAACTAAAGATTTATCCATTTTTAAATCAAATTACGTACAGAGATTAGATTCAGATGATCCCTGGACGAAAATGATAAAGAAATTTGCAAGCCACTTATTAGGAACACAATAGCTTCAGTCCTAAATTTATATGCAAAGAAAACACATAGATTCGAATCAACTTAATGCTTAACTTAAACATAAAAGTTGTATTTATCTGAAATCTACTTTGTATGCACACACAATGGATATACTCCCTCGTCCTATTTTGTAGGGCACAATCTCAAAATCAATTTGTCCCAAAACTTCCCACCTCCTAGGCACAACTTTATTCAATTACCTCTCAATTATTGGTTGGTGCCTCTCCCCATCAATGCATGCAAGATTTCAGCTCCAATCAACTATCACCTTGGGCCAAGAGATTTGCAAATTGAGCCCTACAAACTAGGACGGGGGAGTAATATCGGAGCTACAAAGGTGCAGCCCATAAATTTTTGTTAACTCCAGCCAGCTGGAATTAGGTTGCATATTAAATAAGAACACCCCAAGCTACGGTGGAAAATTTAGCTAAAACATTCGGAAACGAATCACAGAAGCTATTGCAAATATCTCTAGCACATGAATGGAAATTGGACAACGAATTAGGCATGCAGCTGCGCCTGCAGGAACGAACTGAGGCTTACTATGCAATCGACTTGGTTGTCTTCCTCGGCCACGAACGCAAAAGCTACGAACCAAAACTGCCCCAGTTGATCTTGATGTTCATCCGCCTACGCCGTCGCAATGTCGCAAGTAGAGTCTGCAAAGGTGTTTATCGTGAATGGTGTTCAAGGTGTTATAGCAGTTTCTCTAGGGCTACTTGTCCTTGGGGATGGCCCGGACGTGAAGGCAAATGCATCAGGAGTCGGCCTGATCGGATTGTTGCTAGGAATACTTCAACTATTGACCTCGAGCTCAGCTCGATCCTTACGATGACACGGTCCACAAACGTACTGCAAGCTGCGAGGAGCATGGCGATGGCGTCGGCGGCGTTTCTTGCCGGCGCCATACCGATGCTCGTTACAGGGTTTACGCCAAAAGCGCAGCTCAGGCACGTAGTCGCCGGCACTGCTATATTGATAATTGCGTTACTGGGCGGTGTTGCCTCCCGAAGTGCGAGGCAGCCTCGTTATATTATTTCAACAGATCTGGCACGCTGGCTCCGAGCCATTTGACATCTGATCTCCCCCTAAGGGATAAGAAAGAGATATATTACTCACCTCTCCTCGTAGAACCTCCCGGGCGGCCACAGCCGGACAGCAGCCCTCCCGCGCAGGGATTCGTCGGTGCCTCCAGGGCATCTCCAGATCAGCGTTGGGAACGGCGCGCTAGCTTGATGATACACAAAGAAACCTATGAGAGAGTTTAATTTGGACAAAAGACTATTTTCCGGGGGGGGGGGGGGGGTGGCACCTACTTACTGTAAGCTCCGACATTGGTGGTTAAGCATATTTTCTCAAGATATAAAGGGAGAGGATCGTAGCCTTCCCAAATGTGACCAATCCTATGTCCGGTAGCTTCATATCGAAGTAGCAGCGACCTGATGAAAAAAAAATTGTAAAAAAAAAAATGATGTTATCGCGGTCGTCCATTTTTTATTTATGATAGAAATTTTCATATATGGAATGTGTTATTTCTCATTGTCGGTGTCATCAAATACATGACAGTATCAATAAAAAAGATCTACCCGTCTAACATTTGATCAAGCCAAGGGTGAACAAATCTATCGGTCCATGTAGAAGGAACTTTTTCTTTCTTCAGGAGCAAACAAATTCTCCGAAAACAGATCTATGCGAGCGTATAATTACTCGAGAAAAAGAACAGTTGAAACAAAAATAAGAAAAGCAGTCGACCACAAATATTACATATATGAGAAATAAATTAGCTTTATAAGGAACTTGCTTATGCATTTAGGCTCCATCCATGGACACAACTATGTAAGGTAGATGGTGTGCTAACAAAACAAGACCAGCTGCAAAACTAAGAGTTATCCATTTTGTAAATCAAATAACATATAGAGCTCATATTCAGTTGATCCCTGGATTGGAAATGATAAAGAAATTTTCAAGCCACTTATTAGGAACATAGTCCACTTACGAATAAGTAACACAATAGCTTCATTCCTAAATTTATATGCGAATAAAACACATAGATTCGAATTAACTTGATGCCTTAACTTAAACAAAAAGTTGTATTTATCATACACACACCCGCGCACGCACGCATGCACAGATACTACAAAGGTGTGGTCCATAAATTTTTGTTAACTCCCGCCGGCTGGAACTAGGTTGCATAGTAAACAAGACAAATACCCCGAGCGTTGTAACGGGCATCTATTTAGAACTCTATTGTGCGAACTAAAGCGTATGAGATGCATGAACATGCAGTTATCCACATGAACACGCAAGATTCTATTGGTGAAAACACTTATGAGGCTAAATTTCAACGTGAAATGGTTGTATATTTGACAAATTAAATTTAATGTTGCATGCAAATTAGTTAAAACTATCGATAAGATAACTAACATGCTGAATAAACTAATAATGTCGAGATTCCATGAAGATATCCTATGCATATTGCCGCATAAAATTTTGAAAATTGCTTAGATGGTTACACATAAAAGGGCACTTAATAGTTACACGTGTTTTCATCATTGAAACATTTGATGGATAATTCGCTATGTTTGATGAATCGAATTAAAAACTAATTGTGGTGTTTTGAGTCTCCCATGATTTAATATGTACTTATCTCGCACAATGATCGGACGGTTAAAAAAGGACGATGTGTATAACCGAATTACTAAATAATAGATGATGTGGATATATTGCATGGATAGATAGGCAAATGATGATGTGCACAATTAGGTGGCTAAAATAATGCATGCTAACAAATATTAATGGGATGAAGTGGACAATTAGATGGTTGGAAGTATTGATGAGGTGGACAATTGTTGGTTGGACGGGTGGATGATGTGGATAACTTGCATGCTGAGATAGACAACTTAAATGACCTTTAGTGGGGTTTTAGTAATGTGGAATTTGAAACATTGGTGTTAGTCATGATGATTGATTTGGGCGGCACTACCCTTGTAGGAGATGATGATCGTGCTTGTGTAGATCTGTTGCACTAAACATACCCCGCGCGTTACGGCGGGAATCTTGTTTATTGTACAAATAAAGGGATATAAAACCCATGAAATATGAATTTGTTTATAGTAATATGCAACATATCACAATAATCGAAAACCTAAATTTAATTGAAGTGATTTTTTTGTACTTGATGATTAAAAAGGGTGATGTGGACAATTGTACAGATGAAGTACATGACATGGATGTGTTGAATGCAAAAAAAGACTATCATTAATGAATGTTTGTGGGATGACATGGACAATTGGTTGGCTATAATAGTGTATGATGTGCATAGTTTGCATGTTGAGATAGAAAGTCATAAATGACTTGTAGTGGGGTTTTGCTTTATAAGAGGTATAGATAGCTAGATAAGAACACCCAAGTGATGGTGGAAAATTTAGCTAAAACCAGTTGATTGGATTGTGATAGTTGCTTCAGTCGAGAGTGACTGAGTGAGAGCACATAAGTAGAACAAGTGTCCTCACCTGCCCAAATCTTTGATTTGATATTTAAATTCCTGGTGGAGAATAATTAAATTGGCAAGAGAACTTTTTTTAGCGGGAGATTTTTTTTGAGTGGGTGCAACAAAATGGTATGTAAGAGCATCTCCACTCGTCTCCCCCAAAGCCCCCCTCCACCAAAGGCCTTTGGGGCGCGCCGAGCGAAAACCGGCTTCCACTCGCGCGCCCCAAAGGCCTGTTTCGTCCGGACGCGACCCAAATTTCGCCCGGCACTACTGGCCCAACCCGCGCCGTGGGGGTCGTGTTGGTAGCACCGGACGAAACGAAAACGCGCGTGGGCCCGTCCTGTCATAGAGAGAGAGGGGGAAAGCGCGCCAAACTCGCCCTCTTTTCCCTTTCCCCTCCCGCCGTTTCGCCATATCTGCCATTTCCCCCACTCCTCTCCCGCCCTTCCTCGTTCCTCGCCGCCATGGCTTCGCCGCGCGCGCCACCGAAAGCGAAGGTGAAGGCGCCGACGGGAAGCACGCTCGGCATCAAGCGTACCAACAAGCCGTTCCCTCCAAGGTCAAGCCGGAGGGGATGCCGAAGGATCAGTGGCAAAGAGACGTACTCCGCCGCAAGTTCAACACGGACGACCGCAACGGGCGGCGGCGCACCAAGGCAGAGTTGGCGCAGATGGCACAGGTGGCGGCGGCGAACCTCGCGTGCATGTCGCAGACGCCCGAAGGCTTGTTCTTTCCAAGTGGAAGCCAAGAGAGCAGCGCCGCCACCGCCGGTCGGTCAATAAGCTCTTCGTCGGGGAACTCACCGTACATCCATGACTCCGCCACGCCTCTCCCGATGTCAAGGTTTTCCCAGAGCCCAAGGACCTCTCCCAACTTCGAGGCCGGCGGCTACGGCGGCTTCGACCCTAACTCCACGTCCCCGCAGGGCTTCCATGTCGATCTCAACGGGGCGTACACCAGTTTTCACCGGGCATGCGTAGGGACGCCACCGGTGCTACGAGCAACCAAGCCGGCCACAGTCTGTCCTTCGACGCCGCCGGTGCTGCGAGCAACCTGTTCGAGGAAACGACTTCGGGCGTCTGCAACATCAGTCAGGTATGGTCGTCGACTCTTTGCTTGGTTCATAGTTTGTGTGTGCGCCTCGGCATGAACGACGTGTTGTGTGTGTGCAGGTACACGCTGCCGCCATGAACGACATGATCAATGACAGTCAGCCGATGGAAGATGAGGAAAGGGTCGAGGATGGCGAAGAGGACGGGGTCGACGATGAAGATCAAGAAGGCGGCGAGGTGGTGGCCGACGAGAGCATGGATCCGCCGGGAGAGAGGAATAAAGGCAGCCGAGGCATTAGTTGGAAGAGCAAGGAGGACGAGTGCTTGGTGGACTCTTGGAAGGCGGTGAGCATGGATCCAATCACCGGCGCCAACCAAACCAGTGATTCATATTGGAAGAGGATAAAAACTGAGTTCGATGAGCGCAAGTTCACCAAGGAATACGACAAGGTGTTCATGGACCGCAATCAAAATGCCCTTTCACACAGGTGGGGAATCATGCAAAAGGTTGTGAACAAGTTCCATGGTTGTTTGGAGAACATTCTTGTGAGGCCCGAGAGCTGCAAATCATCGTCCGACCAAGTAAGTTTGAGACGCCTTCTCTTTTTTCACATTTGATCGCCGGCAAGAGAGTAATGCACATGTTTTGGTTTCTTGCATTGCTAGTTCATCGACGCCCTCGCATGGTACCGGGAGATGAACAAGAGGGAGTTCCATTTGATGCATTGCTTTTGGAAGCTCCAAAACTGCAAGAAATGGAAGAACCTCCGCTTGGCATTGAAGGGCGGTTCAGGCGAGGTGACTGAACCTGGATTGGCGTCGGAGGGACGGCTGGTGGGGAACAAAAAAGTCAAGGCGGCGGCTGGCTCGGAGAGGACGCAGGCATCCATCGACAAGTTGGTCGCCGACGTCTCCAAGAACTCCAACGAGAGGCGCGCTGCCAATGATGCAAGGTGGGCGACGCTGATGGAGAAGACGGACATCAAGCTGGAGCTCGAGAAGTCCAATGTCGCCGTGAAGAAAAGACGCGAGGATTTCATGATCCTCACGGCCGACGTCTCGTCCCTGGATCCACAGGCGAAGGCGGCGTGCGAACTGCTGCGCTCGGCGATTTTCCAAGAGATGGGCCTTGCACCGCCGGCATCCTCGACGCCAGCCACGACATCCTCGACGCCAGCCATGGCATCCTCGGCACCCACTGCGACACCCACGGCCCCAGGCAGCGAGGGCTTCCTCGACGGCTCCAACGTCGACATGACCGCCTGATTTCGCTCTCGGCGACGGCGCCGCGCACCATGCGCCTCTTTTGTGCGATGGCCTAGACTTTGAACTTGTGTGGCCTATGAATTTATGTGGGATAGACTTTCAATTCGTGTTACCAAGACTTTGATCAATTTTCACAATTTGAATCTGCAACAAATTGCTTTGGGACGTCTGTTTAGGGGCGGGAGTGGGGAGAGGCGCGCCCAAACGCGTCGTTTGGTCCAGACGCCTCCCCAAAGCGCACACGCCGGCTCACATCCGGACACGTTTTAGGGGGTGCGAGTGGAGATCTCTAACACCCCCATTTTCGGTCCACAGAGCTGAGCAAAATCAAACACTACACAGCCCCTCCATTCTCCTCAGATTTAGCTACGCAATTCGGCCTTCCTCAGATACACTCATACACAGTTCGATTCCGCACCATGGACCTCCCTTCCAAAAAAAACCCCTCCTCCCGTACCCAATCCTCTTCTCCACGAGCGGCCGTGCCTGCTCCACCACCGCCGGCCATAACCCCTAAACCCCACTCCCAAGTAGCCAGCGCAACCCTCCATGGCCGAAACCATCGCCTTCCCGCTCCCCCTCCGCGCGCCCGCGCCGCCGCCTTCGTCCTCCAAGACCATCCGCCTCCACCTCCCCGCGCAGTCCCCTCCCCGCGTCTTCTCCCCCACCTCCCTCCTCTCCTCCTCCCACCCCACCCCCAGCTCCTCCTCCCGCACGCCCCGCCTCGGCCGCACCCACGACCCCGCCCGCCGGGGCAGTCAGGCATGGAACCTGCCGCCCTCCCTCTCCTCCCCGCTCGGCGCGCTCTCCAGTCCCTCCTGTCCGACCCCGACCGCGCCTCCCCACGCGACATCCTCTCCGCGCTTCCACCCTCCGAACTCCCCGCCGTGCTGAACGCCCTAGCCTCCGCGGCCGCCCGGGCGTCGCGCTCGCCGCCGTCCACGCCGCGCGCGACCTCCACGGCGAGCGCGTCCTCCACCTTCCCCGCGTCCTCCCCACGGCCGTCCGCGTCCTCGCGCGCGCCGGCCGCCTCGCCGACGCCTCCGCGCTCCTCGACGCCGCGCCGGAACCGACGCCAGCGCCTACACGGCTCTCGTCTCTGCCTTCTCCCGCGCCAGCCGGTACCGAGACGCGGTCGCCGTGTTCCGCCGCATGGTCGCCAACGGCGTTCAGCCCGCCCTCGTCACCTACAATGTCGTGCTCCATGTCTACTCCAAGATTGCCGTTCCGTGGAAGGAGGTGCTGGCGCTGGTGGGCTCCATGAAGGAGGGAGGAATTCCGCTGGACAGGTACACATATAACACGCTCATTAGCTGTTGCCGTCGTGGTGCGCTTCATAAGGAGGCTGCCAAGGTGTTCGATGAAATGAAGGCTGCTGGTTTCGAACCTGACAAGGTCACGTTCAATTCACTGCTCGATGTGTATGGCAAGGCGCGGATGCATGATGAGGCTATTGGTTTGCTCAAGGAGATGGAGCAAGGGGGCTGTCCACCCAGTGTCGTCTCCTACAACTCGCTCATTTCTTCGTACGTAAAGGATGGGTTGTTGGAAGAGGCAGCAGAGCTCAAGGAGGAGATGGAGGTCAAGGGTATTGAGCCGGATGTCATTACATACACGACACTGATTTCTGGTCTTGACAGGGCTGGCAAAATTGATGCAGCAATAGGGACATATGATGAAATGTTGAGGAATGGATGTAAGCCGAACTTGTGCACGTTCAATGCATTGATCAAGTTGCATGGGGTAAGGGGGAAGTTCCCAGGGATGATGGTTGTCTTTGATGACCTCAGGTCTGCTGGATTTGTGCCGGATGTTGTGACCTGGAACACGCTCTTGGCTGTGTTTGGCCAAAATGGTTTAGACACCGAGGTGTCTGGGGTATTTAAGGAGATGAAGAAATCTGGGTATGTTCCCGAGCGGGACACATATGTTTCCCTCATTAGTTCATATAGTCGATGTGGCTTGTTTGACCAAGCAATGGTCATATATAAGAGGATGATTGAAGCTGGTATACATCCAGACATATCGACATATAATGCTGTTCTATCTGCACTAGCTCGTGGGGGGCGTTGGGAGCAGGCAGAAAAGTTGTTTGCTGAGATGGAGACTCTGGATTGTAGGCCAGATGAGCTTAGTTACTCTTCACTTCTTCATGCATATTCTAACGCAAAGAAGTTGGACAAAATGAAAGCTTTGTCAGAAGATATATATGCAGAGAAGATAGAGTCGCACCACGGGCTAGTGAAAACATTGGTATTGGTCAACAGCAAAGTTAATAACTTATCCGAAACAGAAAAGGCGTTCCTGGAACTCAAGACGAGGCGGGGCTCTCTGGATATCAACGTTCTAAACGCCATGGTTTCTGTATATGGTAAAAATAGGATGGTTCAGAAGGTGGAGGAGATCCTTTCACTCATGAAGGGAAGTTCTATTAACCTCAGCACCGCAACATACAATAGCCTGATGCACATGTATTCTCGCTTAGGTGATTGTGAAAAGTGTGAAAATATCCTCACTGAGATCAAGTCAAGTGGTGCACGCCCTGATCGATATTCTTATAACACTATGATCTATGCATATGGAAGAAAAGGGCAGATGAAAGAAGCCTCAAGATTGTTCTCTGAGATGAAATGTTCAGGCCTGATACCAGATATTGTAACATACAATATCTTTGTTAAGAGCTATGTAGCCAACTCAATGTTCGATGAAGCTATTGATTTAGTCCGTTACATGGTTACCCATGGTTGCAAGCCCAATGAGAGAACTTACAATTCAATACTACAGGAGTACTGTAAGCAGGATAAGATAGCAGATGCCAAATCATTCCTTAGCAACCTTCCTCAGCTTCATCCTGGAATATCTAAACAAGAACAACAAAGACTGTTAGAACTGTTGGCTAAGCACACTTCGAGAGGTAGAGGCTGAATATCAAACGTTGTCTTCCCTGTAACCAGTACATACATATTTATCTGTTTCCTAATTTTGTGAGGTTATGCTAATTATTTATAACATATGTAATCAAGATACACAGGTTCATCTGTTGTATTTCTGAATAGAAGTAATATTTGTCCTTATCATTTGTGGTGTTGTGTGCGTTATCCTTAGTAGACCTCATTTTGTGAGGTTTCATTAGCACACTGTGGCTTTTCTCCTCGTGTTTAAATGCAGGTGCAGCTTGATGATCCAGGGTATACTTATGTTGAACTCAGCTGATATGAGGTCTGATCATTACTATGTTGATTTTTTTTTTTTGAAGGGCATTACTATGTTGATTCTATTCTGGACTACTTCCAAATGTTTCAAATCCTCCTGTACTCCTTGTGGGGCAGACTACTGTACTGCTGCTACTCCTGGTTTACGCCATGACGCTGACAATGACATTCAGAGACATGTGGCATGTGTCAAATGCGCAAGCATCTTTCTTCGCCTCCCGAGATGGCATGAATCTGTCCTAATTAAGGTAAGAGCCTCATCATCATGTTTCTCTTTATGTGGGTAAGCAAGCTTTATCAATAAAGGCAAAACATGATTACCTTACTAACTGAGCAAGTTCAATCTTTAGGTAGATGCAGCCAGCTCCTGAGTTCAGTAGAATTCTTTTACTCTTGTTGGACTTCCTAATTGGCCTGTTATAAACTTGTTTTCTCTCATTTTGTTTCAATGCCCTATAGAAGCTCTCATGGATATTATGCTGATTGCAGAGGAACCTTTTCTCATAATAGTTCTTTTTATTGCTGCCAGGATATGCTAATCTATCGCCAGCACAAGCTGAATCACACAACACTGTAGGCATGATAAGGTAGAAGATGCCAAATCATTCCTCAGCAACCTTCCTCAGTTTTATCTTGGAATATCCAAAAAACAAGAACAACGGCTGTTAGAACTGTTGGCTACACACAATTCGAGAGGTAGAGGTTGAATATCAGACCTTATTTGTATCTAGGAGTATGACAAGTAGATATAATTGCTTTCTTAGTTGTCGTTAGCAATTTTCACTTCATAGTGGATATGTACAGATTGCATTTCTGTGAAGAAAAATTGAGGGAAACCACAAAGATATATTCAGTTTCGCCACTTAATGTGCTGGAAAGTTCATTTTGTCCACGTGCTGGAAGTTTTCCCTGTAACCAATACATACACATATTTATCTGTTTCCTAGTTTGGTGAGGTTATACTAATCATTTATAACGTATGTAATCAAGATTCACAGGTTCATCTGTTGTATTTCCGAATAGAAGTAATATCTGACCTTTTCATTTATGGTGTTGTATACACTATTCTTAGTAGATCTCATTTTCTGAGGTTTTATTACCATACTGTGGCTTTTCTTCTCGTGTTTCAGTGCATGTGCAGCTTGATGATCCAGGGTATACTTATGTTGAACTCAGCTGATACAATGTTTCATCATTACTATGTTGATTCTCTTCTGTATTGCTTCCAAATGTTTCTAATCCTTCTTCTGGACTCAGGCAGGCTACTCTACTGCTGCTACTCCTGGTTTACGCCACGACGCTGGCAGCCTGACAGTGACATTGAGAGACATGTGGCATGTGTCAAATGCGCAAACATCTATCTTCGCCTCCCGAGATTGCATGAATCTGTCCTAATTAAGGTAAGAGTACTCGTATGATCGTACGCACAAAATTCCCTATTCTTACCTCCTCTTCAAGCAAATCCTCGTTGTTTTGTTTATCTATACTACTATTAAAAGAGCAAACTTGTGTTGATACATTGAATCCGAGCCCTTCAATATTTGGCCAACGGTCCAGATCGCTCCAATGTTTGACAACTCAACACAAATCCACTTTTGCCTGTTTTACCCTCCCACCAAATCACATAATACTGCTAATGCCATCGTACCGGTTCGTTTTATTTCCTATGTTCTCCTCGATGAAAAAAGAACAATTCCGCAAGCTGCTCGATGATGCCGCGCACCGCCACGTTTCCGTCACGCTTGGCACGAACTGGGCGCTACGGAGCTTCTCGCCGGTGACAGAGCATGTCAACCCGGTCGAACAGGACGACACGACAGTACACCAGGAACGCCATTAGGCCGGTGATGAGCCCGAGGTCGTTGTCAGTTCTCGCGGCCATCCTCCAAGCGTTGCAACAGCTCGGCCTCCAGGAAAGCCGCCTCCTCGGCGCAGTCCCACCAGGTGGTGATGCCGACGCGGCCGAGCACCATCCACGCGTCCTCGGCGTGCGGCGTGGCGCTGCTGGTGAACTTGATGAGCATGGAGAGCTCGGCCTCCAGGAAAGCCGCCTCCTCGGCGCAGTCCCACCAGGTGGTGATGCCGACGCGGCCGAGCACCATCCTCGCGTCCTCGGCGTGCGGCGTGGCGCTGCTGGTGAACTTGACGAGCATGGAGCGCACGCTCCGCGCCGCGCGGACGTCATCCGCGTCAGGCCATAACGCCGCGCGCCACGCCTCAAGCTTCACGAGGTCCCGCGCCTCGACGGACGGCTCCGCTGGTCTGGCATGACTTCCTCGAGCGCATGCGCCAGCCATCCGCCGCGGCCCGCGGCCCTGCCTCCCTCGCCGGCGTCCGCTAGGAGGAATTTGCCGATGCCACGCTCTTCGCCTCTTGGGATCCTGCCTCACTGAAGCTGCTCCTGCTTGCTGCCGTAGATAGGTAGCTCGGCCTTGAAGACCAGAGATTGTGCGGCCATCACCTGCAATCGACAATGAACTTGACGTCTTCTCCTTCCCCGTTCTTCAGCATGTATTCAATATGATGGTGCAGAAAGGCTACTGGCCTGGTCGGTTTCATGGTTACAGACTTTTGATTTGCCAAAGTTTGACCCAGATTTTTATTTGTTGTATGCTACCAAAACGTTGGCTAAATCCCCTCCAATTTGATTTGGTAGAAGATTTAAAGAAGCGGCTGTACAGGAAGAAAGTATTTCCGGGCTGAAGAATATATCCTTCAAATATAATGCTAAGCTGCTATTAGTTGACAAGCAGTACAATTATCAGATCTTTTCTTTCACTGAAGTGTGCTTAGCTTTGTGTGCAGTATTGAAGTGAAAATAGAAAAGTCAAATGAAGAGTTTGCTTATTCCCTAAGCATAATTGAACTTGAGCAAAGAATATGGTTCTGTTGATGATAAATTCTTCCCAAACATGAATGATGTTCGTGTTATGCATATTATAACTTGAGCTAAACAAGATAAAAATATATTTGGTATGGTGACAATTTTCTTCAGTTTTGGTTAGAACAAGTTGGAGACATAGAGTAGATATAACTTCAGAATTATAGAAAATTCTTCTTCCGTGTCAGTACAAATTTCATATTGTTTTTGTGAATTCTTCTTCACTTTTATGTTGCTATTTATCCGTCAAGGGTTTATGATTGCTATAGTTTTCCGAGCAAAACAAAAGAAAACACCAAAAAACAGAGCCCTCCGACCGGTAAGTACGGTCCACCATGTCTCCATGGCCCTAAGGCCACGGGAGACCAGGCATATTGCTGGCGGCGCCAGCAAGCTCTAATCGCCTCTCGTAAGAAGAGGCGTGAGAACGGGTATATAATTGGTTTTATGCTTGCTATAGTTGGGTGCACTAATGGAGACGTGCGTTGCACGTGCCCTTCAAGTAGTCTATACTACTATTAAAATAGCAAACTTGTTGGGATACTTTAAATCTGTACCGTTCAATATCCGATCAAACAGCTCAGATCGTCCCAATGTTTGACAACTCAACAATGTCCGATTTTTCCCGTTTTACCCTCCCACCAAATCACATAATACTACTAAATTGTCACTCATCTCCGAATCGTTATTTTTGACTTTCCCTGAGTTAGGCTGACCGCCTCCTCGCGCGCGCCCTGTTCTTGTGTCTCTAGGGCAGAGCCAGCCTTGCCCGACGTGGCGGCCAACGTGACCATACGCGGCTCCTCCACGGCAGCGGCCGTCGGCCCGGCCGGTCCCGATGCTACAGCCCGTGGCAAGGAGGGGGCCGTCCCCGGCAGTCCTTCGGGCGGAGATCTGTCACGCTCTCCGGCACCTGAAGTGGAGGCTTCAACGGCTGACACTCGCGACGCGGGAACACCCGCGTCCGCACCCGGCTCGTCATGGCGGCAGAGCCCGGCTTGGACCAGCGACATGCTCACGGCCCCATCTCCGGCAAACTGCACGCGGCGCCGTGCGCCCTATGGTGCAGCCTCGCTGCTCCAGCCTGCTTCAATTTGGGGAAATTCCTTGATTTGGAACTCACGGGAGAGATGGCGAAGTGGAGACCTTGCCAACGTACGCCGTTGCGCGCTCATGCCGACCTGCGAGGACGCGGGCTGCACACATCTTTACGTCGCAGAGGTCGGCCACGCCCACTCTGCCCACCTCCGCAACCCATGGGAGCTGTCGAGTTTCCTCTACTCCTGTTGTTGCTGGTCCTGGTCGTGGCCGAGCCAGGCCGTGCCCTAGCCAGGCTGCTCCTCATGCTGGTGCTGGTCGTGGCCATCTCGCGGCGACGCGCGCATGGTCACCTCCAGGTTTGCGGCTAGCTGATTTTGATATGTGGTGTGCTGCTAGCTTAATGTCCTGCGCACGCACATCCGATTTGTACTGCTAGCTGAGTGCTTATATGTGCTAGCTGAATGCCGATGTGTGCTAGCTGATTTTTTGTAGATTTGCAATGTCAAAATTTGGTCTGCAGTTTGCAATGCCGATGTGCGCTACCTCAAACTGATCTCATAAAGATACAATTCAGTGCAGGTGAGAAATCTCTACTTTATTTTATCACCTTGGTTGGTAGATCAATTCATTTTGAATATGTTTTCAGAGATTCTACTCAGCTTGTAACAAAAGGGTGTGTTTATCATGGCTGCCATGAGTCTTAGCTTTATTGGTGCACTAATGGTTTACCCTAAAGTGCCACGACTCTTTTGTAATTTTTAGGAAAATCTAATTGCGAGAGCCATAATATTCTTCTCTTTGTCTAATCTGTTGGTGATGTTCCCTCTCTACATGTAGGCGATGATGCCCGGGACGGTGTCGCCGCTAAATGTCGCGCTGAAGGATACGAGTGTCAGAGTGTGACATTGATGATATGAAAAAAATTGCCAAAATCCGACCAAGGAGCACAACTTCATTGACGCGCAATGTGAGATTTGTGTATTTCATGATGCTTTCATCAGTATCATTCTCTTTGCAATATAAAATCTAGAAGCGATGCAAAAGTGTAAAAAAGGTAATCTACGTAGACCTGATACGTTTTTCCTACTTGTAAATTGTCCCTTTAATTACAAAGGCGTGCGTTGCACGTACATGCACTATAGAGAGAAAAAGAGCAATCCCGATTAGCTCACGATCGGGCCATCACAGGGCCCTCCCATTGCGACGCTCAGACTGGGCCGCGTTCGCCAGACCGTCTTCCGAAACCTCATATAGACCCGAGCCCACCACGCTCCTGTGCCTGCGCTTCGCGTCGCGGAGGAAGGGAGGGAGGACTCGCGGGTGACCACCACCGCGACTGCCGCTGCCGGTGAGCGACGTCGGCGGCCGCTCCCTCCTCGGTTAGTACCCGCCTCGCTCCTGCTATCCCTCCGCTTCCTCCTCCTCCTCCTAGGGTTTCGCGGCACGGCGCCGAGAGCTGACTAACACTTCACCCCGCTCGGGCGCGCAGCCAGACGCGGAGACGCCCTCCTCCTTCCTCCGCCGCTCCGGTGAACGCTGACGAGTTAGACGACGCACCCCTCCTACGCTACGTCGTCCGCTACTCCTCCGCCCGCCCGCGTCCGTAAGTGCATCCCTCTCCTCCCCCTCTCGCCTCCTCCCTCGGTCGCCACGCGCGTACGCCAACCAACCAGGAGACGCGTCCCACGTTCCGGTGCCATTCGCGACGGGTCGATGCTCGAGTTTGGATCGGTTTCTCCTGAATTTCCGGTTCGTTTCGGTTGATCGACGAACCAGTTACGTGTACTGTGCATGTATTGCTGGCTTGGATGCGTACGTGATTCGTATGATCAGGAATGTTGGATTCGTGCGTGCGTCGCCTAGCTCGGCATGGGTGCATTTTGTGCGTGGATGCGTTCGTCTGATCAGGAAAATTGTGCTTAGGATCCTGCGTTGGTGCCTCAGAGATTAGCGTTCCTCCTTTTTGATACTCACAACTGCCTGTGGATGGAAATTCTTAAAGTGTGGTGACATTTGGAAACTCCACTAGGACCTGAATTTCTCATGTTAGTTTTTTGGTTAGATGACATTCAATGGTGTATTGCTGGCCTATTTCATATCACGCATGCAGTTGGATGCAATGTTGTAGTCGCCTCCTACATAAGATTGCATATATTCGCCCTCTGGAATCAATTGTACTTCATTGTTAAGTAGATTCTTCTTCACCATGCTTAAAATTGATGACTTCGTCAAGTGTTAGACTAGTACTAGTAGGATGTGGTTATATTTGGAAACTTCACTAGGACCTGAATTTCACATGTTAATTTGCACTGCAGCAAGTGTGGGCATGTATTGGTCGACGGCTCTCGATCGCTCGCCTCCTCTAGTTGCATTCTAGGCATCGTTGCGACATGTGTTTAAGCTTAGATTGACTTTCTCCCAGTTTTTTTTTTTTTGGTTAGATAGTATTCTACAGCATATCGCTGGCCTAGTTCATACGCGGCAATATCGCACATGGATGCCTGTGTTATTCGCCTCCTATATAAGACTCTGTGTGTTCTCTGGGATCAATTATATTTCATTGTTGAGTAGATTCCCTCTTCACTGACCATCCAAATAAAGATTCCTCTTCACCAGCCTGAATTGATGCTTCTGTTAAGTTCTGGCCTACTTTTTTTTTGGATAAAGAGTGTATATTAATAATAAAATACCAATTACACCCAGCCTCTGCAACAACGCAACAACCAAAAGCTGTTACGGATACACACAGCCGAAAGACAATAAGAAGAAGAAATAAAAAGAAAAGTCCCGCTACAGAGTTACAGTCATTGCAGCAGCCGCACAACCACCACCAAGACACCACCTGATGTCCAAATCTTCAAAAGCAACGTCTTCAAGAAGAACAGTGCCAGACACAACCAATTAAGGCCAGACCTTGGGTTTTCACCCTGAAGATAATAGTCCCCGCTCTCAAAACAATGTCTTCAACAAGAGCATTGTCAGGCACAACCAATTAAGGCCAGACATTGGATTTTCACCCTGAAAAGTAGAACTTTGAACTTCACCTGTGATGTTGCCCCCACTAACATACCGCTGCTCCGCCTCCTGCAACTCCGAGCAAGTTCCTCATCGCCGCAAAACCTCCAATCGCCATTTGTCAGTCCTTTAATCTCAGCTTTCATGACATTCCCCGCCTCCGACTACACCATGGATTTGCCCATGATGGCACGGAAGCAGAGCTTCACGCCGCTCCCTCCGGCGCGATCGAATCCCTCAAGTTCTGGCCTACTAGTAGGCTGCGTTAGTGCCTCACAAAATCTCTAGCTCAACATATTCCTCTATTTTTTTCACCTACTTGATTTGTACTAGTTTTGTTTTCTTAGAACGATCGTACTACTGATCGATTGCCTGAAGCCCTGAAGGCCTGAACTGGTTTATCTTCCCAATCAGCTACTAGTTGTTTTTCTGTTCAGTTGCTTCCAGAAGTTTGTTCAGGCTTGTAGTTCGACCTGCTAGCATTAATCCCCTTTCCTTTGATGATATTTACAACTGTGGATGGAAACTCGAAGAATAATATCTGCAAACTTCATTCATTTGAATTTGTCTTATCTTGTGAATTGCAGCGATACCTCCACATCGGAGCGTTGCTGCCATCATCAGGCATTGAGCCAGAGCAGGCTGATACCAGCAGCATGGCCAGTGAATCGACACAGATGGAAGAACATTCCACAGAATCTAGGGGCAACGAAAGATCTGATCCGAACAAGGTGGCTGCCGTTGTGTCTCTTGAAACGCTTGACCAGAACCCTTTTGGTGTGGTGGTGCCGCCGGGAACATCTGAAGCTGCCAAGAAAAATCTGGTAACACATACTTCATTGCTTCTTCTTCCTTGAAGCAAACCACATTCATGAACATCATGCTAGTCTGACTCCCGTAGTTGTTCCAATTGTTGCGCATTGCACATGTTTCAGGTCTTCCGGTGCCTAAGGACTTCAAGGGGTGCAAATGCCCTACGGTGAGATGCTTGAACGGGCACTGTCTTTGCTGGAGGGTATGTCTTTTACATGCATGGTCTTTCTTATTTAGATTATTCTTGTTCTCTTAACCTCCTGACCGAGGCTAGCCGGTTCTTGTTCTGCAGGGCTATCACCCGTGCACCTCCAGGTGCAAGTGCAAAGATTGTGCTAATTACCATGGGGTCAGAGGTAGTGAGTGCACTAACCACATTCTCCTCTTTATGTTTTCCTTGTATGATCATCACACTCAGTGTGATCTGCGTGTACATTCAACACAATCTAGGGGAAGAACATTCCACAGAATCTAGGGGCAACGGAAGATCTGATCCGAACAAGGTGGCTGCCGCTGTGTCTCTTGAAACGCTTGACCAGAACCCTTTTGGTGTGGTGGTGCCCCCGGGAATATGTGAAGCTGCCAAGAAAAATATGGTAACACATGCTTCATTGCTTCTTGTTCCTTGAAGCAAACCCCATTCATGAACACCATGCTGGTCTGATTCCCGTAGTTGTTCCAATTGTTGCGCATTGCACATGTTTCAGGTCATAATTTCGGTGCCTAAGGACTTCAAGGGGTGCAAATGCCCGAAGGCGAGATGCTTGAACGGGCGCTGTCTTTGCTGGAGGGTATGTCTTCTACATGCATGGTCTTTTTTATTTAGATGATTCTTGTTGCATATGGTATTTTCGAAATACTAGACATGCTTGTTCTCTTAACCTCCTGAACGAGGCTAGCCGGTTCTTGTTCTGAAGGGCTATCACCCGTGCACCTCCAGGTGCAAGTGCGAAGATTGTGCTAATTACCATGGGTTCAGAGGGAGTGAGTGCACTAACAACATTCTCCTCTTTATGTTTTCCTTGTATGATCATCACACTCAGTGTGATCTGCGTCTACAAAGCAGGTGACTCAAGCACCGAACCCGAGCAGGAAGGCATGGGTGGCGTAAGCAACCTACCTGACGAAGCAGTGCAGACCATACCATCACCAAACATTGAGACAGAGCCGGCTGATGATACCAGCATCATGGCCGAGGAACCGCAGATGGAAGAACAACACACACAATCTAGGGGCTTCGACATGAACAAACTACCATCACGAAAAGTTGAGCCAGAGCAGGCTGATGATAGCGGCAGCATGGTGGAGGAACCGGCGCAGGGGGAAGAACAGGATACAGAATCTAGGAACAACAGGGGCCTTGACCAGAACAAACGACGACGACTTAGGTGAGTTCGCCTTACATTCGTCGGGAGATGTTGCTGTGGATTGATCTGTTCAGGAGTAACCCTGGTGTTCTGCTCCTCTTGTGCAGTGATTGATTATGACAGCCTTAAGTTCAGAGCATGTCACCCTTTTGTGCAGTGATCATGATGACAGTCTTCTGTCCTGACCTTGTCTCCTTACCATCCTGATCATGATTCCCGTTCTCTGTTCAAAATATGCCGCTTCCTGTCGAATATGCGACCGTAAACATAGCTCGGTTCAGAACTCCTTGTAATGATCCTTCGGACCTGGGCGCCGCAAGGGCGATGTTGGTTAGCATAAGGTGGCTTCAGTGGACCTACATGTTGATCAAACTGATGTAGTTTCAGGGGCTTCGATGGACCTAGCTCTCGATTAAACTGGTATGGTAGTTCAGAACGTAAAAGCATAGGAATAGTTGCCAGCATCGGTTATATTTTTCTTGCAAAAATTTCTTCTTACACTTTAGGAGGATTCTGGTTGTGTTTGAAACCCAAAACTATGCAGTGATAAGAGCGCAGGTTGAATAGTATGGATATGATTGTACGGATAACTTGTCTGGTAGCGTTATTACATATTCTGTAATCACTCTTTACCAGTTATTACACCGCACAATAGGCATGTAGTGTACTAGTGTTACAAACTAACAAACCTGTATTCACCCCTATATTGTTTTTCACTCTTTGCTAGAGTATATGCTACTGGGAAAGCCATCACGCGCACTGATGTGTTGTTCCATTTAGCGAGATCGGTCCATGCCGAGCCTCGAGCTGAGCCACTTGCAGACGTCGTCCATTTCTTCGGTGTTACTGTAGTGCTCTCGGACTTGACAGTTAGGTACGAGAACTCCGATGACCGAAGAAACTCGGTTGCCCGCTCACCGTTCCTGTAGGACACGACCTCATCCGCTAGAAGAGTACATCACACAGAAGTCAGTAACAAGCAGTGTAATTCATCTTTCGAGTTACTCTGCTTGAATTGGCAGACTTGTTTTGTTTGCTTGTTACATCTGCCATGGCAGAGCAGGATGCGCAGGGAGAGAGATCTTCTTGTCGCCATGTGTGAGTTCATCTTGCCCCACAGGGTCCTGAATTCATCAAATTACCTAGATCATTAGTGTCTGTTACAAGATTAGGTGTAATAAAAGTGCCTGGTGTTTTGGTATTTGGGTTTCCGCAGAGAGTGGACTCAGGTTGACATTTTGGTTCCTCCTGTATCAGGCCAGAAACCACGCTGATATAACGCCCTCACAATCGACTTCTGTGAGAGACTGGTGGAGACATATACTGTCAGGATGCCCAAAAAGCCGGAAGCGAAGTGAAGCAACCTTCCTGATAGCAGGAATGAGGAGGCTTTGGTTGGAAAGGAATGATAGGGTCTTTAATGACTGCAGCTCAACACTGAAGACTATAATCAGGAAAACAGGGGAGGAGCTGGAGATGTGGGCTGCTGCGAGAAGCAGAGTGGGAGAGAGTGAGAAGTAGTTCATAGTGTTTTTTTGTACCGCGGATGGCAAGGCCAGGTGTAAAACTCTTGTAATTAAACTCTTGATCCGTTCTTAATGCGATGACTGCAACCTTTGGTTGCCAATCCTTGAAAAAAAAAGGTTGACCACCTTGAGCTGGCAGCCAGCCACTCAAGCTGATGACTGCGCTGAGCATGATCGGGTAGGGGATGCCGCTGCTGAATTTGCCGTGAGCATAGCACGCTGCCGAGTGCAGCACAGCAGCTGCACCCATGCTGGAACCACCAATACCGAGCTTCACTGAATCCACAGAGGTAGAGTATGACAAGTAGATATAATTGCTTTCTTGGTTGGCATTAGCAACTTGTACTTCATAGTTTATAAGTACAGATTGCATTGTTCTGAAGAAAAATTGAGGAAAACCACAAAGATACATTTAGTTTCGCCACTTAATGTGCTGGAAACCTCATTTTGCACAGGTGCTGGAAGTTTTTCCTCTAACCAGTACATACATATTTATCTTTTCCTAATTTGGTGAGCTTATACTAACTATTAATAATATTTACAATGTATGTAATGAGGATGCAGAGGTTCATCTGTTATATTGCTGAATAAGAGTTATATCTGGCATTTTCATTTGTCAGGTTGTATGCACTATTCTTAGTAGACGTCATTTTGTGAGGTTTTATTGGCATACTGTGGTTTTTCTCCTCGTGTTTCAATGCAGGCGCAGCTTGATGATCCAGTGTATACTTATGTTGAACTCGAGTGATACGAGGTCTGATAATTACTATGTTGATCATTTTCTGGACTGCTTCCAAATGTTTCAAATCCTCATTCTGGACTCCTTGTGCGACAGACTACTGTACTGTACTGCTGCTACTCCGTTTATGCCACGATGCTGACAGTGACATTCAGAGTCATGTTGCATTTTCTCGAAGGTCCTGGCCACAAGATTAAGTGTGGTTCTACCTAAGATTGTGGGTTCAAACCAGGGAACTTTCATGAAGGGTCGTTCGGTGCATGAGAATTTCAAGCTGGTTAAAGAAACGGCTAAGTTTCTGAAAAAGAAAATTATTCCGAGTTGTCTTTTAAAATTAGACATTGCGAAGGCCTTTGATACAGTGGCATGGCAGTTCTTGCTAGAAGTGCTTCAGAAGAAAGGGTTCGGTCACCGATGGCGTGCTTGGATTACAATGATTTTATCAACAACTTCATCAAGTATTTTACTCAACGGTGTTGCGGGCCGAGAATTAAGCACGCAAGAGGGCTGAGGCAAGGAGATGCTCTATCACCCATGCTTTTCATCCTAGCCATGGATGCGCTCAGCCTCCTTTTTGACAAGGCTGAAGAAGAAGGAATTCTAACGGTCGTTCATGCTCGACGACAAATTCTGCAACGCCTGTCAATATACGCCGACGATGTCATTTTATTCATCAAAGCGGATCAAAGAGAAGCGGTCGCTACTAAACAAATCCTGGACATGTTCGGAATGGCATATGGGCTCGTTTCTGACATGAACAAGAACTCAGTTTCGGCCCTTGTGTGTTCCTAACAAAGCTTACAAGAAATAAGCAGTAGGCTAAATTGTTAGGTCGTGGCACTGCCGATCACATATCTTGGACTGCAGCTACACACCCGGAAGGCAAGAAAAGCTGAATACAGGTTGCTGATTGACAAGATAAAAAATTGGCTTGCATCATGGAAAACTCAAATGCTCACGCATGGCGGTAGGCTAATTCTGGTTCAGTCTGTTTTGAGTGCGATTGCTATATTTCACTTGCTTTCCCTTGAGCCTCCAGCATGGGTTTTCAAGGCAATTGACAAAATCAGACGCGCCTTCCTCTGGAATGGAACGGAAGGGGTCAAGGGAGGTAAATGCTTGGTAAATTGGCCCACAGTCTGTCAGCCTAAAGTTGTTGGCGGCCTTGGCATTTTGGATCTCGAAATTTTGAGCAAGGCCTTCCGTACAAGATGTGCTTGGAATCTTCGTGCCAATGAAAAAAGGCCTTGGTGTGATCTTGCCGAACCAGAAGATGAGAGTATTAGAGAAATTTTTAACGCTGCTGCTAAGGTCGCTTTGGGAAACGGCGAGAGAACCATGTTTTGGCTAGACAAATGGATCAACGGGAGGACTATCAAAGACATAACCCCAGACGTGTATGAGATCATAAATCCGGAGACCAAAGCAAGGAGAACAGTAGCCCAAGCTCTCAACAATGGAGCATGGATTGAAGACATAAAAAAACCGCTAACAATTAACACTTTCATGCAAGTTCTTGCTATTTGGGAGGAATGTAAAGACGTCAACCTCTCACCTATCATCGAGGATAAATGGGAATGGTCGTGGAATCCAAAAGGGTTATTTACTACCAGCTCGGTGTATCAAGCTCATTTCTAAACAAAAATCTCATGCGATTTAGCTGAAGCCATTTGGAGGGCTTGGGCACCGACGAAATGTAAGCTGGCCATGTGGCTCTTTATCCGTAGGAGAGTTTGGACTGCCGATAGACTACAAACATGGGGTCTACCTCATCCTGATAGATGCTCCTTTTACGGCACGGTCGAAGAAAATGCACAACATCTTTTCATGGGATGCGCGGTCGTTAATATTATTTGGGGGCATATACTTAGTTGGGCAAATCTTCAGAGGGACACACCTTCAGTTCAAGATAACCTAAGAGAATGGTGGGTGCATATCCGAGAATCGTTTATGGGAGCAACCAAGAGGAAGCTAGACACGGTGATCGTACTGGTCGCTTGGGAAGTTTGGCGTGAAAGAAATCGGAGGGTGTTCGACAAAATACTCAAGCCCACCAATGTGCTAATTGAACACATAAAAAATGAGGCCAAACAATGGAATCTAGCTAGTGCAGGTCGTCTGGATCTTGTTTAAGTCTTTAGGATTGTTTTATTGTTTGTTGTTTGGTTTTGGTAGCATGAGCTTGTTAGGTCGCTTGTATTTTTCCTATCTTCTTTGGCCTCGGCCATCTCTGTAAGACTTCAGCCAGTTCTTTTCCTGGCTATCTTTCTTTCTATCTATGGTAATACATGCAGTGCTCCTGCATGGTTCTAAAAGAAAAAGAGAGTCATGTTGCATGTGGCATGTGTCAAATGCCCAAGCATATTTCTTTGCCTTCCCAAATGGCATGAATCTGTCATAATTAAGGTAAGAGCATCATCATCATATCTCTTCATGCGGGTAAGAGAGCTTTATCAATAAAGGCAAAATATGATTACCTTGCTAAATGAGCAAGTTCAATCTTTACCAAATGCTACTAAAGTAGCACCACAATGCAAGTAGCTGCAGCAGGTACTGAGTGAGTTCAGTAGTTTTTTTTCTCTTGCTGGACTTACTAATTAGCCTGTTATAAACTTGCTTTCTCTCATCTTCTTGCAATGCCCTATAGAAGCTCTCTTGAATATTATGCTGATTACAGAGGAACCTTTTGTCATAATAGTTCTTTTTATGACTGCGAGGATATGCTAATCTACCTGCAGCACAAGCTGAACCAGACGGCATTGTAGGCATGGTAAGATAGAAGATGCCAAATCATTCCTCAGCAACCTTCCTCAGCTTAATCCTGGAATATCCAAACAACAAGAACAAAGGCTGTTAGAACTGCTGGCTACACACACTTAGAGAGGTAGAGGTTGAATATCACACCTTATTTGTCTTATATCTGCTTTCTTAGTTGTCGTTAGTAACTTGTACTTCATAGTGGATATGTACTGATTGCATTTCTCCGAAGAAAAATTGAGGGAAACCACAAACGTACATTTAGTTTCTCCACTTCATGTGCTGGAAACTTCATTTTGTACATGTGCTGGAAGTTTTCATGTAGCCAGTACACACATATTTATCTGTTTCTTAATTTAGTGAGGCTATACTAATCATTTATAACGTATGTAATCAAGATACACGTGTTCATCTGTTGTAAATAGCATACTGTGGCTTTTCTCCTCATGTTTCAGTGTATGTGCAGCTTAATGATCCAGGTTATCATTACTATATTGATTCTCTTCTGGACTGCTTCTAAATGTTTCAAATCCTCCTTCTGGACTCCTTGTGCGACAGACTACTGTGCTGCTGCTACTCCTGGTTTACACGGCGCTGACAGTGATATTCAGAGACATTGTGGCATGTGTCAAATGCGCTAGCATCTTTCTTTGCCTCCCGAGATGGCATCAATCTGACCTAATTAAGGCTAGTTGCTCATCATCATAAACATGATTACCTTGCTAACTGAGCAAGTTCAATCTTTAACAAATACTACTCAAGTAGCACCACAATGCAAGTAGATTCAGCCAGGTACTGAGTGAGTTCAATAGCATTCTTTTTCTCTTGTTGGATTTACTTATTGGCCTGTTATAAACCTGCATTCTCCCATTTTTCTTGCAATACCCTTATACAAATTCTTTGCCCGAGAATCTAGAGAAGTTCTCATAAAGATTATGTTGATTACCAAGGAGCCTTTTGTTATGATAGTTCGTCTTAGTACTGCCAGAAGATGCTAATTTACCTGCAGCACCAGCTGAAGCAGACAGCATCATTAGTAATAATCATATCATCTCTGTTACATCAGCTGGTATTTGGCAGCAGGTTTTCCTTTTTCTCAATGTTTCCTATAGCAATAGTTTTGATCTGTAAAAGAATCGAGTTATGGTTCCTAAGGATAAATAGTAGCTGGAATGACGTATTTTATTAACCTCGAGGATTAGCCTTCAAGTAAAGTACCCGCCATCTATCTAAACTAGAAGTTTTTACCCTTTGGAGCTAGTCCTCGACAAGTGCCTGTTATTGTGATAGTTACAAGCTCGTTCGCTAGTCGCATTCCCACTTTTAGCTTGCAGTTTCAGTCATGCGCTATTGTGCTATACCGTGCTTATAGTGCTTGAAACCCACAGCTGGCTCTTTGTTGCATTAGCTTGAATTTTGCAAAGCGCAGGCCTGTTGAAAAGCCCAGGCGATATGTCCAAACACAAACCATCGCTGACTCTGAATTTCAGGCCCTGAAGTACATTATTCGAAAAGGCTTTGCTTGGGTGTGGCAGGCCTATGGGTTGGCCCGCTGCTGCACTTTGTTGTCGGCAGGTATCTTTGCAGCTAGGACCAAGATCGATTCTCAAAAAAAAAAAAAAAAAAGCTAGGAGCAAGATCGAACGACGCGTGGTGCGGTATACTTTGAATTTCATGATGGTGTTGGGCATCTACTACTCCAAATTATGAGACCTGTACCTTTTCCAAAGCAACCTTTACACACGCTCTATCTTCTAGGTAGGCGAAAGAAAGAGGTGAAAATTGACAAATCTAATTATTTTAAAACTTCAACACAAATTGAACCAGATTTTAGAAAAACACGATATGAGTCTTTTTCATGGCGCTCGGCCTTGGGGTGTCATGGTACATAGCATGGCGCACTGGGGTAGGGTGCCATGGTACACTACATGACGCCGCGAGCTGTGGCGACGGACAGTTTAAAGGATAATGGCGTCCTAGCCTGAGCGTCATCCAAAAAAGGGGCAGATTGGGATTTTTTTTGTTGCAAATTTGGTTCATTTTGTGCTTGAATAGGGTCAAATCTATCAATTTTGGCAAGCAAGAGATGCATTTGGATGATTTGCTCCTAATACATATACAATTATACATGTCGCCGTTAAAGTCGCAGATAGATACGATACGAAGCTTTCGTTTCGACGGGTAAAACGTACCGCGATTAACCTGTTATAGGAAGCTGTTAGCACTTAGCAGTTGCGGTACATCCGTACATGTGGATCCAAACCTTGTCCCGATCTCCGACAAAAAAGGTTTGTTCCATTACCAGAACGTGGCTCCAAATACGCGCCGCTGCGAATACAATAGCAGGAGTCGAGCTTCATGGAGGAGATGGGTACCGACACGGGGGACAGCCCGATGCCGTACTCTCCCGTGAAAAGGCTCATCAATGAATGATGGTTAACGTACTGGACTACTGGTGGTGAAGGAAACCAGGCTGGAACAACAATGAATACAGGCGCACGTCCTCGGTCCTCCTCTTCAATCGCTCGCCGTGCCCCGTCCCCGTGCAGTCTTGGTCACGGACTCGCGGTGAGGCGAGTAACTCGGATTTATTTGAACCCTAGCTAGCACCGTAAACAAGTGGAATTAACTCTAGCACCGTACGAAAAATCGTCGAATCCACCGGTTAGGACGTCCATCTCAAGGGTGATGATGCATGATATGCATCATGTATTAGAGCCTCTCCAACATACGCCCAACGCGCCGGCGCGCTAAATTTTTTTTTGCGGCGCCAGAATTGCGATTTCTCACGCGCGGAGCCTGTTTTGGTTTAGCAGACGCGATATATTCCAGCGCGCGCGAGCTCAAAATTTTTGCTCCAGCAGCGGCGCTAAAAATTCCAGCGCGCGCAGCAGAGACAACGTTTGCATCAAACATATACACAACCGAATCAAAAGATGGACTAAAAATAAAATCTTATTATTAGAACGAACAGACGAACGTTCGTTGATAAAAACATAGACTAACAGACTCGATTAAAATAACAGACTACATTAAGCTGACTACTGACTACATTACTAACAGACTAGAAATCAAAGTCGGAGTCCGAGCTCTCCGACGTATCGGAGATCTCGGACCACAGATGATCCCACCTGGGGTCTTCCTCGTCCCAGGTGGTGTTGTCGAGCTGCGCCTCCGACTCGGCCTTGCGCTGGCGCCGCTGGGCCCGGAGCTCCCGCCGCTCGAACCTCCTCTCCGCCCGCTCATTGGCGTACATAGCCAAGAGCTCCGCCTCGGCGGCGGCTTCTTGCGGATGCATCCGGCGATAGTCCGCCACCAGCTGCGCGTCCCTGTCCGCGATAAGAAGGCGCGCCTGGAGCTGGCGGTGGGCAGTCCGCTCTTCGGCGGTGACGAGGCGCAGCGGAGGCGCCAGATCCGCCGCCTGCTGGGCGGTGTGGACGTCCGTGAAGTTCATCTGGCGCCGGCTCCGGCCGAGGCGCCATGCTGCCGCGTCGTAGGCGCGGGCCGCCTCGTGCGCCGTCTCGAACGTCCCGAGGGAGATCCGCTCGTCGCCGGAGCGGATCTCCGCGTAGAACGTGCCGTTGGGCCGCGCGCGCACGCCGCGGTAGCCGGACTGGCTCCTGCGGCGCGGAGGCATGGTGGCGACGGCGCGCGGCGCGGTGGCGGCGGCTGGCGGTGCGGATTCCGTGCGGTGGCGCGAGCGGTGGGGGAGAGAGGGAAGCGGTTGGGGGGAGACTGGGGGACGCGTGGAGTGAGCGCGCGCGCCGCGGGGCGGTGTATATAGCGCGGAACGTAACGCTTCGGCCAGCGCGCGCCGACATTTTCTGTGCGCGCGCTTTTTCCCGCGACTGCTGGAGCGCGAGAAAAGCCCGTTATTTGGCGCGCGCGCTCCATTTGCCCCGTCGGTTGGAGATGCTCTTATTCATGTGGAATGCCAACCCGCACATAGATGATGAGAACTGACAATATTCCAGCATAGATCTCATGTGTAAGTAGACGACAGATCACACATAGCTGGATGTCAAAACAAGCTTTCGCCAATTAGTGTCGGTGATGGCGACCGAGCATGCAGATGCGAGACACGTACCTGGACTCGCCGCCAACCGCCCGTAGCTAGCACACGTTGCTTTCCTTTCGGGTAGGTCGCTCCGTAGTGGCGCCAACGAACGAAAACCCGTCGGCCATCCGTCGCTGCGGTAAACTCGTAGCTGAGCTCTATCGCGGCCGCGTTCTTAACACTATGATTGGTGCACGAGGGAGACTTGGAATCTACGCCTCCATAAAGCACCAGCTTTTGGACATCACTAATGCCAACCCATCACCAATGTCGTTGGCCTGAAAATTAATTATATTATCGTGCATGCTCTTGTGGTTAGTGATGGATCTTCTTTTACTTGGCATGGTTAGTGGCCCAATTTTGGTAAGTTAAGCTTTCTCTTCGTCTGCTTTTCTTCTTCTTACGGTGGTCGTTTGTTTAGCTCGAAGAAGATCAATTAAAATTGCGACTATTAAGAGCTACTAGATGGCACGGTGGGAACATAATTTTGTAGTAAGATTTTCTTTAGAGGGGCACTTTTGCAACTGCTGGTTTCTTGCTTGAAAAAGTAGGCACGAGGCATTGAATTGTACAGTTGAATGTCCAAAATTAGATCGATTGGCATTTGGACTGCGGTCGAGGGTCGTGTTAAATAACTTGGTAGTACTACTGAAGAGTAGCTCCCTCAAAAGGAAACGCTGCCATTTCTACTGCTTTTCCTCTGTGACACAGATGTGAAATGAGATGAGAAGCCAAACACATGGAACCAAAACAGATCTGGCCAGCACAACAAAGGACACGCCAGGCCACACTCCCAACAGTAGACACACGACGCATCATAAGAGACAGATCTATAATTAAACAAAGGTCGATGGAATAATACAATGATAATAAGATATAAATCAAATATCTCAATTTGGTAGTACAGCAGGAGGGAGAAAGAATCCGAGGCGTCTGAACGTGCGTGAGTGAGTGGAACTAGACAGCAAAGCCCAGGCTGTTAGGAAAATGGTAGACGAGGAATACAGCACAAAATGTGGTGGCTCAATTCGTCCGAGGGAGGACGACGGTGCAGCGGCCGCATGATTGTGTGTCGTGGCACGTCGTCTCGACGGGGCCGGGCCGGCGTCTAGGCCAGGAGGGCGGCGAGGCCGAGCGCCATTGCGCACGCCGACATGATGCTTCCTGCCATTGTTTGGATTGCGCCCTGCAGTCACCACGAAAGAGGCAAATTTCAATCAGCAATCCAGTCAAGTGATAATGCAATGTAGACAGAAAAATGTGTTCTTGCTAAGCACATGCCATGTTTGTGTGCAGTGACAATAATCTAGTAATAGGACTACAGTGTGCAGTAGTGGCTTCACGAACACACAATTGTTTATGTGTTCTTGCTAAGCACATGCCATGTTTGGAATAAGAGATTCAGCTTGACTTTGAAATATTTCTTTTTCGTCTCGAATTAACTGCTCTGTCCGTCGTAACGGGAGGATGCACATGCGTGCCAGACCAAGCATGCCGGCCGGGACAGAGCAAAAGAAAATGCATCTACTCTGTTCTCGCTCATCATGGTTATCACATGGTAGGTCATGCACCTGCAAAGCTATGGTCCTGCTAACAACATTTTAACTGGCCACTGCCACTGCTAATCAACGTAAATAAGAGTACGTACTGTTAACTGTTTCGACGACGGTTGTGCGACATGTACAGTAGAGCAGTTGCTAGATTTGAACGCGCATTGTAAGTTAGTTCAGATGGATGGGGGTGTGGAGATTGAGACGTACCGCGGTGTCGTCGGCGACGGCGTCGCCAGCGGGGCCGGGCGCATCTGCATCGTCGGCAGCCGCGGGGGCCTTGGCCTTCTTGCCCTTGGACTTGACGGGGGCCTCAGCGACGGGGGCGGGCGCGGGGGCCTTGCTCTTCTTCTTCTTGCTGGACTTCTTCTTCTTCTTGGACGGCGCGGGGGCCGGGGCGTCGGGCTTGGTGGGGATGGTGGCGGGCGCCAGCGCGACGGGGGGCGAGGCCACGGGCGCCTCGACGGGCGGGAGGAGGGCCTTGGGCGCCGGGGCGGGCGGCGAGGCGGCGGCCTTCTTGGGCGGCGCCGCGGCGGGGGCCTTGGCTGGTGCCGGGGTGGTGGTGGGTGGCGCGGCGGCCGGAGCAGGGGTGGCCGGGGTGGTTGGCGGCGCTGCGGCCGGAGCGACGGCGGCGGGCGTGGTGGGCGGTGCTGCGGCGGGGGTGGGGGTTTTCTTGGCGGGAGCCGCGGGGGTGGTGGTGGTGGGCGCGGCGGCCGGTGCGGTGGCGGTCTTCTGGGCAACGGCGGAGTGCGCCGCGAGGAGGCAGAGCAGCGCGAGGCAGAGGGCGCCGGCGCGCGCCATTGCTAGCGGCTGTGCGGGTGAATGCGCGTGCGGTGGGTAAAGGCGCTCTGCTCTGCTGCGCTGCGCTGTCTTCTCGCTTACGATGGGAGTGGCACACGCAGCGAGAGGGCCGGGATAAATAGCGCAAGACCGACAGCGGTGAGGGGAAGCGCGAAGCGGCGGGGAGGAGGGCGGTGCGGTTCGGCGGCACAACTGGCGGTGGGCCAGCGGCGCCATGTGGGGGTTGGTGTCGCCGGTTGGTCGGACGCGTTCACGTGGCTCGGTGGGCTGCACCCTGTACTGCACATCGCGGTCGCTCCGTTGTCTGTGGTGTACAGAAGCAGAACGGCACTCTGCGGAGAGAGCCGTTGGGTCTGTGTGGTACGGTGCGTCTAGGACGGGCCAAAACTTGGAGAGACCAAAAAAAAAACCTCATTGGCGCCAGGCTGTGCTCGAGTAACGATACTCCGTGTTTTTACAGTTTTATTACTGAGTCTACTTAGCATGACTCCAACTCCGCCTATGTTGTCTCAACATAGCCGGTCCCAATCCCGGATAAAGGAGGAGGGTTGTGATAGGCTTGGCAAGCCAACGGAAAAAACCCAGCCACTCTTATGGAGATGAAACCCAAAAGAACTTCGTTGGGTCGTAACCCTCTTACCGACGCGCCATATCGGAACCCGGGTGTGGTGTCAAATGGGCAAGGGCCGGGCCGCCACCCCCTTGGTGGCGCGCCGTATCTTGATCTGGATACGGTGATAAGTGAGTAAGGATCGGGTCGTCGCATCCTTAGTGGCGCGCTGCATCGACGCCCGAGTGTAGTGAAAAATGAGCAAGGGTCTTCGCATTTGACTCGACGAGTGCGGAGGGTAAGGAAGTTAGCCGAGCCTAGGAGGATCCGCTTAGGTAGCTGGAACGTAGGGTCCCTGACGGGCAAGTTACGGGAGTTAGTTGATACGGCGATAAGGAGGCGTGTTGATGTCCTATGTGTCCAAGAGACCAAATGGAAGGGACAGAAGGCGAAGGAGGTGGAGGATACCGGCTTTAAGCTGTGGTACACGGGGACAACCTCAAACAAAAATGGTGTAGGCATCTTGATCAACAAGAGCCTCAAGGATGGAGTAGTGGACGTCAAGAGGTAAGGAGACCGGATTATCCTAATCAAGCTGGTTGTTGGGGACTTGGTTCTCAATGTTATCAGCGCGTATGCCCCGCAAGTAGGCCACAACGAGAGCACCAAGAGAGAGTTTTGGGAAGGTCTCGAGGACTTGGTTAGGAGAGTACCTACTGGTGAGAAGCTCTTCATAGGAGGAGACCTCAATGGCCATGTGGGTACATCTAACACAGGTTTTGAAGGGGTGCATGGGGGCTTTGGCTATGGCATCAGGAACCAAGAAGGGGAGGGTGTCTTAAGCTTCGCCCTAGCCTACGACATGGTCGTAGCTAACACCCTCTTTAGAAAGAGAGAATCCCACCTAGTGACTTTCAGTAGTGGCCAACACTCTAGCCAGATCGATTTTGTCCTCTCTCGAAGAGAAGATAGACGCGCTTGCCTTGATTGTAAGGCGATACCTGGAGAGAGTGTTGTCCATCAACATAAGCTGGTGGTGGCTGACTTCCGTTTTTGGATTCGTGTCCAGCGGGATAAGCGCCCAAAAGTTGCTAGAACAAAGTGGTGGAAGTTAAAGGGAGACGCAGCTCAAGCTTTTAAGGAGAGGGTTTTTAAGGAGGGCCCTTGGGAGGAAGGAGGCGATGCAAACAGTATGTGGATGAGGATGGCGACTTGCATTCGGAAGATTGCATCAGAGGAGTTTGGGGTGACCAGGGGAAGTAGAAGGGATGCTAGGGATACCTGGTGGTGGAACGTTGAGGTCCAGAAGGCTATTAAGGAGAAGAAGGATTGTTTCAGACGCCTACACCTGGACAGGAGCGCAACCAACATGGAGATATACAAGGGGGCAAAGAAGGCCGCAAAGCGAGCGGTGAGCGAGGCAAGGGGTCGGGCGTATGAGGACCTCTACCAGCGTCTAAACACGAAGGAATGCGAAAGAGACATCTATAAGATGGCGAAGACGAGAGAAAGGAAGACGAGGGATGTCAACCAAGTCAAATGCATAAAGGACGGAGCGGATCAACTCCTCGTGAAGGACGAAGATATCAAGCGTAGATGGCGAGAGTACTTCGACGACCTGTTCAATGGAGAGAATGAGAGCTCTACCATTGAGCTAGACGATTCCTCCGATGATACCAGCCGACGCTTTGTGCAGCGTATCCAGGAGGCTGAGGTTAGGGAGACTTTGAAGAGGATGAAAGGAGGCAAGGCAATGAGCCCTGATGGTATCCCCATCGAGGTGTGGAGAGGCCTTGGAGACATAGCGATAGTATGGCTAACTAAACTTTTCAACCTCATTTTTCGGTCAAACAAGATGCCCGAAGAATGGAGGCGGAGTACATTAGTGCCAATCTTCAAGAACAAGGGGGATGTTCAAAGTTGCACTAATTACCGTGGAATCAAGTTGATGAGCCATACAATGAAGCTATGGGAGAGAGTCATTGAGCACCGTTTAAGAAGATTGACAAGCGTGACCAAAAATCAATTTGGTTTCATGCCTGGGAGGTCTACCATGGAAGCCATCTTCTTGGTACGACAACTTATGGAGAGATACAGGGAGAAGAAGAAGGATCTTCATATGGTGTTCATTGACTTGGAGAAGGCGTATGATAAGATATCACGGAATGTCATGTGGTGGGCCTTGGAGAAACACAAAGTCCCAACAAAGTACATTACCCTCATTAAGGATATGTATGATAATGTTGTGACAAGTGTTCGAACAAGTGATGGCGACACCGATGACTTTCCAATTAAAATAGGACTGCACCAGGGGTCAGCTTTGAGCCCTTATCTCTTTACTTTGGTGATGGATGAGGTCACAGGGGATATACAAGGAGATATCCCATGGTGTATGCTCTTTGCGGATGATGTGGTGCTAATTGATGATAGTCGGGCGGGGGTTAATAGAAAGTTAGAGCTGTGGAGGCGGACTCTAGAATCGAAAGGTTTTAGGTTTAGTAGAACCAAAACTGAGTACATGAGGTGCAGTTTCAGTACTACTAGGTGAAAGTGCATGTGTTGCCCCATGCGTGGTTTTGGTAATTAATGACAATCCTTATGGACTAATGTTTGTTTTGAGATATACTTGTAGATCCTGTCCATAGGAAAGATTGGAGTTCATGTGTTGGACTCTAGAAGATTACATGATGACCAATGTTCTATCCAAGCGTTTATATGAAGAATGGTCATCTAGAAATGAGCTTGCAACAATGGTGGTCAAATTCGTGCTCAAGAGCTCTAACAAGCAACGGGGAAGAAAACCCCTTTAAATAGGTCTCCAAAAATATGGCCGTTGGGCAGCGCAGGGAGACCGGTCTGGAAACCGGTTTAGACCGGCCAGAGGGCCGGCCTGGGGGCCGGCCTGGAGACCGGTTTGGTACACGTGGGAACCGGCCTGGGAGCCGGCCTGGAAACCGGCCGTGAGGCCGGCCAAAACCGGCCTGAGGGCCGGACCCTTACCCGAGGCAACCGGCATGGAGGCCGGCCAAAACCGGGCTAAAAACCGGGCACATAACAGAGCCGGCCGGTCCTACGGCCGGCCAAAACCGGGCTGAAAACCGGCCAACAAAAACAGCAAAACGTCCAACACGAAAACGAACATATCTTGATCATCTGGACTCCGTTTTCGATCTTCTTGGGCTCGTTGGAATCGCAACGAAGAGCCCTTCAAGATTATGCAGAGAAACATCATAGTCCAACAATGGAGGATAAAACCAAATGGGGAAAGGTTAGACCTCACGATAAAAGAACAACCGATAAAACCTCCAAACCAAAATCGCAATATGTTTCTCATCCGGACTCCGTTTTCTATGATCTTGGGCTTGTTCCGAAGATAATCACAAGCTCTACAAGATCATGCATATACACATCATAGTCCATCATGTGAGGAGGAAACCACAAGGAGAGAGTTTGACCTCTCTAGAAACGACGAACCGGTAAAACCTCCAACATCAAAAACACCACAAGATATTCACTTGAAACCCGTATTTGATGAACTAGAGCTTGGTATGGAGATGAACACAAGCTCTAAATTCTCACATGGATAAAAGCCAAATAAGAACCAAGAACGATGATATGCCAAGAATGCAAAGGTTTGAGCTCTCCACAAAGATGCGATCAAGTTACTCACTTGAGAGCCCCTCTTGATAGTGCGCCGTCTATCCTAAACCCGGTCTCCCACTCACCACAAGACCGGTAAAATAGAAAACCTATCAAGATCATACCTTTGCCTTGCGCATTCCACTTGAGCTAGATGATGACGATCTTGATCTCTTCAAGTGGACCACCTTTCTTGATTGCGCTTGCTAGCACATGCTTGATGAAGACATCTCCAAATACTCCCCCATACACCATTATGGGAGATCCTCGCTAAGCTCCGTCTTCATGTATCCACTTGCACTTCATCTTCTTCTCTTGATGTATATGATGGCTTGGAGCTAAACATGAATGATCACTCAATCTTCTTCTCCGAGCCATGCTTGCAATAAGCTCATCTCTAGATGACCATTCTTCATATAAACCCTTGGATAGAACATTGGTCATCATGTAATCTTCTAGAGTCCAACACATGAACTCCAATCTTTCCTATGGACAAGATCTACAAGTATATCTCAAAACAAACATTAGTCCATAAGGATTGTCATTAATTACCAAAACCACGCATGGGGCAACACATGCACGTTCAATCTCCCCCATTTTGGTAATTGATGACAATCCCTTTTACGAGGGTTTATATAATGAATTAAGCAACCATGCAACACAAAGAGCAAGGATGCAAGAGAAGAAAGGCAAATGCTTAAGAACAAACTAAAGCATAAAACCAAATTCCCTTAAACCGTCTAAACTTCTCCCCCATTGGCATCGATTGCCGAAATGGGAGGAAAAATTTAGAAGGCCAATATAGTAAGAGCTCCCCCATAATGTGTGCATTTCCCATAATATGAGTGAAATCAAATGCACATATCCAATGACGAATAGTTGGGAAGGAGATCAAACTATATTGAGGATCCAAATATTGCAAAAGGAAAATCAAATTGAAAGATACTTCGACAGAAGAAGTAACCAATCAAAGGATCCGAAAAAGTGTTCTCAAAAACAAGAGGGAACTCCCCAAGGTACGTGCACAAGGAGGATTTGCAAAGCAATATGGAGTGCACAACATGGAATCCTCACTCCCTCCTATATAATAATTTAGAACACAAACAAGTGCAAGAAGGCATAAAGATAGAAAAGAAGCAATACAACTTGCAACGAAATAGATTGTGTGACATAGAAAGACATTTTTGGAGACTAATACAAGGTTGAGCCAAAGCATCAACATAGTCTTTCAATATAAGTGGCACAAAGTGCATACATGTCTTTCCATTAAGACAACCCAAAAGTTGAAGCAAATAGGTCCACAAGCTTATTAAGATCCAAAATGGAATACCAAATGAAAAAAGATGAAGCTTGTGCCTTTTAGAGGCCATCAAGAAATCAAAAGACTAAAAAGGGTGATCACTAACAATTGGAATATCAATTAAAGAAGTAACTACTCTTATGTGTATAAGTTTCTAAGTAGACACCAATCATTAGTTCACAAAGAAATATGCACACACACAATAGATACAAAGGTGAAGTACATGATATCCAAGTGAAAGTCATATATATACCAATAAGATCATTGCTTAAAAGCATAGCACAAAGCTCAATTTTATCTTAAGGGGATATAGATGAACTTCCAACACAATCTCATCATAGCATCTGCGGTGACCCAGCACACCACTGCATGTTGTAGTGTACAAGTCGTTGATGTAACACGCACGGAAGGACCTTTCCGTAAATATTACATCCCTCAGAGTAGTACAACAGAAACATAGCCGGTCCAAGGTAACACTATAGGATTACAACACTATTCAATACAAAATCTTGAGACCCTCCTTTATATAGAAGCAAGTCTCGAGCAAATGAAATACAGAAAGATCCAAATCGTAGTACTAAGCTGAATATCAGCTCTACCTCTAATTCCTATTCCACTACTGCTGTTGTCACAGCCCTACTCTAATCCATCTGGAATATCTTTATCCAAGTTGTACTCCTTCTTCCAAAGTGATGTTGTCTCCTCCATCGGCAGTGTTGTCGTTATATACACCTGGGCAAGGTGGTCGTCATCCTTCTGTCGGTGAAGTAGCTGTTGACTCCTTCAAGCTCCACCAGGTAAGTTTGGACTCCTTGTTGAAGACCTCCTCGTTGTCGTCATGGATGTTGATTCCTTGGATGGCTCCAAAAGTCTAAGCAGGGGGTCAACGAGGAAAGGGTAAGCAACTCGAGCGTTACTTAGCAAGTTCAATAATATAGGAAAGAGTTTTTGTTTTGAATGCACTAGCTACTGCCATGACCAACGGTCATAGGCATAATGCAAGTTTTGAAAAACCTTTCTTCAAAGGTCAAGTTTTATTTCAGAAAACTATGCTCACAGTCTCCACGGGTTCATAGTCATCACTTGGGATGCCTTTCCCGCTGCGGTCTGTAGTTCCTTCCGGGAACACGGATGTGACAGTCACAGTTTCTTGTTGTTGACTCTGCAGAGCTGCGTAACTTTACCCATGAGAGAAACCCAGCCTTGTTGCCTTTCCGGGCGATCTTTCCCGTCCATACTTCCATGGTATGGGGCCAGGTGTGAGTCCAAAGCCAATCACCGCCCTCTCCGCACAACACATATTCGCCCATTTGTGACGCGGCTGGTAACTAAGACCACTGGCCCGCCACCCCTCCCGAGCTTCTATTCCAGTCACCCCGTCGAGTGGGAAGGTCACGCGCTTCCACGCAGTTGGCCGCCGCAACGGACGCAACCAGGTAATAGCCTGCCGAGGATATGTGAACGAGAGAAGATACGGCTGACTTTTACCGTCCATAGCAGATCTCATGGTAAACGCTTCAATACGGCGCAAGGATCACTGTGACATTGGTAATTAATCCTAGGTATATACTTTCCCGTACAATGGAACCTCCACCACAACATCAATCCGTGGTTCCATTGCCAGCCAAACAATATATATAGCAATTCACATCATTCGAAAATAGGTTTTTCTTTTTATGCAGATGATAAATATAGTATTTTATAAATACTTTGATAAACATATTTCAACGGACATGCAAGAATGAACTTGCCTGAGGTAGAAATGGCCGTTCAACTCTTCGGGATTTTAGGGTTTGCGGTAAAACCCCGAGTTCTGAAATTAGCAAAGTAATCCTGATAAGGACTACTGAAAATCTAGCAGCATGCTATTATGCATAATAATGATATGCATCGTCACCCCAAAATACCCAAGTTGCGGATTTTAATACTTTTTGAGTGTTTTGGAGTTTTTAATTATTTAAAGAGTTTGTCAACAATTTTTATGAGGAATAAATTTAAAGTGTTTAAATTTAAATAGTTCAATGTAATTGAACTTTAAAACTTTATTTTCCCATATTATTTTCTTTTAAGAAAATAGTTTTTGAAAAAGAATTTCAAGTCATTTCCACTTAAGGATCTTTGAATTTTTATCCACAAAATATTTTTCAAAACTTCAAATAAAACTTATATTAAAATTCCACATAATTTATAGAATGTGTTAACTATTTTTAGCTGATTTTTGTTCCTTTTGTTTGGGTGTCAAAATTCATTTAAGTTTGGATAATTTTATTTGGTGAATTACCAAAATGCCCCTGGGCCTAATGGGTTGGACCCAACCAATTGGGCCGAGCCCAACTACCTACTGGGTCGAACCCGACCCGGTCAACCCCTCGCTCTCTCTCACTTCACTTCTCTCTCGATCCCCTTCTCTCTCCCGTGGCGATGCGCCGCCGTCGCCATCGTCCGCTCCGGCCGTTGCCGGCCGGCTCCGGCGCCGCCACGCCCCGGCACTGCTCCGACGTGGTCTCCGCCTCCGATTCCTTGCTGCATCGCCTCCTTCCTCTCGCCTGCACACCCGCGGCTAACCCTAGCCGCGCCGCTCGCCTCCGGCTCGATCTCCACTGCCGGCTTCCATCTCTGCCACCACTGCTGCCCAGCACCGGCCATGCCTCCTCCAACTCTCCCTTGAGTTCCTGCCCGCCTGCTCCGACACCCTCGAGCCCCTGCTCCTTCACCTCCACGAGCAAGACTCACCGGCGCCGTTCTCTGGACTCCGCGCCTCCTCGAGTTGCAGCGTCTCGGCCACGAGCTCCTGCTCGAATCCCCTGCTTGTCTACCACGGCGCTGACGCCGGTGGGACGGTGCCCTGGTGCAACCCCGGTTCCCTGGTTAGGTGGTGTGGTGCGGTGGTGATGTGTATGGTGGTGCGATGGTGGTGATGCCTATTGGACGGTGGTGCTTCTACTGCTGCTGCTGTCCGAGACCTTCTTCAACTACGGCGCCGGTGGGATGGCAGTGACTGCAACCTCGGCGTCGCCTTCTTCGACTACTACCTCAACACCATCTTCGCCAAGCTCTGCCTCTACTACACTGCTCAAGGTGAGCTCTCTCCTGTGACCGGCTGTGTGCCGATGAACTGCTGGTCTGAGGTGCTCGTGTGGTGCTCCAGTTCATCCTAGTAATGAACCTATGTGTGTAGTGGTGCTGTGCTAGCTGTGTGATCACTGGGCCTTCTGTTAATTAATTTTAGGGAAGAAATTTAGATGATTTGATCCTCTAATAGTGCAAGATCAAATACCAAGCCCTTCTTAATTACTTCAGACGCATTACTAAATGATTTGCCTATAAAGAAATTGATTTTACATATACTTTAGCTTGCTGTTTTAGATACTTCAGATGATTTTCTTGCTTTTCCTTGCAAATAATACCCATGTATTGATTATAGTGTTCTTGTGTAAGTATATAATGGATTTTCTGAGATATACATGCTGCAATATTATCTATAGCATGTTTAAGTGATGTTTTATAATCCTGTACATGTTCTTTAGTGCTCCTAGTGAAAGCAAGACCCTCCAGATGTACAAGATAAAAGCTGGATTAAGTATATGCTTGGCTTGTCGATTTCTGGTGCTTTTCATGTGTTAAAGTGATTTGAAGATGTGTTTCTGAACAGATTTATTGACTTCTCTTCTCTCTTCCTCTAGGTATGAACTGATAAGAACAGATCTGGCTTGTTTTCTTAGCCATGCCAATGATGCAAAGGCTGAGGCATATCTTTTTGATAAGAATAGATATTAATGTGGCTTTTATTCTCTGTGATGATTCAGCATAGCAACTCTATGCCAATCTGAGAGAAACATTTCCTTCTATCCTCCTAGTGGGAAACTAGTTGAAGGGTAGTTGGAATGATTTAAAGATGTATTCATGGATTTGATTGCCTTGCTCTCCTCTCTTTCTAGCATTGTCTGTCATTTACAGAACTTGCTAGCACCTCTCCTCTGCCTCACACACACAAAGAATTAACCTGCTGTTGTTGAGCAGCTTGGTCTTCTGGATAATGATGATAACCTGCGTCTTGTGGCTAGCCTGCTCCTCCTCGCTGCTTCAATGTTCCTAGAGTGTATTTATCTAGCTGCAAATTATTTTGTGGCTGTTCTTGTGTTCTTGAGCTATTCTAGCTAATCTTGGAAGATAATTTAGTTGCTGGATTATTTGTGCTAAGGTGGAAATCATATGGTGCGGCTGGCTGTTTGTAGTTTGCTGTTTAGAAAGATGGATATGAGGAAATTGTGTTGTGGTTGGCTGCTGTGATGTTTATATAGTGTGGGCAAATTGTTGTGGTGGTGACAACACATACCATGCATATGGTGAGTGTGCTGCTTGTGTGTGGCCCCTTGTGGGTTCAAGTTCCAAGTTTGAGGTGCATTCCCTCTTGTGCAAGCTTTGGGCTGGTGTGGATAATCATCTTTGACCCCTTTTTGGGTTGCCAAGTGAATTGCTTCTCCTCCTTGAGCAAGCTACGGCTGGTTGCTCTTATCCTTGCTTGGCCTTTATTTTTAATGTTGCCAAGTGGCATTTGGCACTAAATGGGCTGTGAGCTAAATCCCTTATGTGGGCTTGTTCAAGTATACATATGATAATATTCAAATAGCTTTGCAAATGTGATTTAATTGGATGGGCTTGGAATTAATTCATGTGGGCTTTAAAGACCATTTATGGGTGGTGATCATGTGGCTTAATAATTTCAGATTGTGGGCTTTAGCATTTGTCTATTTTCTTCCTTGGTAAATAATACCATTGGAGAAATATTTTTATGTGGGCTTTCTTGATTAGGAACTTGACTAGATTGGAGGGATTGACTAGTTGCCTAAGATAAATAAATATGGATCAGATGAATATGCCTCATTGAATCAGTGTTGCCTTTTGTCCCTTCTCTCAATTGGATTATTGTTGCCTCTTGTCCCTTGTTGCCTAGTTGCCTCAGGATGATCCAAAATATGATCCATTGTTGCCTTCGATTCAAAATTCATCCCTCTAGTCAATATTTGGATATTAGGACAAGTTCCTAATATTCATTAGTTAAGTTCCAATATTAAATTGCCTCACCCTTGTGGTGAAGGCAAACATTTTAATCACAACCCCCTTTTCTTTTGTCTTTGTTTATTTTGCAGGTAAAGAATTGAAGATGAATTGGAAGATTTGGAAGATAAGAAGATCAAGATTTAGTTTAGGCTTTTCTTATAATTTTTGTAATCTTCTTTTTATTTAGATGAGATATGTACTTATTCGATTAAAGTTGTAATATTCATTTACTCATTTAAATTTCACTTGTAAGATTTGATCTTGTGTCCATTTCCAATTGTTGTATCTAAATAAACTTTGGACATTGATTTCGAATTTGTATTTGAGATGAATGTGATATGAGATGATGTATATAAGATGTTAATTGAAATGATTTTATATAAGATGATCATTAGATGTGTTTATATATACTTTGGTCATTCATTTGAAATTGATACTTTTATGTGTGAAATAATGTTTGGATAAATGTATCCTTGTATGATCTTGGATGTGTGGATGATATGGAGCATTTGTGCTTTATATTCTATTTGATTTCTAAGCTTATGATATTAGTGAATTGTGTTCAAAGTGTTGTTATTTAGAAAAGGTCATGTCGAAGTTCATAGCACTCAACAGATGATCTATAGCCTAATTCATCAGAGTCGAGAGAAACATCGATCCCTTTAACTCTTTTCTTAAGCGCGCCAAAATTTCCCGCATTTTCAGATGCATGCTATGCAAATACAAATATTCTTTTTCTACCCTTTTGACTCTCTAAACCCTGGGGTATTACATCCTCTCCCCCTTAAACTAAACTTCGTCCCGAAGTTTCGATTCTCTCGAGTAGAGTAAGGTAGAAAGAACTTCTGCATATATTGATTCTCTCAAATTCCTTCCTAACGTGGACGTAGATTTAGATGATCCCTTGTCCAAAATCCTTATGTCCATCCTCCATGGATCCATACTATCCATTTGTCGACTTTCATCGACTATTTGATAAATTCCGATGATCTCCATACCTCTTTCAGGCCTCTTGGATTATCCCATTCAGACTCCTTGCATTACTCTGGCTGTATAGCCCTCTGTCGAAGATCCTCTTCCTTTAGATATGATCGTTGGTACACTTCCTTATGATCAGAGGGCTAAGAAGACTTTATCTCTGATGATAAGCTCATCGCCTTCTACTCCAAAATATGAAGTAATTATTCTTAGCATGTCTTATAGAACATAGTTTGGTCTCCATGATTTGCTTCCTCTGAATGCATTAGACCCTTCATTTATCCAACCATGATTACTCTCTCTTACCTGTATCAATTGTAATCAGGTTTACTAATCCTTCTGGCATCAATCCTCTCGGATCCTGGTCTCAATCAGATTCAACGAATAGGTATCTAGATTTCCCCATCCATGATTTCGGGTCTCATTTGTTTACTCTCCTTTAGATCATTTAGTCATAGCTTCTAGGACCACTAAATTCCTTGTAATTTTTATCCTTCAAATCTCCACTTTCTATTTGGCTTCAAAATCTGGTAAAGATTTCCTGCACCGAGGAACTTTTAGAGCACTAATAACCAATTCAGTCATGTCTCAGTCAAAGTCTTCCTTTTGAATTTCATGTCATCTTCCGCCAAGTACTATTCCATACACTTGTTCACTCTCCCCCTTGGAATTCTCTAAGTCTTCCTCCGTTCTGACCCTCTGTCTGTTGAGCTTAATTCTGTTGGCTCTATTCAGTCAAGCTTCGTAATCCTTCTTGGTGCTTAAACTTCCAGTATATGTGCCTCATGGTCTCACAAAGAACACATGGTATATCCACCATGTTGTGAATACCCAGTATCGTTCTCTGATAAATAGATATTAACTATTCCTATATATCCAACAGTTTCCCGAAGAATACGTGGTATATCCACCATATTGTGAACAACCAAAGTAATCCTCCGATAAATTGGATTCCTACTATAGCTAGAATTCCAGTTGGCTTATCCGATGGTCTCAAGAAAAGAATTGCACACAGGAACTGGTGCAAATGGATGATATCTTATCTTCAAACTTAAATAGGATGTGGGTCATCAAGGTAAAGTTCAGCTGACGTATCATTTCCTTCCTTTATGATGTTTAAGACCAATTCCAAACAATTGTGACTCGTTTGACCATGTAACTCGCCTTGATTGCGTCTTCCATCATCCAAGTGGTCAGCTCTAAGATGTTAATTCTCTTGGTAATACATCTTTCTCCACAATTGCTCGAGGTATAAACTCTGACTTTGGTACATCGACATCATATATGGTGAGGTGCCTTCATCCAAATTGGTCCACCTTCTAGACTTGTCGTCAATCCCCTACAAAATTGGATTCTTCTCCCATGGTTATGATGCTCTCTTGAACATTGGACTATGTAATTGCACTTCTTGACATGGTTGATATGTCATCTCTGAAATCTCCGCGTGCTTTCATCCAAGTACTTTACTTCTGTCATCTCTTTCTGACTTATCCTCATTTGTCGGATGTCTTTCGCATCCACTCCTTCTTGTAATCTGTTTGTGTATCCAACACAAATTTTCCTTATATATGTATATATATCCAAGTGCTAATCACGAACTCTTCCTTGGCGGTTAATTTTACCGCTTCCATCTCTAGTAATGCCTCTCAATAGACGATCATCTTCTCCTTTATTCCGTTAGAACTAGAAATATCGTTGTTCTTCCAGTCTTCATACGCCTTTGTCATCATCCTTATAATACTTTTAGACTCCTAAGTTCTGCTAAACTCATTCACAAACTCCATTTAACTAGTAGCAATACCTCTTTATTGCTCCAACAATAACTTCTTCCACCAAGTTATGACAACTCCATATGTATCCTCCATATTTTCCTTCTTCCTTCTTGATCTTGGACTTCCATGGAAAGATTTCATAACTTGATATACAAAGATTGCATATTCTTCCTTCTTGGTTATTCCTCCTCATGTAGCGTTTCTTGCGTCATCTTCGGTAGATCTTCGTCCAATTTGTGGTGATACTCTTACTTGGACTTACTTCATTCCTCCTCCAGGCGCTGGTAAAACATGTCTCCAGATCCAAATATGACGTGACACTCTCCACATTCCATATTCGTAGCTTTATTGACTTTTGTCTTCTAGACTTCCTTCTCTTCATGAGCTTTCTTTGACGCCTCATCTTGTTAGTAACTCGTCTCTTCCTCACACGAATACTATCTACCTCTAGATCAGTAACATTAAGAAAAGAATTTAATGTGACAATCATGCCATTGTACATTAACTCCTAACTTCATGTACCAACCTAGTCAATCAAAAATCCAATAAGATCCAATAAATCCGAATGCAGTTATATAGCAAACATGCAACATAAGCCCGTAAAATAGATAGTACCTTGAGTAAAAACATCTCAAAAGTACCCAGGCTTAGATGCTATACACTACAAGATAGGTTTATATCACCTTATGATCCTATTCTAACAACTTTTTGACTCAGTAGTTACCCCAATTGCCCATTTGCAATGGGATAATACTAAGACAAAGTACTCAAAGAGTAGTTGTGGTATGGTTTGGTTACGTAGGGAACTAGACTCCATGTAGATTGAATCCTCCATTTGGCTTGAACAAACATCTCTTGACATCTCTGGATCCTTCATTGCTTATGGCGTATCCTATTCCCTTTACGACTCTATACTATACTAAGATTAATCTCCTTAGAAATAGAACTTTAGGGTATTGGGCATCCTCTCAAAATACCATACTTGATTAGCTCGAATCTTCACCATCATCAGACTTCTCTCGTCTTCCTGCCTTCACAAACTTACGATAGGTTCTACTTCATCATATGTCCTCACATATAGGATGGTGTTATCAATGATACCATATAGGTAACACTGACTTGGATATAACTCTATTGGAATACCAGATGGTAGAAACTAATTTCAAACTTGTCATACCAAGTTGAAAGATATAGGATAAGTAAGTATTAAACCTATAAAAGAATAAATAAGAAGATTTACTCTAGTTGAGTAAGGAAATTCTATACAAGTATGATAGTAGTATTCTCAAGTGAATAATTATCATCATTGTAGAAAGATATGGTTTAGATAAGATAACTTCCTATAGTATTTACCAACCTACAAGTCTCCTAAAAGGGTTTTAATCCTAAGGTCGTTTTGCTCTGATACCATCTGCGGTGACCCAGCACACCACTGCATGTTGTAGTGTACAAGTCGTTGATGTAACACGCACGGAAGGACCTTTCCGCAAATATTACATCCCTCAGAGTAGTACAACAGAAACATAGCCGGTCCAAGGTAACACTATAGGATTACAACACTATTCAATACAAAATCTTGAGACCCTCCTTTATATAGAAGCAAGTCTCGAGCAAATGAAATACAGAAAGATCCAAATCGTAGTACTAAGCTGAATATCAGCTCTACCTCTAATTCCTATTCCACTACTGCTGTTGTCACAGCCCTACTCTAATCCATCTGGAATATCTTTATCCAAGTTGTACTCCTTCTTCCAAAGTGATGTTGTCTCCTCCATCGGCAGTGTTGTCGTTATATACACCTGGGCAAGGTGGTCGTCATCCTTCTGTCGGTGAAGTAGCTGTTGACTCCTTCAAGCTCCACCAGGTAAGTTTGGACTCCTTGTTGAAGACCTCCTCGTTGTCGTCATGGATGTTGATTCCTTGGATGGCTCCAAAAGTCTAAGCAGGGGGTCAACGAGGAAAGGGTAAGCAACTCGAGCGTTACTTAGCAAGTTCAATAATATAGGAAAGAGTTTTTGTTTTGAATGCACTAGCTACTGCCATGACCAACGGTCATAGGCATAATGCAAGTTTTGGAAAACCTTTCTTCAAAGGTCAAGTTTTATTTCAGAAAACTATGCTCACAGTCTCCACGGGTTCATAGTCATCACTTGGGATGCCTTTCCCGCTGCGGTCTGTAGTTCCTTCCGGGAACACGGATGTGACAGTCACAGTTTCTTGTTGTTGACTCTGCAGAGCTGCGTAACTTTACCCATGAGAGAAACCCAGCCTTGTTGCCTTTCCGGGCGATCTTTCCCGTCCATACTTCCATGGTATGGGGCCAGGTGTGAGTCCAAAGCCAATCACCGCCCTCTCCGCACAACACATATCCGCCCATTTGTGACGCGGCTGGTAACTAAGACCACTGGCCCGCCACCCCTCCCGAGCTTCTATTCCAGTCACCCCGTCGAGTGGGAAGGTCACGCGCTTCCACGCAGTTGGCCGCCGCAACGGACGCAACCAGGTAATAGCCTGCCGAGGATATGTGAACGAGAGAAGATACGGCTGACTTTTACCGTCCATAGCAGATCTCATGGTAAACGCTTCAATACGGCGCAAGGATCACTGTGACATTGGTAATTAATCCTAGGTATATACTTTCCCGTACAATGGAACCTCCACCACAACATCAATCCGTGGTTCCATTGCCAGCCAAACAATATATATATAGCAATTCACATCATTCGAAAATAGGTTTTTCTTTTTATGCAGATGATAAATATAGTATTTTATAAATACTTTGATAAACATATTTCAACGGACATGCAAGAATGAACTTGCCTGAGGTAGAAATGGCCGTTCAACTCTTCGGGATTTTAGGGTTTGCGGTAAAACCCCGAGTTCTGAAATTAGCAAAGTAATCCTGATAAGGACTACTGAAAATCTAGCAGCATGCTATTATGCATAATAATGATATGCATCGTCACCCCAAAATACCCAAGTTGCGGATTTTAATACTTTTTGAGTGTTTTGGAGTTTTTAATTATTTAAAGAGTTTGTCAACAATTTTTATGAGGAATAAATTTAAAGTGTTTAAATTTAAATAGTTCAATGTAATTGAACTTTAAAACTTTATTTTCCCATATTATTTTCTTTTAAGAAAATAGTTTTTGAAAAAGAATTTCAAGTCATTTCCACTTAAGGATCTTTGAATTTTTATCCACAAAATATTTTTCAAAACTTCAAATAAAACTTATATTAAAATTCCACATAATTTATAGAATGTGTTAACTATTTTTAGCTGATTTTTGTTCCTTTTGTTTGGGTGTCAAAATTCATTTAAGTTTGGATAATTTTATTTGGTGAATTACCAAAATGCCCCTGGGCCTAATGGGTTGGACCCAACCAATTGGGCCGAGCCCAACTACCTACTGGGTCGAACCCGACCCGGTCAACCCCTCGCTCTCTCTCACTTCACTTCTCTCTCGATCCCCTTCTCTCTCCCGTGGCGATGCGCCGCCGTCGCCATCGTCCGCTCCGGCCGTTGCCGGCCGGCTCCGCCGCCACGCCCCGGCACTGCTCCGACGTGGTCTCCGCCTCTGATTCCTTGCTGCATCGCCTCCTTCCTCTCGCCTGCACACCCGCGGCTAACCCTAGCCGCGCCGCTCGCCTCCGGCTCGATCTCCACTGCCGGCTTCCATCTCTGCCACCACTGCTGCCCAGCACCGGCCATGCCTCCTCCAACTCTCCCTTGAGTTCCTGCCCGCCTGCTCCGACACCCTCGAGCCCCTGCTCCTTCACCTCCACGAGCAAGACTCACCGGCGCCGTTCTCTGGACTCCGCGCCTCCTCGAGTTGCAGCGTCTCGGCCACGAGCTCCTGCTCGAATCCCCTGCTTGTCTACCACGGCGCTGACGCCGGTGGGACGGTGCCCTGGTGCAACCCCGGCTCCCTGGTTAGGTGGTGTGGTGCGGTGGTGATGTGTATGGTGGTGCGATGGTGGTGATGCCTATTGGACGGTGGTGCTTCTACTGCTGCTGCTGTCCGAGACCTTCTTCAACTACGGCGCCGGTGGGATGGCAGTGACTGCAACCTCGGCGTCGCCTTCTTCGACTACTACCTCAACACCATCTTCGCCATGCTCTGCCTCTACTACACTGCTCAAGGTGAGCTCTCTCCTGTGACCGGCTGTGTGCCGATGAACTGCTGGTCTGAGGTGCTCGTGTGGTGCTCCAGTTCATCCTAGTAATGAACCTATGTGTGTAGTGGTGCTGTGCTAGCTGTGTGATCACTGGGCCTTCTGTTAATTAATTTTAGGGAAGAAATTTAGATGATTTGATCCTCTAATAGTGCAAGATCAAATACCAAGCCCTTCTTAATTACTTCAGACGCATTACTAAATGATTTGCCTATAAAGAAATTGATTTTACATATACTTTAGCTTGCTGTTTTAGATACTTCAGATGATTTTCTTGCTTTTCCTTGCAAATAATACCCATGTATTGATTATAGTGTTCTTGTGTAAGTATATAATGGATTTTCTGAGATATACATGCTGCAATATTATCTATAGCATGTTTAAGTGATGTTTTATAATCCTGTACATGTTCTTTAGTGCTCCTAGTGAAAGCAAGACCCTCCAGATGTACAAGATAAAAGCTGGATTAAGTATATGCTTGGCTTGTCGATTTCTGGTGCTTTTCATGTGTTAAAGTGATTTGAAGATGTGTTTCTGAACAGATTTATTGACTTCTCTTCTCTCTTCCTCTAGGTATGAACTGATAAGAACAGATCTGGCTTGTTTTCTTAGCCATGCCAATGATGCAAAGGCTGAGCCATATCTTTTTGATAAGAATAGATATTAATGTGGCTTTTATTCTCTGTGATGATTCAGCATAGCAACTCTATGCCAATCTGAGAGAAACATTTCCTTCTATCCTCCTAGTGGGAAACTAGTTGAAGGGTAGTTGGAATGATTTAAAGATGTATTCATGGATTTGATTGCCCTGCTCTCCTCTCTTTCTAGCATTGTCTGTCATTTACAGAACTTGCTAGCACCTCTCCTCTGCCTCACACACACAAAGAATTAACCTGCTGTTGTTGAGCAGCTTGGTCTTCTGGATAATGATGATAACCCGCGTCTTGTGGCTAGCCTGCTCCTCCTCGCTGCTTCAATGTTCCTAGAGTGTATTTATCTAGCTGCAAATTATTTTGTGGCTGTTCTTGTGTTCTTGAGCTATTCTAGCTAATCTTGGAAGATAATTTAGTTGCTGGATTATTTGTGCTAAGGTGGAAATCATATGGTGCGGCTGGCTGTTTGTAGTTTGCTGTTTAGAAAGATGGATATGAGGAAATTGTGTTGTGGTTGGCTGCTGTGATGTTTATATAGTGTGGGCAAATTGTTGTGGTGGTGACAACACATACCATGCATATGGTGAGTGTGCTGCTTGTGTGTGGCCCCTTGTGGGTTCAAGTTCCAAGTTTGAGGTGCATTCCCTCTTGTGCAAGCTTTGGGCTGGTGTGGATAATCATCTTTGACCCCTTTTTGGGTTGCCAAGTGAATTGCTTCTCCTCCTTGAGCAAGCTACGGCTGGTTGCTCTTATCCTTGCTTGGCCTTTATTTTTAATGTTGCCAAGTGGCATTTGGCACTAAATGGGCTGTGAGCTAAATCCCTTATGTGGGCTTGTTCAAGTATACATATGATAATATTCAAATAGCTTTGCAAATGTGATTTAATTGGATGGGCTTGGAATTAATTCATGTGGGCTTTAAAGACCATTTATGGGTGGTGATCATGTGGCTTAATAATTTCAGATTGTGGGCTTTAGCATTTGTCTATTTTCTTCCTTGGTAAATAATACCATTGGAGAAATATTTTTATGTGGGCTTTCTTGATTAGGAACTTGACTAGATTGGAGGGATTGACTAGTTGCCTAAGATAAATAAATATGGATCAGATGAATATGCCTCATTGAATCAGTGTTGCCTTTTGTCCCTTCTCTCAATTGGATTATTGTTGCCTCTTGTCCCTTGTTGCCTAGTTGCCTCAGGATGATCCAAAATATGATCCATTGTTGCCTTCGATTCAAAATTCATCCCTCTAGTCAATATTTGGATATTAGGACAAGTTCCTAATATTCATTAGTTAAGTTCCAATATTAAATTGCCTCACCCTTGTGGTGAAGGCAAACATTTTAATCACAACCCCCTTTTCTTTTGTCTTTGTTTATTTTGCAGGTAAAGAATTGAAGATGAATTGGAAGATTTGGAAGATAAGAAGATCAAGATTTAGTTTAGGCTTTTCTTATAATTTTTGTAATCTTCTTTTTATTTAGATGAGATATGTACTTATTCGATTAAAGTTGTAATATTCATTTACTCATTTAAATTTCACTTGTAAGATTTGATCTTGTGTCCATTTCCAATTGTTGTATCTAAATAAACTTTGGACATTGATTTCGAATTTGTATTTGAGATGAATGTGATATGAGATGATGTATATAAGATGTTAATTGAAATGATTTTATATAAGATGATCATTAGATGTGTTTATATATACTTTGGTCATTCATTTGAAATTGATACTTTTATGTGTGAAATAATGTTTGGATAAATGTATCCTTGTATGATCTTGGATGTGTGGATGATATGGAGCATTTGTGCTTTATATTCTATTTGATTTCTAAGCTTATGATATTAGTGAATTGTGTTCAAAGTGTTGTTATTTAGAAAAGGTCATGTCGAAGTTCATAGCACTCAACAGATGATCTATAGCCTAATTCATCAGAGTCGAGAGAAACATCGATCCCTTTAACTCTTTTCTTAAGCGCGCCAAAATTTCCCGCATTTTCAGATGCATGCTATGCAAATACAAATATTCTTTTTCTACCCTTTTGACTCTCTAAACCCTGGGGTATTACAGCATCAAAAAGTATCCACAAGGGATAAGTGATCAAAGGGATGCTCCGAGAAAGATAACAAGTATCGCAAAAGGCAAATGATTTTGAAAAGCATCAATATTGCGTATGTGAGACATAGAGTAGAAAGTGCTAGATTAACATATATGGGATTGATGAATCATGAGAATGATTGTATATATTCCCCTTGATATGTAATCATCCCGGCTTGCCCACATTTGCAACAAAGTTGTTTTGCAAGAACCAAATGAATTGCAACAAAAAGGATTCATGCCATGAAGCAACCTACACAAGGTTGAAAGCTAGAAAAGTATGCATGAGGTAGATACTTGTTACCGAGATAGCATTGTTGATGTAGAAGATAAGAGTTCACGATCATCCAAGCTTGGCTCCAATAAGCACATGGTGATAACACCTTCCTTGTAAATGAGACAAGCTTCCAATGCATCTCAAGTGTACCTAAAACAAATTCAAGTACAACATGGTTCCCAAACTAATTGGGTCCAAAGTAGTTAGAGCACTACCATACATAGGACAAACTCCACATAAATATGTGCATATTGATATGAAATTGAATTTCATGCACATCTTAGCCATTTAGGATTTGATGGAGTTTATCCTATATATTGGATCAACGAAAGTAAGCATGCCATAAGATATACATATAGTAAATATGCATGCACAAGACTTTCAAGAACCAAACGAGATACAATTCGGACAAAACACCAATTAATCAACAAAGCACACACAAGTGTGACAAGGAATTAAATTGCCCAAATTATATCAAAGATCCAAATCAACACATGATTGAAGATACCAATTGATGAACATATCATCAAGGAATAAACCAAACCCTCTACACTTTTCATGATGGCACAAAGTACCAAGACGAAAAATGTTTGTCTTCCAAGGAGACATGTCATCGGGATCCAATACCAATTGAAGACAACTAATGTTCAAAAAGCATATAGGATTGCTCCCCCAAGATATGTGCATTATTATGATTTTGCATTTGAATACAAAATGCACACACATGAGATCATTACTCTCCATATATATATATATTATTCAAACACTAGTCATGTTCAAGAAAGGCAAGAAATTGCAATACCAATTTAAAGAACGGTGTTTTACTCAAAGTAGGATAGCTTCCCAAAGAATAGTGCATTATTAAGAAGTATGACTTTTGAATGTCAATGCACAAGAATTGGATCATTGCTTTTCCCAACTCAAGAGCACAAAATAAATTTTGTGTAGAGCAATAAAGGATCCAAAAGATACAAGGAAGACAAATGAGAGTTAGATCAAAACAAATCATTGGCAATCAAATAAGGCAATTCAAAGCAAGAGACAAAGTGAATATGATCAATATATTTACCACAATATGATTATCACTTGACAAGACAAGTAATGTATGGAGATATTTCTCGGTGGTGGATTGCAAAGATATATTCAAGATCATATTCACAAAGCATAAGCATATGGCAAAGGATAGGAATTAAAAGCCATGCTTAGATAGATAGATATTCTTGATAGCTTCAATATTCACGCGATCATGCAAAGCAACTCCAAGAGTAGCTTGAAGCAATTGGTTTCCCAAAAAGATATATGAGAACATATTTAGGGAAAGCCATATCAAGAACTTCCATCACAAACAAGATCCAAAAGTGTGATTAAACAAAAACATTTAGCAAATATGGAACTTGTTTGAGAAACATGCCACATAGGAATAAGATAATGAAGAATATCAATTCTAGGTGGCAATACCTCACATGTTCACATTTTCTAGGCTTGTAATATGCACATAGCTTATTACTCCCCCATAATGTGATAATCCATTTATTTTAAACAAGAGGCAAACAAAACCAACTAGAAATTAATGGACATTATAGAATTTGAATTTCTCATGAGCATGACATACCACATAGAGAAAGATAATATTGATATATCACACTAAGTGGTATTCCTCATGTACACAATTTTAGGATTGTGAAGTGCACGAAGCATATCACTCCCCAAAATGGATAGTCCATTAATCTCTCAAAAGAGAGCCAACAAGATAAATATCAAATAAAAGCAATAAGGCTCAAACAAAAATGGTGTGCAAACCAACATACACATACTTGATTACTCAAGATAAGTAAGTAGAGAGCACAACACATACAACACTAGCAAGGTACAAAACCTAACACATGCAAGGGTGCAAGCAACTTTCAATGTATATATGATTTAAATAAAAGTTACCGCAAGGAGGAACATTGGATATGAGATAGAACAATATAATCCAAATGACTTGACTTGAGAGAATATAATTGATGAAGATCCCTTAATTCTTCATATGTAGCCAAGTCTCCAATGCCCTCCAACAACACCTATTGATCAAGTTTTAGCTTGTTGGTCCCCAACCAAGTTGGGTCCTAAGAGGTTAGTCACAATAGGTTGGCAACCCAAATGGTTCTTTTCTTGACACCACTTTGAGTACCAACATATTTGGCAAACACATTGCCAACCTTATCCTTCCGAAGAGAATAAACATCATCAATAATAATGGGGTTGGATAAGGTACCATTAGTGCATGAAGAAGCAAAGTGGCCCTTCTCACGGCATAGTAGCAACATTCCTCCTTTCTTCTTAGTTGGAATCTTGACTTGAGGAGGGTAGCTTGATTCTTCTTGGGAAGAGGCCGTTCTTCACTTGAGGAACTTGAGTTGACTTGAGGCTTCTTCCCTTGTTGCTTCTCACTAAGAGGCTTCTTCTTCAAAGGGCAAGATCTAACATGGTGCCCTTCAACTTTGCACTTGAAGCAAACAATCTTGGCCGAATCTTTAACTTGTTCTTGGCCCTTTTTCTTCTTGTTCTTGTTATTGGAGTTGAATCCAAGTCCACTCTTGTCATTGGGGCGTCTTTGAACACTCAACATATTGTCAAGTGTAGAATCCCCACATGACGCTTTTCCAAGTCTTTCTTCAAAGAAGTGACTTGGGCCTTGAGCTCTTTTAATTCCTCTACATGGTTAGAAACACAAAACTAGAGGAAGTAGAACTTCATTGTTAGAGCAACAAGGCATGGAAAGTAATTCATCACAAGATGTAGCAACATTGTGAGTGGATGAATCACTAGGACTAGCACAAGCAATATAGCATTTTTAGAAGAATTGTGCCTTGTCCACATGAGGCTCACAAGATGTTACCTTTGTAGTGATAGCCTCATGAGCTAACTTTAGCCTAGCATGGGATGCTAGAAGATCCTCATTAGAGCTAGAGAGCTTTTCATGACTTTCTTCCAATTTCCCATACTTGCTAGTTAGCAACTCAAGTTGAGCCCTTAGCTCAACATTCTCCTTCAAAATAGATGCTTCACAAGAAGTGGAGTTAGTAGCACAAGCATCATTATCATTAGAAATGGAAGAAGACAACTTGGCAAGCTCATCATTCAACCTAGCATTTTCCTCAATAATATTAGCATGATCACATGAGGAGTAGAGGAACTAGGCACATCATTTTAGATAGTTGAGTTTGGAGTTGATCATGAGACTTGGTAAGGAGAGAGTGTTCACTTTCCAAAGCCTTATGAGCTTTGTCAAGTCTCTCTATTCCTCAATTAGTCTAGCATTGCCAACACCAAATTCAACTTTTCCTTTTTAAGCACTTTATATTTAGCAATAGCATGATCTCTTTCCTTAATGATTTTAGCAATAATAAGATCATTTGATTCATCAAGAGATTCAAGTTTCTCCTCAAGAGACACTCGAAGCTCATGCTCTTCCTCAAGAGCATTTTCTAAGGATGCTTTTTCCATAGCATCCTCTCTTTCGATCCTTCCCTTTTCTTCAATGATTTCCTTGCACTTAATAGCAAAGTCAAAATTTCACAAAGTAAGAGCAAGCTTGACTACCTTTAGGAGAGCACCAAATACCAATCACTCTTCTCCTTTAAGGAGTCAATATCATTCTTTTAATCCATAATAATCCTCATCCTCATCATCACAAGATGTAGAGGGTTCCAAAGGTGGAGACCTTTGAATCCTTAGCCATAAGGCAAAAGTGAGTGATGGACGCGAAGATGAAGAATTGCTTGAAGCACCATTGAGATCCATGTCTTGTTCCAACAAATGTTGGTTTTCCTCTACATTGTTAGCCACACGAAATAGAGGATATGGAAGTATTGTTTTCATGACAACAAGACATATGAAGCATATCATCATGAGATTTAGTTAAACAACTATTACATGATATGCAAGGACTATCAACACTAGCATGTAAGACATTTGAGTGCTAGAAGTGTTTAAGTCCAAAGATAGAACATTGCAATGAGATAGAGATGAGTATAGTCAATAGAGGATTCACCATCAACAATGCAATTTCTATCACCACTCACCATGTCATTACCTTGTGACAAATCACATGTTGGTGAAGTGGAAGAATAAGTGAGCTCATCACGTCCGGAGGTGGAGGGACAACAATCATCCTCAATAATGTTGGACACTTCATATTTATCTTGAAGCTTGGTCCAAAGCTCATGAGCGTTCCGGAAAGGCATGATTGAAGCAAGAACTACATCGCTCAAAACACATATAAGGCCATTAGATACTTGAGTATCGAGATGAGAGTTTTCCTCCTCCTCTAAAGATAATTCTTGGAATCCTTTGGAGGAGAAAAACCCACATCTACAATACTCTTGATATAATTTGGACCCATGGCCCTAAAAAGATTAAGCATGCGAATTTTCCAAACATCATAATTAGTGCCATCGAATTTAAAGTGGGATTGTGCACTAATTCTCTAAACGACATCTTTACTCTCTAGGCGGTAAAGCCCAAAAGAGAGCCCAGGCTCTGATACCAATTGAAAGGACAAGGATGTCGCCTAGAGGGGGGGGTGAATAGGCGTTTAAAACTTTTCCGGTTTAGGCTTGATAATTGCGGAATAAAACTAGGTGTTTAAATTAACAAGCCAACAACCTAAATAAACTAGGTCACCTATGTGCACCAACAACTTATGCTAAGCAAGAAACAACAAAGTGATAGCAAGATATATACTTCAAGCACGAAGGCTATCACAATGTAAAGTGCATAAGTAAAGAGCTCGGGTATAGAAATAACCGAGGCACGCGGAGACGACGATGTATTCCCGAGTTCCTCCTTTTTAGGGGAGTACGTCTCGTTGGAGGGGTGTGAGTATCAAACTCAAGACGCCACAAATGGCCTCACCCTATTCTCCGATGAACCTTGCCCAAAAGCTCGGTTCACCTTCCACTATTGATTTCCTTTTGGGCGGAAATCGAGTCCCTTACAACAATCTTGAGGCACAACCCACAAAAGGATTGGGAGCTCCCAAGCGGCCACAAAAGGCCTCGCACCGCCACAAAAGGCGCCACTCACCACAAAAGGCGTCTAGGGTCCAAGACCCAAGAGTAACAAGCTCACAACTTTCACTTCCACGAATCCTCGTGGAGAGAGCAAACCTATGCACAAAAGCAAAGGCCAACATATGCACAAAAGCAAAGGCAAGAACACAAGAAGTGCTCAAGTCCTTCACTCCCAAATCCCACCAAAAGCAACAAATGCTTGTGGGGGGAGAAGAGAGGAAGAACAAAGAAGAACACAACAAATGGAACTTCAAGAACTAGATCGAAAGGGTTCAACTCACTTAGAGGAGAAACGGCTCGGTGGAAATGTAGATCTAGGTCTTCTTCTTCTTTGATATCTCCCAATCCCTCCACCCAAACTCGTTGATCTTTGGAGGATTGAAGGAGAAGACCTTGATCTACATTTCCACCGAGCCGTTTCTCCTCTAAGTGAGTTGAACCCTTTCGATCTAGTTCTTGAAGTTCCATTTGTTGTGTTCTTCTTTGTTCTTCCTCTCTTCTCCCCCACAAGCATTTGTTGCTTTTGGTGGGATTTGGGAGTGAAGGACTTGAGCACTTCTTGTGTTCTTGCCTTTGCTTTTGTGCATAGGTTGGCCTTTGCTTTTGTGCATAGGTTTGCTCTCTCCACGAGGATTCGTGGAAGTGGAAAGCTTGAAGAACTTGTTACTTTTGGGTCATTGGACCCTAGACGCCTTTTGTGGTGAGTGGCGCCTTTTGTGGCGGTGCGAGGCCTTTTGTGGCCGCTTGGGAGCTCCCGATCCTTTTGTGGGTTGTGCCTCAAGTTTGTTGTAAGGGACTCGATTTCCGCCCAAAAGGAAATCAATAGTGGAAGGTGAACCGAGCTTTTGGGCAAGGTTCATCGGAGAATAGGGTGAGGCCATTTGTGGCGTCTTGAGTTTGATACTCACACCCCTCCAACGAGACGTACTCCCCTAAAAAGGAGGAACTCGGGAATACATCGTCGTCACCGTGTGCCTCGGTTATTTCTATACCCGAGCTCTTTACTTATGCAATTTATATTGTGATAGCCTTCGTGCTTGAAAATATATATCTTGCTATCACTTTGTTGTTTACCTTGCATAGCATAAGTTGTTGGTGCACATAGGTGACCTAGTTTATTTAGGTTGTTGGCTTGTTAATTTAAACACCTAGTTTTATTCCGCAATTAGCAAGCCTAAACCGCGAAAAGTTTTAAACGCCTATTCACCCCCCTCTAGGCGACATCATTGTCCTTTCACTAGGCACGAGGAGGAAGAGGTTAGGCTTGATGGACAGGTGGTACCTGAGAAAGACACCTTCCGATATTTGGGGTCTATGCTCCAGAAGGATGGTGATATCGATGAAGATGTGAGTCATCGAATCAAAGCTGGTTGGATGAAGTGGCGCCAAGCTTCTGGCGTCCTCTGTGATAGGAAAGTCCCACAAAAGCTAAAAGGCAAGTTCTATAGGACGGCGATTCGACCTGCGATGTTGTATGGCGCAGAATGTTGGCCGACCAAGAGACGACATATCCAACAGTTAGGTGTAGCGGAGATGCGCATGTTGAGATGGATATGTGGCCACACAAGAAAGGACGGGTTAGAAATGATGATATACGTGAGAGAGTTGGGGTAGCACCAATTGAAGAGAAGGTTGTCCAACACCGTCTAAGATGGTTTGGTCATATAGAACGTAGGCCTCCGGAAGCGCCATTGCATACCGGACGGATAAAGCGGGATGATAATGTTAAGAGGGGTCGTGGTAGGCCAAACTTGACATGGGAGGAGTCTGTTAAGAGAGATCTGAAGGATTGGAATATCAGCAAAGAACTAGCCATGGATAGGGCTGCGTGGAAGTTAGCTATCTATGTGCCAGAACTATGACCTAGTTTCGAGATCTTATGGGTTTCAACTCTAGCCTACCCCAACTTGTTTGGGAAAAAAGTCTTTGTTGTTGTTGTTGTTGTTGTTGTTGTTGTTGTTGTTGTTGTTGTTGTTGTACTTAGCATGACTCCAACAGGCCGACGCATTAAGTCCGTGCGCGTCCGTTTCTGTCCGTGGGAGAAAAACATGGCTTAACGGGGCGACGCAAACAGACCGCGCGTCCGTTTTTTGGTCCATCGCGACCCGTTCTTGGCCCAAATTTGGGCTAGGTTTGCGTCGGCAGCGGACGCGCGCGGAGCGCTCTTCTGTCCTCCCCGTATCCGCCCAGGCCCCGCATGTCATACACTACAACGGCTAGAGCGGCCACCTACTCCCATTAACTGTGGGCGGTGGAGCTATTTAAATGGAGTCAGCAGGCCAAACCCTAGAGTACAAACCCTAGCTCTCCTCCCCCAGCCCCGACGGCCACCACCTCCAAGCACACCTCCAAGAACAAATCCACGCGCCAGAATGGATCCGCCGCCGCCGCGACATCTGGTGGACCAGGTCGAGCGAGCGCGTATGAGCGCGCGAGGGCGCTATCGCGGCAGCTTCTCGCGCCGGATGGTGACCAGCCCGGCATGGGCCGGCATGATTTCGCAGCCGCGGCTATCGGACGACGAGAGAAGGGCGGTGGAGGCCGCGTACTCCGACTCCGTCGACAACGACGAAGAAGAGTACGCCGCCCGAGTCGCGGCGGGCAGCGCGCCGCCAGAGCCTCCCATCCGCGTGGGCGGCTATGTCCACAGCTCCGAGGAGGAGGCGACACAGGCATCCCACATGCAGCTGAACGCTCAGAGGGCGACCGCGTTCATGTCCGCCACGCGCGCCGGCGAACGAGTCTGGATCTCCACCTGCCCCACCGGTCGGCGATGAGCCGGCTACTCCACCACCACCACCGGAGGAGGAGGAGGACGAGAAGCCTTAGATTTATTAGGTTTTTATTATGTATTTTCAGTTTCTAATATGTAATCCTTATTATTAAGAAAAATGTTTGGGGAAAAAAGGTCGGGCAGACTCAATGCGTCAGCCCGTTGGGTGCAGTGGCCAGTAAGGCCATGTGGAGGGTGCCGTTGAGATGCTCTTACGGGCTTCCTTCAGAAACACTTGGTATGGCAAATTGTAGTGCCAATTGTACTTATTCGTCTAACCTTATTGCCTATTTGGCCTGTATTTCAAAAGCAAAGGATGAGATGTCATGTATACATGAGGTTTAAGTTTCTAAAAAAATCGAAACGCATCAAATTTGTGATGTGCCTAATGGGGAAAGAGTAGAGACAGCTAGAGTGTAAGTCCATTGGACCTAAAAAATGGTATGAGGCCGTATTGGAACTAAGGCATAAGAATGGATTTCATAGAATTTTTCTTCGATTCTAGATGTCAAAGGAGTTACATAGTAAAAACTTCCTATGGGTTAGAATCCAACGTAAAATCGCACGAAATTTTTCGAGTGTAAACAAGCCCTTGGGCATATGTGCAAAAAACAAGTGACAAATAAGAGTGCATATTCCTGACAAAAAAAATGGCCTTGTGACTCGTACACATTGTTTTAAAGATTTTTAAAACACATAGTTTTTATATTTTATAAAATAAAAGGCAACTTTCAAACAAATATTACTTATAAATAAAACTTAAAAAATATTTTATATTATACTAAAATAATTCTAAATATATTCAATTCAGCGATAATTAATATGTATTGGAGGGTGTAGCAAACGTAGCATATGAACTTTTTTTTAGCATATCGTATGAACTAGATACCACCAAATCACTCTTCAGTACACAGTTGCACCATTCCTCACCCCTCGTGTCGCCCCCCAGGCGACACCGGGGGCGCCCGCCGCCGCCTCCACTCACCCTCTCCCCGGTGACCCCCCCTCTGCCGCTCCCGCCGGCTCCTGCGCCGCGGTGGCGGCGGCCCCCGCTGCCAACAAATGGTGCCGGGGGAGGCCCTCTTTCGTGGTGGCGTCGGCGCCCGACGAATTCGGCTGGGGAGAAGATGGCGGCTGGCCGGCGCCGGCAGGCCGGGGCGGGCGGCGATGGCGTGCAGGCCGACTTGGAGATGCAGGGGCGCCGTGTTCTGCAGCGGCTGGAGCGGGGCGAGGGTGCGGCAGCGCGCGGGCCCAATCTGGGCCCGATCTGGGTAAGGAGGGCCGCTGCTGGGAGGTTACAGAGGAGCTCGTGCTAGGACTTGTGTGGCTCGCGCAGGGCGCTGTGCAGCGATGGTGTGCCCTTCGTGTCATGGTGCGGTGATAGGTGTCCAGCGGAGGAGCTTGGCGGACAGTGGCGATGGCATCCCTTGCAGTGCACTCGGTGGAAGGGAAGAGCTCTGGTGAAAACTTTGCCCAACCTTGGTTGGTGCCGGTAGCGGCGGCGCCTTCGGGCGTCGTTGACCTTGTTGAAGGCGTTGCCGTGGAGCTATTCCCGTCTCCATTCAGCGGACTTGGACCCTCCGGGTGAAAACCCAAGCTCTATCCGGAGCGGGCGATGGCGACAGTTATGTCGTGTCCTTGTTGGAGGCGTCGCTTAGGAGGGCGAGTCTTTTGTCGCTGTTTGGGGTTCCCGTCTCTTCTGGGATCGAGGATGTCGGGGCAGCGGCCCCAGGATGGCGGATGTGCGCCGAGGCGGCGGCCTCGGGCAGCGGTGCAGTGGTAGCTCCATGAGGCGGGGTTGTGGCTTGGCACAACTTTGAGTGGTGACCTTGAGCGGCAGGGGTGGCATGTTGTCGGCTCGGTCAGCGCAGGCCAGCGGGATGGTTGGACGTTATGTCGGGGCGGCGGCCCCGGGCATGGTGTGGCGGCCGTGGTCTACGGGAAGTGTTCCTGTGTAGCTCGGGCTACAGGCGTCTGGGTCGTGCGGTGTTATGTCGGGTCGGCGGCCCCGGAAGGTGGTATCGGCTAAGTGTGCAGGGCATACTGGAGCGGTGGATGTCGAGGCGGCGGCCCCGAGAGCTTCGCGGCTTCTATTGGAGGCGAGGTTGAGGTTGTCCGCTCTTCTCCGGCGTGTCAGTGGGTGTCTCGGCCTGTTTGTTGCTGCGAAGTCGAAACTGCGGTGTACGATGACGGACGACAGGCGGCGAAGCGCCCCGGAGGGTTGGTCTCTTCATCTGTGTTGGAGTGTCCCGTATCTGCTCCTCCCATAGCAGTTACGGCTTCTTCTCTCCGGCGAGGATGGAAGGGTAGCCGGATCTTTGCGGAGTGGTGGTTTGAGCTTGACTGTAGGTGTTCTCGAGGTTGTGTGGGCTCCGCCCCGTGGTGTTGGTGTTCGTTGTATGGTTTTCGCCCGATTTCTCCCGCAAATAAACCGGGCACCTTCTTCTTAATTAATCAATAAGATAAAGTTTTTGCCTTCGTTTCAAAAAAAAGAAAAACCACCAAATGGATAACTGACCAAGCCTTGTTGCGGGCTGGGCCTAGGAGGCTAGGTAAACGTGATCAGGCCAATTTGTAGAGTTCTCTTTGCCTAGTTGGCAGGCCACGCCTCCTGAGACTCCATTGTTTCAGCCTTAACATGATGCTTTTTGGTTCTAAACTTTACCAGGCTGCACCTTTCTAATTCTTCCCTGTTTTTATTTATTTTTGGCGAGTCTCGCATGTTTGGGCCTTATTGTGACTGTGATTGGTTCTCAAGATCGGCCCATGAAACATACCTGACTTGGGCCATTTCACACAAACAGACACAACATTCCTTCGTCTCGACTACGAAAGTGATGGAGTAGCAAAAGTCAGTAACCTATGCCGCCGCAGAGCAGTCCAGTTCAGTTTTTTCGGTCGATTTGCATCTGTTTCTTTTTCTTTTTTGACTGGATTTTGTTTTTCTTGCGAAATTGACTGGAATATATAACTTTATTAAACCACTAGCTCAGCAACATCGCTGGCTACAAGACCAGAAATGAAATCTGAGGAACGCTCTATCCACTCTGAGGTCGGCAGACCTATCCTAGTACCATATTGAGCAAGCTCATGTGCAACTTTATTACACTCACGGCGACAAAAGCCGAACTCAAAATCATCAAAGTTGAGAATGCATGAGCTTCTCGCCTCACGCATCGATATGCATCTGTTTCTTGGGTACAAGTAGCTCCGTGCTTTTTCTCAAAAAAAAAAGTGTAGCATCGTGCTGACACAAGTTGCGCGTGGAGTGTCCCGCGCGAAATCGGCATTTTCTACTTTTGTTTTTCTTTTTATTTTTCTAAGTACACATGAAGTACAAAAAAATTCTTCCACGAAATATAAGAAGTACATTATACAAAAGTGCACGAAGTACACTCCACGAAGTACGTAAAATACAAAGAAATGCACTACACGAAGTACGCAAAGTACAACGAAAAACACTTCATGAAATATGAGATCTAATTTTTAATATTGAGAGAAAGACATCGATGAAAACGGTTCGTAATTTGGATAAACTGTTGTAAGAATATTTCATTTTGATTTTTAGTTTCTCCAAGAAAAGCAAAAACTACATCTTGCCACCTCACTCTCACATCCCCACCCTACTTATTTTCTACTTGCGACTCACGAGCAATGATACACCAACAGAAGTCACGTCGCAAACTCAAGCAGCAGATTGAATCGGCTGGAGATTTCACGAATTTCCCTTCCAAACAAGCTTTGTTATGCAGCTTCTGAATTGCCCAACACATTGTTGCTACTTCATTAATATGGGCACCTGTACTCACCAGCAAGAGTTGGGGAATCCACCAAAAGTTTGAGTAAACGAACCAAGTATGGTATGTGCCCAATCGTTTTCTCACCACACGCCAATTATGTCTAGCAGTTGAACACTCAAAGAACATACATTCAGTCGACTCATTATTCTCGTAATATGGCAAAGTGAATTTCTCACCAACTTTCTCTAGATCATGTAACCAAATCTTAATACTCAAAAGAATTTTGATTTCCACAAATGTCTTGAATATCTATCTCCATTGCTTGAAATGTATTTATACATGGGTTATTGGTCCACTTCCACCTGGGATGATCTTGTTTATCATCCAAACCAACACTCATCAATTAATTCTGCATCGCTCTCATTTGATCATGCAAGTTCACAAGTAAGCATTTGTTGAAGCTAAAATTTCATGTTCTTTCCAGGCCATCACTGTCACAGATTTGTGCTATTCACTCATATTTTATAAATATAAGGGTATTAAATTTCAGATGAGTAGACTCACAACAATGTCTCCCGAAAATTCAGTGCGTTTGTATTTCCCACTACCATCATCCTCACTTGCAGATAAAGTTGTCTTACATGCAACAAATCAGACCAACGCGCAGAATCTATGTTTTTGTATTTGACTGAACCCTCTAGAGAGTATGTTCCATAGCAACTTTTTTAACTTTGGCGGTGTTGTGTTTGTGTCGAATATTATGTACGAGTTGGGTTACGTTTGGACTTAGAGTTGTACTAGGTGTGGATAGGATACGAGTAGTGTTCGAGTCGAACTCGTGTAACCTGTGCCTGCCATATAATGAGGAGAGCTCCACACGTGTAACCTATGACGATTTGATAGCAATAGGCACACAGGGGAGCCGACGGCTTGTGCCGACGCCTAGGGCGGCCAGGGTTGCGATATCAATGGGGAGGAGCGCCCATAGTCATGCCCCGCAGATGTAGGCGAGTTCGCCGAACTGCGATAAAAATCTCGGTGTCGTCATCGTGCTGTGATTGCTTGGTTCGGTAGATCAATTGTGCGCCTACAACGGTAACAATTGGTATCAGAGCCAGGTTGAAGGTCGCATATTGTTGATCTAGAGGATGGCGATGCGACGTTGTGATCAGTGGCGGAGCTAGCTCCAGGCGATCCCAGCACATATACTGTTTAGCAAGCATGTTTAGTGGGGCAAATAAGAGCCAACGTCAGAGACAATGGACCTTGCCCAGGCTCCTTGAGCTGCCTGGCTCCGCCACCGGTTGTGATCAGGAGTTGTCCGCACGGAAGCAAATCATGGCGATGTGCGGTGAAAACCAGATCGGGATACGTCGGAAGTCGAAGAAGCAATCGGAATCGGCAAGGTGCATGTGGAGGCGCAGATGGATCCAATATGTACAGGGCGATGCGTGCGATGGAAGGAGGCGGGCGAGCAGCCATGCAAGGCAGCAGCAGGCGCGCGGAGTGGCGGTGGCCCACGCCTGCTGGGACGAGGCCTAGATTCGGTTGTTGCATGTCTGCAACGATCGCAAGGCGAGCTGACGTACGCAGCCTACATGCATGAGATTTGTTGAAGTAAAAGAGAAGGGCCGATCTCGGTGAGATCGGAACGAGCGGAGGCACACAGAAATTGCTGCAAGGGCATCGAGAAGGCAGACAGGCTGTGGAGGCCGTATGTGCTAGGCACGTTAGTCAGGATCTAGCGCAACCTGATGTAGGTCAACGGCCTTAGGCGGTGCTCAGTGGCGGAGCTTGCCAAGTATGGCTGGGGGGCAAAACAGAAATAATGGAAGCTTGGGGGGCAAAAGCATGCATTTTCTTACATCCAAGTCCCTCCCCAAAAAAATTTCTTTGTTGATTTTCAAAGTCTGGGGGGGCGGCGGCCCCCCTGACATACACATAGATCCGCCCGTGGCGGTGCTGTGTACCGTGAGAAGCTGCTAGCCATGGGGATATATTTTTAGATAAAGGGAGTCTTTATTACTTAAAAGTTTAAGCATTACACCCAGCCTCTGCATAACTAAGATGCACACAGCCAAAAAGTCTGAAGTAGTAGCAAAAGAAAAACAAGGCGAATTACATATCAATATGAGAAATTGTAAAAACGCCTATGTTGGAGGAGGGCCGATCCGCAAATTATGCTGCCATCCATGTAGGGATAAAAAGTCTCTCGCCGTATCCTCCAGTCTTGTACAGACCTCCATAAATAGGTCTCGATGCCCCACACGTTGCAACTGAGACCACGAACGGAGTGTAGCAGTAGTCCGGTAGATAACCTGCATAAGAGAACAATTTTTATCATTAAAAACCTTGTCATTTCTACATAGCCAAAGCGACCATATTACGGCAAGCGCTGCCACCCTAATAAGTTGTTTGAACCTATTATCCACCCCATTCAGCCAGTTGCCAAAAATATTAGCAATGCTTGTAGGTGGATAAATAGTAGAACCTATTTGGATGATGGACCATATAGAACTAGCGAACTTGCACTCGAAGAACAGGTGCTTGATTGTCTCGTCTTTATGACAGAAGACACACTGTTTACTCCCATGCCAATTGCGTTTTGCAAGGTTGTCTTTTGTAAGAATTACTCCTCGAAAGAACCAAGCACCTGTTCTTGGGATATATGGATCAGGAGATCGTGCATGTGTTGAAACAAAAGAAAGAAAGTGCAAGAGAGCTACGTGTGCGAGCATTCCTTGGAAAGAACCGAAACAGATTTGAACCTGCACTGAAATTTTAGCATCCGCGGGCATGCTAGCTACCTGAACAAGCTTTATCAGGAAAAAGGCTAAAGCAAAACACTAAAACATGTGTGCGTCGTACTAAAGCAGCTTTGGATCAAAGATGTGCCCGTCCTGAAATCCGGCTTTGTTCTAATCAAATCAAAGATGTCACAACGTAAAAGAAGATAAAAGAAGAATGGGGGTTGCTGCCGATCGAGTGAAGCTTCTGCTGCTTTCTATGTTTCAAAGATGGCATGCCTCCAAGAGAACAGACACTGGCCAACCTATCAAGCAACGTCTCTACGACACTCTAGATGACAAGATCTACGAGGTTAAAGGAGTTCATCTGACACTGATTAGCACATAGGACAAGCCACTATTGGGAGCTCCCTGTTCATGGGTACTTGTCTCAGTTGTGCGCTTCTGAAAAACTGCGAAGCCACTTGAGATATGAAACGGAGAGAAAGATAAGCGGAGAAGATCAAAAGAAACTGCAACAGGGTAAGCATAAGACTGGCCTAGTGCTCTAGTAGCTGGTGTTAATAAATCCGGTAGCTGCAGAAACAAAGGCACAGCTAGTCTGTCCAGGGGCTGTAGGGCCAAATGATTTGGAGCATAGCGTCTTTTGTGGGTTATAGAAAGCTGACACAAAAACATTTAGATCCCATCCATGGATCGATCAGATAGAGAACGCCTCGGTACAAGCGGCGCAAATTGATGCCGAAACGCTGTTCCTCACATGCAGATTTGTGATCTTGCTCCTTGGCAAGATTATGTCCGATTCCTTCACGGATATGCGTAAACAATTGCGGGAAGCATCGCTCATGTTATCGGTGCACATGGTAGCTGCTCTGCGTTCTTCGGGCGTATGGAGTTTTAGCCGTTTAGGGGACATCGAGCTGGTGATTACAGGATAATGGTAGGGCTGCAAGGGCCAAGTTTATCCTGTGGATCCTGCGGCATTTCAGAGGGCTGCCCCCATATTCTGGCGATGAACAACGCCTCATAAAGCATGGCGAAAATATACAAAATAAGTTGCTCTAAAAAAAATACAAAATAAGGTGTCAACAACCCGTCTGGGAGGTGGAAATCGCACGGGAAAAAGTCCATCAACTCATCAACCATCGGAAAGTCATTTTGACTCCTGAGGTACAGTGTTCTCGATATTTGAAAACAATTAAAAATCATATTTATAAGTTATAAAAAAATCTGAGAAAAATCCTGCATCAATGATCTATCCTAGAAATATGCAAAATATCGATTTGAAATATTTTATATTCTGAGCAACATAAAAATGACAAAATGTTGTATATTTTGTATATTTAAAAGTGTGCAATGTCGTAGATTTTGTCTATTAAAAACTGTGTACATTTAGATACACACATTTATCATTTTTGTTTCGTTTAGAATATAAATATTTCTATAAAAATTTGCACGTTTATGGGATACCTCATTAACAACATGCCGAACTTTTTGTAGATTTTTTGAAACTTACAATATAAATTTTTATTTTAAAAAATAAACAGATCACTGGAGCCCAGAATCTAAAATCTTTACTCATCAACCATGCTGATATAAGAACAGAGGACGTAAAACCCAACCGTACGATTGGGTTAAACAGGATAAGCATGCGTTTGAGCATAATGATACTATCAGTGTCATGTGCCGGTCTTTTCTTTCAGGATATCTCTTCTCTCTAGTCCACACTGCAAGCTGGAGTGGCACAAATGTTGTAGTAGTGCCTGCCGCTGCCGGCCATCGATTGGAATTTGGAATCAACACACGAGGGAGTGTGTCGAAAGCAGGGTGCAATTGAATACAAGAGACAAAAGTTGGAGCTACGTTTGCACCGGAATTGGAGACTACCAATGATTCCACGCATGGAAAGGTGCACAAGATGTTGCTATCACTATGCTAGTCTTTCTCTTGTTACCAACTCTTGAGTAGAACACAAATCAGTGGAGACATGTACGATCAGAATTAGCGTTAGTGTGGCAACACCTTGAGTATAACACAAATCAGTGAAGACACGTACAATCGGAATTTGTAGCAGTAGTGCGGTTTTTAATTGGAAATGCGCATGTGAGCTCGGGCTCTAGGGACTTGTAATTTTCGAAATTACAAAAAGGATTTTGAAAGCTTTAAAGATTTCCGAAAAGAAAATCTATATGTACATGTATTCTACAAGTGTGTTCAATTTCAATATGAATTACGCTAAACTCTAGGCTACGTTAGATTGACAAATTCTGACAATTTGTGGGCCCGAAAACACAGTACATTTCACCCATTTTGGATATACTAGTATTGTTTTTTCGGCTAGATGATTAAATTTTCATATTGAAATTTATAAACTTATAAAATACATCTGCATGTACACAAATTGTTTTCAGCGTTTATAGAACTTCAAATACTTCTTCAATTTTTTTTTAATATCAGGTTCTATGGCGTCCGAGCTAAAACGTTGCACTGATGCTTTGCTTTTGCTCTTGAGGAAGTACATATATACCAGCTCTGGAAACCTATACGGCACTACTAGGCAAGTACTGCACAAGAGTGAACGGCAACAACTTGCGTGCTAAGAAAAAAAAGAGAATGAAAACGACTTGAACCTGTGAGATGCATTAGTCAAAGTCAACTTTAGCTCCCCAGGGAAACGTGTCCACTAGGTCAATGGACAATGGGGTACACATTTGCTACGGCGCAACGTGTGAGGTCCTCAACATTCAACAACCAGAAGTATCGACCCTGAACCTGAATAAAATTATCTTAGCCGATCCGTATAGCGGCTGGGTGCGGGTTGCCTGCAATTCCATTGTGCGAGATTTAGTTTTAACTATATGCATACAAAGGCGTATCATTTTCGTACTCCCTCCGTTCACAAAAGAATGTCTTAACCTAACTCAAATTTGTATGTATATACACATTAAATCATGTCTAGATATATGCAAATTTCAGATAGGTTGAGACACCCTTTTATAAACGAAGGAAGTAAAAGAAATGCCAGTTTGTCCATGGTATAACAACAAAACAACCTACAAAGGTCAAGCGAGCAGTACACGCGTTTGCACACTCCACCAAAAATAAATAAATAAAACTGGCTACTCGCATATCACCCCCCGCAACGTCACTCGTGCGCCATTACCAAGGAGGCCTCCACATAAGAGGATTGCTCGCCTCGTCTGCCCAGCCTCTGTCCGAATTGTGCCAAGCACATGCCTCATCAATACATGTGCCTCATCAAAAACCACATCATCGCCATGTCTTCCGATGGACAACATGACAAGTGTCACCATGGTCCAAACGCCACGACGATCACGCTCCTGAACTCTAAGAGAGGTCCATCAGTCGTAAGGTCTTTGTTCTGGTTTGACATCCACCATCGCAAGTGCTACTCTTCTAGCGTGTCATGCCTAACCCCTTTGCGTAAAGGAGCATCCCAAGAGGAAGTGAGAAGTAGATTCATGCTCGTGATCACATAGCGAGAAACAAAGAGGATTTTGAAGACCTCCCGGGTAAACCGATCAGCCATCCAACATCACTTCTTTGCCGCCAACAACACGACGAACATGCACCTCGTCGGTGCTCTTGATATCCAAATCTGATCGCCCAATGGGTTAACAATCGTCACCGTGGATAAGGCCCTTTAAGCTGAGTCCGAGGAGTATTCACCGTGTCACTACCATCCCCATACGGACATACCCTCACCCTCTGCGAACAACAAGTGTGCCATCATCTCCCACAGGATGAGATATTCTGGTACAACCGTTGTATCAAGGTCCAGACTCACATCGGCCAACCGAGCGAGCGTCCTCCATGGTGCACGTTGGAAGGTATTTTCCACACCCACAAAGTAAAATTCAGAAAGCGACCACGAAATCTAAAGCCCTCGCACCATTTGTCGACCAGAAAAGTGTGGTGCCTGTGTCGTGCACTTACAAATTTGTTGCCACCTCGAAGATGCACATTGTGTCACTCTCTCGAGCATGCGATGAAGAACCTCTATCACCTTATCAAAGAGCATACGGGTCAGTATTTGTAGATAGATACCGTAAGCGGCCAGTATAACAAGAGTTTCCATGTGCATATATGGATGGCAATGGGTACCCATTACCTGCTTACCCAATGAATTTTTATCTATTAGGGTAAGAATTTGGTAGAACAATTTACCCACATATAAGCAAATGGAAAAAACTAGGTATCCAATGGGTATAGTGACTGGGTATGGTAAAGAGAAACACATACCCGCATACCCACTTACCCGATTATTTTTGCATGTTGCATGTAGGTCCCCTGTATCATAGGATCATTACGTAGAAAATTGCAAACCTAGTACTAACCACCTAACCGACGCTTGCTCAATATATGCTCAATTGTTTTTAACCCTATGACATGTTTCATTTTCCCCACCCCTCCGCCACATCCAAACTCCTACTTCCTCCGTATCAAAATATAAGACTTTGTACCTATTGTACAAAGTAGGTACAAAGTCTTATATTTTGATACGGAGGCAAGTTTTGGCTATGTGGTTGATTTGTAATGCCATGTGGCTATGTGGCATTGCCATCCATGTGTGCATTCCACTGTAATGGACTCTGAAACCGTTCAGGGCTTGTTTGATTTAAAGGAACTTCATAGGATTCTTGTAGGAATTTGTTCCATTGGAATTTTTTCTTTGCTAGTAGTTTGATTTATAGGATTAGTTCCTATAGAAATTTTTCCCATAGGAATCTTTGTACTAATTCTTATAGGAATTCTAACATCCACTCCAAACTCTTTTCACAATTCCTTTGATAAAATCAAACAAAGTTTGGTACAAATCAAATCCTATAGGATTGGAATGTGCATGACATTGCAATCCTACATTTTTTCTATTCCTATGTCTTTCCTACACTACAAATCAAACAAGCCCTCAAGGTTGTCCCGCAAATTAGGCGACAACGGCTTGCACTTTAATACTACTTACGAACCTTTGAAGAATAACAAATGGAGCCGGCCTTTAGCATTTCACTTCAATTTGAAACGCGGGATTGCAGTGGCTCTTACCTAACGCACAAAGCCAGTTGCTAAAAATATAGTTTAAACTTATATTTTCCTGAAATTATCTGCAAAGTCTCCCCGTTCTCGGGTCAAATCCCGCACGACCACTGACCGTGAACAGTGCTGTCAACCATCGGTAGTGCCACCAGTACTCATTGCTGAAAAAGCACGAGCGCACAGAAATTGGCTCGAGGAGGAGGTGACCGATCCAGGTAACGTTCGATCGAGTTCGTGGGACAACGGGTGTCAACTCATGATACTAGTCACTCACTCACAGCCACACCAATGAGCAATCGGACAGCGCGCTCGGCGCCCAAGGCCACAATAATTTGACTGCACAAACGGGGCACCCCATCGGCTGCTTCCTCCTCTCTCACCTCACCCATGGTTTCTACCATTGCTGGAAAAAGAAGGGCCGTCCGTGGGGCGTGATCCAACGGACCATGGGGGAGATACTACTAAGTTTTTGGCGTAGTATATTTGGATGTCAAGGGTATTTTGGATAGCTCACTAATACAAGTCCGGCAGCCTGATTTAACAACCCATGCCCCACGTTCCGCATCTGATCCTCCTTTCCCGATGCTGCCCGCTAATTAAGTAGTCTCCATGGCCGTGCGCGTCGTCGTCAACAACCCAGCAAGAGACAAACATGGACGGTTGATTTCACGTACCGTCAAGCGACCGGGGCACCGGAGCCGGGGCTGCAACTGCAAGCGTTCATCACGGTCACGTACGGCAGTGGCGCCGGCAACGGCAAGAGCACGCTCATAGACGTGCTCGCCAACCAGATCGCGCGCGAGAGCATCCGGGGCGCGGCTCAACAGAGACGCCCTCGAAACATGTACAATCCTCAGCCGTCTTTCCAGTTACATGGATGAACTCCGACCCATGCATGGTTCGTCGATAAATCAAACAACAAGATGATAAATAAAAGGCTCAAGAAATTTACGAGGCAGATGCAAATCATCCCTCCGTGTAGTGCAGGCGTAAAAGGAGAGAAATCGATACATCCATTGATCAATTTTGTCTTTAACGCTGAGCAGCATGGATTTCCCGAGAGCCATTGGCATAGACGTGCTCCCGGGAGTCAGCTCCACACAGCATCAGTCGGAAGAAGCAACACATCTATTCTAAAGTCCCTCATCCCGGTTCATGCCGATAGCCCAATGGCCGAGTCCGCCTCATCCGGCGGCGTGCTGCAAGACATGCCGACGGCCGACGCCCAGCCGACAGAGTGCCTGCGTTGAGGTCGATAGCGGAGTGGTGGAAGATGGAGATCGTGCTGTTGTGGGTGCACATGCGGGCAGCCGCATTCCACCCTTGTCGGCATGAAAACCGATATGCATAGCCACGGCGGCGCCCAAGACGCGGTCGAACTTTACCCCGCCGTGATTATTCAAATTAATTATAGATTAGTTAGGATTAATAACGCACGAAAAAATAACGCATCGTTATGAGAAGTTACCAAGTTATCCTTGAGCCCAACTCTGGCCCAAGCAATATTACCCATTGGATCTGTTATATACTACGCGCTAAAATGTGTAGTAGGATGCACCGTAAAATATCCCAAAAAGAAGGAACACTGGCGTTTCTCTCGCCGAAACCATATGCAAGACGAGAAAGAAAAACGGAAGCCACTGCTGCCCACCAGCAGGCTGCGGCTGCGGCTGCTGCAACAACGATGGGCAACGATAGAAAAACATTTTCATCATCGCAGGCACACCCATCACCCTTCGTTGTCTTGCCTGTGCTCATCTCAGGCCAGGTCCTTGGTCAACAGAAAACAAAGCGCTGAGCCTGAGCAGCGGCAGCAGCAGTAGATGCCATGCCACCGCACCGGTGGCCGCAGCAGCAACAACCCCAGCGGCGTCGATCGGGCCACTGCCGGTGGGCCCCGGAGGCAACTGTTCTGACGAGTCAGCCCGCGGGGGACCCCCGTACGATGGATGGACCAACGACAGAAATGGCGGAGGAGGCGACCAAGTGCATGCGGTGCGCTGCTGGTGAATGGCGGTGTGATGTACTGCTGATCTCAGCATCCGATGCTACCCGGCCCGGGCGTCCTTCTCGTTCGCTCCGGGAAGAGAACAAAGCTATTGCCAAGCCAAGATACTTGGTTAACTTCTAAGCAAGATCTGCACTGATTGTACTAGTACTATACTGGTAGCAACTTGTAGCTTTCAGTTTCAGATGGAGTTTGTGTGTCACTGTCATGTGCTAATGCACCCTGATCTAGGTACGGTACAGTGTTAAGACAAAACTTGGTGTTATTATTTTTAACTTCAGCTGCCCCCCTTTCTTCTGGAAAAGGCACCAAGCTCAAAATAAGCAGTACTAGGTATCAAGTATCATCTGTCAAGTGCCACTACCAAGAAATGGCAGTGTTTACACGAAAGGTTCGCCACGATTAGTACAGCTCCGGTGGCCTACAGCAGTAGTAGCTGATGCAGGGGACAAAGTATGTTGCGCTAAAATTTCTGCGTTCAGAGGATAATAATTCATCCAGGGGTGGCCTGTGAACATTTATGCTCCTATTTACAGACGATCAGGCAGTCGAAGCAACGGGTTAGTATTTTATCACTAGGCAAGTAGGCAGAGAGGGAAATCGAACTCTAGTATGAACAAATTGGGCTGGCTGCTTTAATTCTCTCTAGCAGATCACTAGCAACTGAAGAGCTAATTCTCCTCTTATTATACTTCCACTCTCCACACGATCTTCTCGCCACCGCCGCTACCGTGGGCGTGGGCGCGCTCTACGGCAGCGACGCGAGCGGGGTGTATGGCGCCGGACTTTGCGGCGGCGCGGTCGCCATGCGTCGGGGGAAGCTCGCAGGCCTCGCCGACGGACCCGGACCGGATGTCAGCGGGCGGGATGAAGCAGTCCACGGACAGGCCCGGGACGTTGAACGCCACCTCCTCGATGCTCCACGCCTCCTCCATGCGCGTCTTGGTGTGGCTCATGGCCGCCTCGCCGAACCGGAACAGCGTCACGGCAGAGCGGCCCGCGTGCGCGACCATGATGCCCTCCACGGCGCGGTAGTCCTCCAGCGACGAGCTGATGGTGGTCTCCCAGTACACGGCGTCCCCGCCCGAGTGCGGCTGGATGCGGGTCAGGTGGGAGTCCTCGATGTGCACGATGAGGCCGGTCCGCTGGCTGAAGTACCCGAACAGGACGTGCCGGATGATCTCCGCCGGCCCCTCGCTGCGCAGCTTCAGCGTCTGCGGGTCCGCTGAGAGCTTCAGGATGAAGCAGTCCTCGCCGTTCACCTTCTTCTCGCCCACGCACCGTGCCTCCGCGAACAGGCCGGCCGTCGTGAGCGGATCGAGACCCTGCAGCATCACAAACAACACTCTTTGGTAAGGGGAGCTGCTCGTCAATCTGGGAGATCTTCCCCAAAGAAGCTAGGAGCTAAATAGGGTGGCAGGCAATGTCGGGACCTGGAGGACGCGGCGGAGGGGGCGAACGGGGCCTTTAGCGGCGTGGGCGCCGAGCCAGGGGGTGTGGCGCCAGACGAGGCGGCCGTTGCAGCCGGCGTGGACTTTGCTGCCGCCGACGGCGAGCTCGACATACCACATGCCGGGCGCCATCGTCCAGAGCACGAAGCCGCCCTGCTCGACGGCGGCGGCGCCCCGGCCGCTCGGTCCGCGGTTCTTGACGACGCGCGTGGCGGTCTCGAACTCGGACGCCACCATCCGCACCTTGCCCATGGCGTAGGCGTTCCGCACCGACTGCAGCATCTTGTATCCGCCGGACGCCGCCATGTACTGCTGCAGGATGTACTGCGCGGACGACGACTCCTGCAATTTTTCCACAACAGTGAATCAAGAGGAAAAGTCAGTACCAGATGCGCCTGCACGACCATGAATCACTGGGAATGAAGCGAATCAACGGGACGTACAATGGGGGTGCCCTTGATGGAGAGGAGGAGGACCGGGTCGGCGAGGTTGGACGAGATGGGCGCGAGCGGAGCGCCCATAACGCCGAGGAGGAGGCGGAGGTCGGAGTGCCGGAACGAGCCGCTGGACCCGCCAGGACCAGCTGAGGCCATAGACGGCGTGCGCGTGAGGTGGCCGCGGACCCAGTGCCCGAACCCCTCCCTCCGGCCGGAGTCCTCTCCGACGAAGTCGCCGGCGGCGAGGCGGTCGGCATCGGGCCCCTCAATGAGCGGCTCCAGCGCCTCGCCGCCCGGTCGAAGGCTGCCGGAGCGCGCGATGAGCTGCTCCGGGAGGTACTGCTGCTGCTGCTGGTGCTGCTGCATCTGCTTCTCCATCGGCGGTGGCGCCTTGCGGCGGCGCGGGATCAGCATTCTGGCCGGCGACGCGCTCCTCGCCGGAGTCTTCCCCCGGGACCTCGCCGGAGACAGCCCCCGCACCACCTCCTCCTTCAGGGCGCGGAAGAACCCCGGCTTCCTCTCCATCTCCATCGCAGAAAGAATTTGACCGAATTAAGCTGCTGCCAAGAAGCTAGCGCGCGCGCGCGCGGCGATACGCAGAGACGCGAAAGGATCCTCTTTCTTGCTTCACGGGGAGGGCATGGAGAGCGCGGACGGCTAGGAGTGGAGTAGAAGAAGCAGGGGAGTGGGGGAAATGTGAAGCGAGTGCGAGAGGTAGACGGCGACGGGGGTGAGATTGAGATTGGGAAAGAAGAGCGAAAAGAGGAAAAGATAAAGGGCGAGATGGGGAAACCGTTTGACGTGAGAGCGCAGGGGCGAAAGGGAAAGAGGTGGGGGATGTCGGGGGGATTGGAGAGAGCAAGTGAGCAACTGTGCTTTCTCTCGCTTGCTTCGCGCTTTCTTTCGCCAGGGTCACACAAACGGCGAGGCCGATCCGTAGAACAGAATTATAATCAAGTTTTTTTTTTGAAACGGATAGAATCAAGTTTTTAATTTCTTCTATGAGGAGTGTTTCTTTTTTTGAAAAGTGTACACCCGTAGGCATACAAACATTACATACGCGCATACGGACGTAGACATGCAAGGAGAATACAAATAGAGCGTTTGTCGCCAAACATTACATACGCTTATACGGACGTAGACATACAGAAGAATGAGCACCGACGATGAACACCGCCCTGGGAACGAAGAAGACCCGATTTTTTGAGTGATGCAACTAATTATAGAAGAAAAAACCTCATACACATATTCTAGGAGTTTCTATTTACACATTGATAGTTATATATTCTTTAGTTACACCTAGAAAAGGAAACCATGCATCCGAAAAATCACTGCCAGCTTTTAAAGTCGGAATCATGATATTTAAGAAAAGTAAAATACACATGGACACTTTACATATAGTTATAGTTCACCTAATTGTCATGACCTAATTGTGAAGATATGCAATTTTCTATATGCTTCAAGTTAAGTGTAAGCGCAATACTGAATGTCGAAGTTAAAATTACATAATAAAAACAATAGTGTCTTCATACTCCCTCCGTTTTTTAATATAAGATGTTTTAAACTTTTACCACATTCACATGTATTTATACATATTTTAGTGTGCATGTTCACTCATTTTAACCCGCATCTAGACCACATGTGTAAAAGCTAAAACATCTTATATTTATGAACGGAGGGAGTATATAGTTGTATTGTCACATGTAAATTTACTAACTATAATTAAAAAATGTACTGTTGAAAATCATAAGTCGGGAGAATGCGTTGTAAGTGAAGAGGTAAAAATGTTTGCTATAAATGAACAATAGTTGTCTATTTTATGCTGCCCTAGGGCCAAATTCTTCCCAATATATGGATGAGATAGGATCATCTCTTTTAGCCTATTGTTTAATTAAAAGAATCTGGGATGGAACCATCCATGACCAGCAGTCACTGAGGAGAGGACGGTTAACACGTGATACCTATTCTCTGATATGACGGTGATGGCCACATGCGAGGCCATGTAGGGTTCCAATTTCCCGCAAAAAATGGCGCTTGCAGCGGCCACACTCGTGCTGCGGGGAGATAGGCGCCAAAACCCTCGAGACGACGGCGTCTTGGACGCGCCCAATCCCAAGGAGGATTCGTTGGGCCACAGGTAAGGCTTCCATGGATCTCTTCGTCCTGCGCCGTTTCGCAACCGAGGCGGTGCTCATCCTTCGCCGATTTGCAAGACACGAGTGGTTACAATTTCATCCATATCTAGGATTGTAATATCATTTTTCATGTAAATTTATGTCTTTCAAGAGGGGCTACGAACTATCTTTTTTTTTCAATTTAGTAAACATGTCCTCACATCATTAAACAAAATTATTGACTAAGATGGCACATTTAGAAGTTTAGTAAATAAAATATACAAAGCAAAAATATAATGTAATCTATTTTATATGTAGAGCTGGACTCGGTCACTCCTTGTAAATGCCTAAAATACATTTAAATCCTCCTTAAATACCACACTAGGACATGTACAGAGTGGATTTTGTTACACTTTTTTATACACGACAAGCAATAAAAGATGTAGAAAGCAAGATCAACACAGGGACACGAGATTTTAACGTGAATAACTCACAAAGGAGAAGGGAAAATTCCACAAGCGCCAACCAGCAATATTTCATTATTTCATGAGAGGTTACAAGCGCCGAAATTTGCAACTTGTGACTTATCCGAACCGACGGCTTACAAGAGGTATGTATAATATACATGATCTAGGTCGATACCAATCCTTACCGCTCGTTGTGGCTAAAGTCTCCGACAACGGGCCTCAGCTTTGCACCACATAAGGTAGGCTTTTATCTGCATAAACTTTATACGAATTTGGTTCACAGTAAAACAACAACATCAAGAATCAGCTATTGCAAAAAAAAAGTTGATTTCCGACTAGACTAGATTAGTCGTTATTTTTGGTTTGAAATCGGCTTTATTTGCTTATTAAAACATGCGTAACTTTCCCATATTGGGCCCGCTTTTGACGTACGATCGCTAGAATTGTTAGAAAAATTATGTGCATAAGAACCATACCATAAAACATAATCTATTGCATATGTAGAGTGGGTTTTTGACAAACCGCATAAACTCCTCAAAAATACGTTCAAATCCTCTTTATGTACGATACCAGGACATGTTTAGAGTCTGGGTTTATTAGATTGAGAATTAGCTATTGCAAAAAAAAAGAGTTGATTTCTGACTTAGTCCTTATTTTTGGTTTGAAATCGAGTTTACTAAGTGCTTATAATGATACGGACTTACAAAGTCTGTTTTTGATGTCCGACCACTCGAAATATTCAGGAAAAACCATTCACATAGAAATGTTTTTCGCTAAAAATAGATACAGAGCAACGGTCCTACCTTGCCCTGATGGTAGCTTGGGGCCTATAGCCGTGCCCTTGTTTGCCTTCCATCCTGGGTTGGAGGATGGATAATTGATCGCCGTATCACGGACATGCTGGTTTCAACATGTAGTACATTCACGTACTGCCAAGATGCGAGGGACGGAGTAGGTAAAAGTGATGGGTTCTTTCCATGGGTGCGAAATTTGAGGGGTCCGTAACCGTCAATTTAGTCGGCATGCTCCTTGAATTACGGTGCACTCACATATGTCACCCACCGTCTCTTTCAAATATGGTTGTCTTGGAAGCAACGGAATTCGGTACAAAACCTTTTCCGTTTTTTTCGCAAGCGCTCATATACACGCGCACACACTCACCCCTATGAACGCACGCACGCACACCCTACCCCTATGAGCACCTCCGAGAGACTGAGCCGGCGGGTCGAGTCTTGAGATTGACGAAGTCACCACGGGCGCCTCGCTGTCGACGGGAACGTCGCCTCCCACTGAAGAATATTCCGCCTTAAATGAGAAACACCAGCGTCAAACCTGGGGTTTGAACTCTGGTGGGCTGGGGGTACAACCACCCACCTAACCATCTTGCCACAGGCAAGTTCTCCAAAACCTTTTCCGTTGGTTGCAAAAGAAGTAGCGGTACCAATGTACGTACACCATACAGTAGTGGAGTAGTAGAGTACAGCCACATCCTAATTCCTACGGTTGCGTCTGCTTGCAATGTTCACCGTGTTCCTCCGTGGACCTTTTTGTTCTCGAATCATGGTTGATCGCCGGACTGCCTGCCTGCCCGCACATCGGAGACGGGCGAGGCGAGCCCTCCACACGCCTGCTCCAACGTGCAACTATGGCTTTCTGGTCCCAGCGCCACCGTATCCACCAACACCCAAGACATCGCCGAGGTAAAAACAAATACGTAACGGGCGCCCACACCCGCCCGCAAAGATGGCGGCGGCAACCCGGGCACGCATTGGCGCGAACCAACGGGCAAAGGTGCAGCGCCGCGGCGGCATCGGCGGATACGCCAAAAGCGCGGCGCGAGGCCTCGTGGCTCGTGGCTCGTGGGCGAGACGGCACCGAGGGACGGGGCACGTGACGCGCTGGTGTGGCCGGGCCGGATGGCGGGGATGCAGCGCCGTGGATGCCCGGCTCGGCGCGCAAGCGTTGGTGGTGACGTGTGTGACTTTGACCTGCCGTTGGGCTGTCGGCTGCCGTCTGTCTCGCTGCCGAGCGGCGAGGGCCTCCTTGACTGGGTCGACGGCCGTGAGCGCCATCAGATCTCTCTTCTTGCCCGTGAGCGCCGTCGATCGGGTCATCTCGGGAGGCGATGCACGTTTCATGGTGTATCCATAGTAGTTTGCAAACGGACTGGAAAACTCCACCAAGAGCAAGGAAAGCTCGCTGTCAACACAAAGAGAGCAACCAATTCTGGCACGTTTGAGACTGCACATGTGGCATTATGCAACTAGCAAAGTAGCGAGGCTGCGCAGCTCGGCGCTGGTTTGATGCCGTTGACTTTAGGCTAGGATGAGCAGTCTACGTAAAGACATTTCTGTCGTGCTGCTGTATTCATCACGTGGCATTTTTTATGTGCGTGACCCTACGATTATGAGACTCCATGTTTTTTCCTAACACAGAATTGAAGATAGTACCTCTTCGCTCGGCTCTCGCGAAAGCCCAGCGATAGCTAGGTTTTCCGTCTCCCGTCCGTCGGTCGCTGCCAATCTCCCGTCTTCTGTGGCCTTCATGGAGGCGTGGTGGATCCAGGTACTTTTCGGTTCTTCAAGTTTGGTTAGCGTTTGTGTCCTACTTAGGATAGCACGGCCACGGCGTCGTCGTGAAGATGGAACAAGATTCTTCCTGTCTAGCCCCCGTTTCGGTGGTGCCTCTAGCGTCACCGGAGGACATGTGTATTCGGCGGATCTCGGGAGATTTGGTCGGCGTTTGTCTTCGGTGGATTCGCTTGGATCCGGTATTCGTTCGCATGCCTACGTGTGTCTATAGGTTGGATGCTTCTGATCTACGCTTCTCTTCATCAGTGATGGTTGCTTGTTCTGGTGCGCTGGTCTTGTGGGGGCTTAGCACGACAACTTCCTACTACAACATGGTTTGCCCGGTTCCAGTAAGGGATGGGCGATGACAGCGGCGTGCCTTCAGCTCGGTTCAGTGCTTGTAGTCGTCGCTAGTTAGTTTACGGACCTGGATGTAATTTTTATTGTTTCTTGTAATGCCTTGACAATTGATGAACATATCGGAAGTTTCCCCAAAAAAAAAAAAAGATTTGATCAACAACAACCTACACGTACGGTACAACGGTGCATCGTATCCTAGCACGGATGAAAGAGCAGCTACTTGTACGTTGACTCAAGAAGTTTCCCCCCAAAAAAAAAAGAATTGATCAACAACAACCTACACGTACGGTACTCCCTCCGTTCCATTTTAATTGACTCACATATATCTAGATGTGGATGTACCTAACACTAAAACGTGTCTAGATGCATCCATATGTAAATATATGTGAGTCAATTAAAATGGAACGGAGGGAGTACAACGGTGCATCGTATCCTTGCATGGATGAAAGAGCAGCTACTTGTACGTTGACTCAAGTTACATTGCCCGAGCAGCCTAAACACACGAACCTGGAAACTGAATTTTGCATTTTGAGCGGAGGGTCTAGCTGGTCGTGTCTCGTGTGAAGGAAAATTGAAGTCTCTGCTGATATGATAATTTCTAGTACCATCAATGGGCCGAGGAGGCTGCAATGTGGGCAAGGTTGGGCCTGGTGGTCCAGTGACCTGGAGCAAGAATCGGGTTGCTAGCCGCTATTGCCGTCGCCAAGGCCGCACTGTCCGCAAGAAAAGTGGCCTGCTGAGTACTATGAAGCAACTCCGGAATCTTTATATGCAAGCATCATGCTGAAAGTTTCGGCCTCTATAGTTGACTAGCTAAATACCCGTGCGTTGCAGCGGGAATAAGTAGAACCTCCTTTGAGACTTCTGAATCTTGCAAAAAAAAAACTTGCTACATATTTTACAATTCGAGCCAGAGTGGAAAGTACACCACGACTACTGTTGTCGAAAGTGGGATAATGATTGTTGAAACTTCTTACAATAAACATAGTATAATATCCAAGAGTTCAACTAACAAGAATAATACAGAGCAACCTTCAATAAATTTTCCATATCGTTGCACACGTCGCTCGTGTAAAGATAATGGACGTGAAAAGCAACATGGATACTCCGGTGTTCATATGCTCCCTTTAACGAATAAACATATTTCGAGATGTAACAAAAATTTGAAAAACAAACCGCGCATACATCTCGACATTCTTTATGCGTTCGGGCAATCTATCCAAGTTACCTGCCCGTGCATTGCAACAGCGGCAAACTATTCTAGCGCAATGCAGAGCAGTTGGCGTTATAAACTTTCTCCATTTCTCCGTGTCAATTTACTAAGTTTACGTAATGTATATTGGTAGACCCTGAACCCAACCAAGGCCAACTTTATATCAAGTGTTATAATTAGTGTAAATGGTATGCACTAATGTATATGTGAAAATATATTCCACGTCCTGGGCCATGGCCCGGGCGTAGATCCCCGTGGAGATTAGCTTAAAATACATGTGAATTGCTATGGAGTGAGGCAAAAACATCCCGCTCGTGTCTTTTCTAGCATCACAATACTTCTTAATTATAAAACTAATTATACATACATGGACAAAATATTATCACGACGGCCAAGGGTCGTTCACCCCATTCCTACTCTTGATAACACATTTTGTTTACAGATAACACATTTTGTTTTCAACTGATCACGTAAAAAATCATGCATGCTTGGCTTCATTGTTTTATTTTCCTATTTTCATGTCAATGATAAGATGTACTCCCTCCGTCAATAAAATGATGTCTCTAACTAATCCAAATTTGCATGTATGTACACACTAAATCATGTCTAGATACATACAAATTTGGGTTAGGTTGAGACATCCTTTTATAGACCGAGGGAGCAAAATATATGCACATCTGGATGGAAACAACATTTCTATTTCTAGTGAATTGGCACCAATCGTGTCAAACGTATACTTTCTAAAATCACTTTTCAACTTCTTCCTTTACCCACTCTCTCCAAGCACACATCCGGCTCACAATTCCATATGTTATCATGCAGTTATGTTAAGATACGATATTCACATTGAGTAAGTCACATCCGACTCAGTTTTCCTCTCAGCATTTTCAAGTACAAGCCCAGGAAATTATTTGCCCGAGGTGAGGTCTAATCGAATATCTGAATTGGAGTGTGTAGTACATGTAACTACTCAGCCAAGATCAGGCCAATACTTTTCCGTAACGAATCAAGCAGCCAATTCTCTTCAAGTTTGTACAGAAAAGGACTTGGCAATTCTCCGAGTACACTCCGTGGTATGAAGCAGCTACATGAAAATAAAACACATAGAACACAATTCAGTAGTTATAATAAAATATTTACTGGTTACAAAATAATTTTAACTTCAATGACTTTATTTGAGATCATCTGGGTTCAGAACCAAAAGGATTTTTTGTACGTTCGGATGAAGACGTGGAATCGGACAATAATTTAACAAACTCCAGTGACTTCAATTGAGATCATATGGTTTAAGAACCAAAAGCATTTTGTGTACGTTCCGACAACATCCTTCTCTTCCCAAACGCCTGAGAGACCTTTCAACGATGAATTATTACAACTGTAGACGTGATAGATTTTGAATCACTATTGACTATAATCTCTGTAAGGCTAGAGAACCGACTGACTTTTAGCTAAGTTATCTCTGTAAGGCTAGAGAACCGACTGACTTTTAGCTAAGTTATTTCCAGGATTGAGTGATCTGGAAGTACTACTGACCAGCAAATGAAAGGTGGAATAGTATAGCACCAGCCAAGCCTAGGTTCTTTATAAACTTGTATTGTCACCACAGAAGTGCCAATGTAATACTACATGTCAAAATTTGTCTAGCCACATCACAGTCAGTGCTAAACATAAGCTGTATTGCACCTATGCATCAGTCAATACGATTGCTAATTCATCATATCAAAAAGTTTATCTAGTATTTAGTTACATCCGGTCATGCCTATTGGTTTCTTCAAACTCAAATATTTCTTTTCTGCAAATTTCTGCATTCAAAGATAACACGTTATCTGCGGTCTTTTTTATACATTTTATACTTCAGTGATGCTCTGCAGCCAGCAATCAAATAGAACTGAATAAGATTATTTCTTTTCCGTTAACCAAACCCGAAGATTCGCTGACATAATAAGCGACAAACTAATTGGAGTGATTTCTCAGTTTGCCTAATTATAGCGCTAGGAGCACAACCGCTCTGACAAAGTCACAGATCCATAAAAAAATTCTAATAAGCATGAACAAAATGTCGTTTAAGCAATGGCATAAAAGAAAACTGAAGAAGAGGGACAGAGAGCTCACCACAATGACCAGCCAATGGGTGTGGCGGTCACAGATATCGTTTGCTCGCCCAGAGCCGCATGCTCGTCGATCAGCAAGTGCTCGCAGTCACGTAATCTAAAAAAAATAGTTTCAGTTGTCTAAGAAACATAACAACAAACATGTAGAGGGCACTAACACGCAATGTATATGCCAAGATTTCTTGCATAAAAACAATAATCTGAATTTTCCTGTACACGTTGTATCCAGTAAGCAGCAGTTAAAACACAATATATGCATGTATATCCGAGCGCCCACATAATAAGCGACAAACTGCATGTATTTTAATAACAGACATATTTGCTAACACCCAGCCATATGAGTATCGACTAAACAACAAGCATACAACATTACGAGCCTGATGAGGATAGTACCTTATCAAGGTTAAAAGCATTTGCAGCGTCATCTTCTATTACAATCGTCAAAAACAGATGTCGAGGCAATCATTCATGCTAGATTCATTCCAAGCTTTGTCTCCTTTCATCCTTTGTGTTAACATCCAGCAGAATAGGGGTCTAATGCACATTCAGTTTTAGTTTCAGGTCAGAACCAAAATAGAGGAATAACATGTAAGTGCGGTATGTCACAATGTAAAATACCTTTGAGCAGACATAGCATGATTTAGTTGGATTCAAAAAGTTCTATCGGCATCAAGAGCAACGTCTTCGTAGGATGTCCGAGACAAAATGTCAGTCTGAAAAAAGGCCAAACAATAAGAGTTACAGTACTATTGTATTGCCGATGCGAATGGAACAACAATACATGAATCCGGCGGCGGTTGCCGAGAGAAGATGTCCCCAGATCGCGGACGCCACAGTGCTGCTCCTCCTTCCCCGGAGCACGAGACGGGGATCTCACCTCCGAAGCTCTGGCGCGGCAAATCATGCCCAACAGCAAGACGCTCTAAGGGCGGTGGTCACGACCTCCCCCTGACCTCCGCGGCGGCCTGGAGGCCGAGGCCGGAGCCGTACGCCAAGAACTACTTCCGCCAAGAACTACTTCAGCTCCTCCAGCCCGTCGTTCTCCTCTGAAGCTGGAGTCTGCCTTAGCCCGGGGAGAGCGTGGGCTGCGCGGCGTCGATAGCTGCAGCATCAAGGACGCGCCCAGCACTGCTGCTCCTTGGTTGTAGGAGGTGTCGTCGCCCGCACAGCCGCACCGGAGGCCTCGTGCGCCATGTCGTCCGAATCGTCGCTGTCCTGACGGAGTCGGGGGACCGAAGGGAGGTGGCTCGCCACGTCCGGAGGCAGCGGCGGCGGCGGCGTGGAGGAACCCTAGCTCGGAACGAATTGGATTTTGGATCGAGGGTCTGCCGTTCGGGAGCGAATTTTAGACGCGAGCCGCGCGCGACGAAGTGAAAAGTTGGACGAAAGGGGGACGACGAAGTGGCAGACTAAGGAACCAAATTTTCTTTTTTAGATAGGAGAGATGTGGCTGCTTTTGGGGAGATGGACGAGATGCATAGCTGTGACCAAATGACACCAATGACGATCGCCTCTAAACGGTATATGTACATACGCCTGCAATCGCCGCTTGGTCTTCAGCTAGCGCTTGGAACCAAGATGCATCCGGATAAACTTTCACTACAAGAAAAATGTATTTATAGGTGACTGAGTACCAGTGGTGGGTCACCATAATGGCGGCACGTCACTGCTATTCTGGCACCGGTTACTGAAAATACCAGTGGTGTGGATCTCGTTTTATTTTTCAATTTTCGCTCGTCACTCTTCTCCACCAATCAGCGCCGCAGCCTCCTCTCCCTCCCTCACCTTCGCCGCAGCCGCCTCCTCCTGCCACCACGTCGTGCGACCGACGCCGCTTCCTCCACCTATGGCGTCGCCTCTCTGTCGCCGTCTCCATCCCACTAGTCTCCACCGACGCCAGCGCTGACTCCTCCTTCTCCTTTTGTGTAATTGATTTAGCTAGTTTTGTCTTCTTTGATTTAGTTTAGTTTAGTTTTATATAGTTTACAACGGTTTAGATATATTTAATTTGAATTGTATAATAGACGAGTATATGGATGACCATTGCAGTCTATCAGTCATATCCCAAAGAGACAATCTACAGGACCACAAGCTCCTTCAACCCAAAAGAAATAGCTATGTCGGGGTGTCTTTTGTGCATCGTTTGACGAATGCAAATGTCACCAACAATCCTGTTATGGTATGTTTCTAAAATAAATTATCTTCTTATTTTTGTTTATATTATCATGCATGTGAAATAGTTCTTTTACTTTTTCATTTGATGGTATGTTATCCTAAAAACTATCTAAGACATTAGAGGAAAGCGCTGGCCTCCCGGATAGCGGCAATGTTGGACTACGCCTTGGAGCAGCAGGGGCCGTCGCCACCGTTTCGTACAATACAGACGTTGATGGCCACATCGTCCTCGACACAGACCCAACATGGAGATGATGATTGTGATCAACTACATCATCTAACTAGTTTATTTAGAGTGTCAATACTTTAAAATTTGAGTTTCTAGTTAAGACATATCGTTGCTATATTATCTTTGTGGATCAAATTGACGTTTCTAGTTAAAAGAGATATATATATATATATATAATTATATATTGTATTTATGTTGTTTTTGTGATTTTCTCGATGTAAATTTCATGATAATTGTGGTATATGTATATATATATTGTATTTGTTTTTTGAAAGCAGGGCGGCCACCAACAAGACCCGGATCCCTCGGGTACCAAGGCAAGCGTCGTCCACGGAGGTGATCATCCTCCACCGTTTTGCAAGACACGAGTGGTTTACCATCAGCACCCACACAAAATTTCAGTCGATAACTTCATTTTTTGGCTGGAGTCAAAGAGTTTCGATCGGGCTGGAGTGCAGAAGCAGCAACTCGCCATTGTCAACTTCATCGTGGGCACTGATACGTCTCAAACGTATCTATAATTTTTGATGTTCCATGCTTGTTTTATGAGTAGTTCATCCTTGGACTACGGGTCCATAGCAGTAGCTAGATGGTTGTCTCTCCACTTTGTGCCATCATGTTTAGATCTTGTGAGCTGCCCTACATGATCAAGATCATATTATTGTAATGCTACATGTTGTGTTTGTTGGGATCCGATGAATATTGAATACTATGTCAAGTTGATTATCAATCTATCTTATATGTTATTTAAGATCTTGCATGCTTTCCGTTACTCGTAGATGCTTTGGCCAAGTAGATGCTTGTAACTCCAAGAGAGAGTATTTATGCTAGATAGTGGGTTCATGCCCCCGTTTAATCTGGGACAGTGACAGAAAGTTCTAAGGTTGTGGATGTGCTGTTGCCACTAGGGATAACCTAACGATGCTATGTCCACGTGCATATGTGTTTGTTTACATTACGCGTTTTACTTAATGCAATTATCCGTTGCTTGCAACTTAATACCAACGGGGGACTCAGATGACAACCCGGCGGTGGATTATTAGTCATAGATGCTGTTGGATAACGGTCTATGTATCTTGTCGTAATGTCTAATTAAATATCATAGTAGTCATCATGTCATGTATATGCATTGTCATGTGCTCACTATTTATCAATTGCCCAGTTGTAATTTGTTCACCCAACATGTTAGTTATCTTTTATGGAGAGACACCACTAGTGAACTGTGGATCTCGGTCCATTCTTTTACACTGATTAAACAATCACAAACTGCAAACTGTTCCTTTTTCATTCTCTGCAATTAAACATCATTTTCCACACCATACGTTTAATCCTTTGTTTTCAGCAAGCCGGTGAGATTGACAACCTCACGGTTTCGTTGGGGCAAAATAGTTTGATTGTGTTGTGTGCAGATTCCACGTTGGTGATCGTGTTGCGCCGTGCGAGCCACCAACAACCTTCTGAAGAGTTGCTGCTCCTACTGGTTCGATAACCTTGGTTTCTTTCTGAGGGAAAACTTGCTGCTGAACTGCATCATACCTTCCTCTTGGGGTCTCCCAACGAGCGTGTGATTCACGCCATCAGGCACCCTCATCGACACCGCGGTCCTGTACTATGGGTGGGAACACCATAGTATAGCTTCAATCATGAGAAATTGTACTAAACATTTTTACTTATTTACATCTCGTTGTCACTAAATTTCAAATAAAATTTCAGCTCAAATGTTAGTTATTTTCGGTTACATTTACTTCATAATTGAGTGGGTAATATTAATAATTGGTTATACAACTCTAACGTTACAACAAATAAATGAACGCTAAATAGAACTATATTTAACATAAAACTAGTTTTAGACATATAAACAAAATTTTGTCTAAATCTAATTAAAGCACTATATACAAATAATATCTCATCTATGTACAAACTAATGCTTGACACTACACTCTAATATTTATTTTTGTGTCTATCTTAATATCCATATATATCTTTTTTTAGATGAATATCCATATATATCTTGATACAAGCATATACCTCAGACTAACATTTTAGTATTTTAACTAATAGAATATCTTAGAGTCTAGAAGATTCCAGTAATTCGTCCTTAAACACCAGCTAGGGCCTCCCACATACAAGAAAACACCGGCTAGTGCCTCCCACATACAAGAAATCGATACTAAAGGCCAGGTATGCATATCCATCGCATGATACCCTATATCAAAGCGCGTGATTTTTGTGTGTTACAAAAATCTGGTTAATTTATCGACTATAATATTAAAAAAGTTACTCCCTCAGATCCGTTAAAATTATCGTCAGAAAACAACATCACACGTACAATTGGTACACACAGCTTGCGACCGTCTTTTTGAATCGAAGGTAGGACTATTTAAACTGTATGGCCAATTCTTAACAACACAAGTCTATGTGTTTCAACATTTTTTAATAAACGGAATAAATTAATATCACAAAAATACCAATTACACTCAGGCTCTACACAACCAAAATGTCACAAACGACATCCAGGATGCACATAGCCTGAAAGAAAAAAACAAAAAGAAAAGGAAAAAAGGCCCCGCCTCGGTAATCAAATCCTTGCAGCAGCAACCCCACAAACCACCACCAAAGACAACACACGGAATGCAAAAAGGTTATCCAAAAGCGACGCCTCCAAGAAGTGAAACAATGCTCAAGCGTCGTTGTCGCCCGATCCAAGATCTTAGGTTTTCACGCTGGACAAAGTCTGAGCTCCCAAAACAATGTCTTCAGCAAGGGGCCAGACACAACCAATTAAGGTCAGACCTTAGGTTTTCAACCCTGAAAATCAACACTCGGCACTCAAGTAGTGCCACCAAACTTGAATTCCTCCAGTGCTGCCGCCCCCGCTAGCTAAGGCTGCTCATGCTAGTCATCAAACACCAGACTCACAGGTATCATATCTGTATTGGATCCGAACACCGGCTTCTGTGAAGTGAGAACTTCACCGCTTCGAAGACCACCTCCGTCAACACTGGTCCACCAATATCAGCCACCATGACCTTCTCCACCGCTGTTTACACCATGGAAATCGAGTGCCGACATGTCCCATGGTTTCAACAACCAGCGGAGCTTCGCGCCGCACCCTCATTACGCCACTCGGCATATACTGGATTCCATCCTATCCACAAATCCATGAGCTTCATGAGCCAGTCAATGAAGATCTCTGGAACACATCGATGGCCAGATCAAAGAGGGACAAGCACGCAGAACGGTGCCTTGAAGCTGGAAGAACACTAGGACCACTACCTTTATTCTCAAGACTCGCAGTTCCCCACGCCGCCATCAACTCCCGGCAGGAACGACAGCAGAGAAGTGGGCCATCCAGCGCACATCTGCAGATTGTCACTGACGTGGACAAAGCCACAAGCAACCCCCCCCCCCCCCCCCCCCCACAGCACAGGCTCTGACTGGGCTCCACTAGCCCCGATTAGGGCCCTATATCCCAGATCGGAACCTGCGGCCCAAAACGCACGCCACGGATGTCGAGGCAGCCGCATGGCGGCGCATCACCGCTTCCTCGTGGCCACTCCGCCGGGGGTTCTCAGGCACCAGCCATCCCGGCCGCGCCGCCCTATGCCCTCAGCCGCCGCCCCACCATCTCCTATGTGACGTCGCCGAGAGGCATCTCCCCTGCCCACCGTCAATGCACGGAATGGGCGCCGCCACCGCCATCGGCGTCGGCAGCAGGGGCGGCAGGGAACGGAGATGGGCTGGTTTCTAGGATTTAGAGGAGGACGGACATCAGCATGCCAGCTCAAGGACCTGTCTTCGTACCTTGCAGGGCTTACTTTCTAGCTCTTCGAGTCCAGAGTCTCCCCGTGTCCTCCGATTGTTTTTTTCCTGTTGAAAGGATATATTCGGTAGCCAGCAATTTTCCTTCTTCGATGTGCATTATGCATGAACCAATCTCTAATCTTGAAAAAGAAGGAAACTAGCGAACGGCTTATTTGATTTGTAGGGTAGGAAAATTAAAGGAACATGAAATAGAAAAGAATGGGAAAGGACGGCAGCTGCAATCCTTAGCCTCGTTCCATGTGCACATGAATCAAAACATGAGCTCTGAGTAGATTCCTTTTTTCCTACGTTTTTTCACTGAAACTGACAGCTAGAGGAAAAATTCCCATGAATTTCCCTTCCACCATTCATGTGAATCAAAGGGATGAACAGTAGCATCTCTTGAAATTTTCCTAACCCTCTATTTTTCCTTCATACTTCCTTCAAATTTCATATTTCCTTCAAATTTCATATTTCCTTCAAATCAAAGGAGGCCTATGAAAATTCTACCACACGGCACCTCACTCTTTCCATTTATTGGTACTGTGGAGCTACCGCCAGTGTAAACTGAAAATTCTGAAGGAAAAACAGCTGCACTGCACCTGCCACAGAAAAGAAATTTGGACGAATGCTGCGAGCTATATGGATATCCCATTGGTAGTTTTTTCTGATACTGTTCCGGTGAATTTTTTAATTTGTGCAGGCTGATCTCTGACCGAATGTCCTTCCTTTTTCTTATTTTTTTTAAATGGAGGTTGAACTTGAACCCTCCTCTGTATTAAAATGATGCACACGATTTTTTTATTAAATAAAAACCCACAAAGCATTATAACGAAATACATCCATCAACCACAAGCCAACTTCCAGGCGACTCTACACCTACAAACTTGACGAAGGGTGTGGAATGACCGGAGCCGTCTGCCTAACCTCACGCAGCTACACACATCATTTAAAACCGGTGGCCTCACCAAGCTGCTGAAAAGCGAGTCGGGAGCACAACCAGTTCAGGAGACCCTCAGCGCGCACCACATGCACACACTCAGAAGTCACCGCTGCAGCCTTCCGCAAACCCATTTTCAGGAGTAATCAACGCAATGACTATGTCAGGCCTGCCGTCGACGCCGCCACGATGCTAACAACACTACCCTCTTACGCATGTCCATCAACACGCGTCCGCCGCCGAGGACCTGTTGCGCCAGGCAGCCAAGAACAGGGACGAATCCAGGTTCTCGAACTTGGGTGTTCAAAACTTTTCTTTGGCTACTCTATAAAGGACTCAAATAACTAAATCGAAACCTTTCCCATAGCTAGATGAAGCATCGATTTTTTTTACACAAATTAGAGAAAAAGTACTACACAATCATAAGATCTTAAGTTTAGATTGATGTTACGTACTTATTTTGCTCAAAACTACAACGCTTTTGATACATACACCTATTATGCAATACATATATGATTTGTTTTCCAAAAATTTGGGTCTGCATATACACCCATGATCCTATATGGATCCGTCCCTGGCCAAGATTCGCCGCCTTCGCGGCGGAAGAAAAAACACGGCTCCACCTCAGGTCCCTTCCAGCCATATTTAAAAAAACCGGACCGGCAACCGAACCGGCGAGGGCTTCGGTTCATGGCTCACCGGATGGACCGTCGGTTCGTCTGGTTCACTCGCCGGTTTATTAAAAATAGAATAGGGGATAAATTCTAATAATATGTGCAAAAACTGAATGGAGATATAAAATAAGTGTACTATTAAGACACGAACATAGCTCACACATAGTGGCTAGCGCGGACTTGCTGTCGTATGATGCATGTAAAATGCATACATGAACTTTGCACTTTAATTGCTTATATTCCAATCATATTTGCATCATATAAGGGTTATATCAATGTTTTATAATGATTTTGGGAATACTTCATAGTTTTCCCATTTATTTGGAATTAACCCTGTTTTTCCAAAAAACGTCTTTTTTAGTGTTTCAGACTTCCCGGGAGCTTCGGGACTCCAAAAAGGGCAAGGTCAAAGAGCACGGTTCAAAATTTTCGAGATGAACGCAATGGGATTAAATTGAAGACCAGAAGCCCAACAGGCTGGAAATGGGAGGGTCCCACGCGGCCTAAAGTACATGGCCGCGTGGGCCCAGCTCGTTTCCACCTCGGAGCTCCGTGGCCGTCGATCTTTCGTCCACCGACTCCGTCTTGACCTAAAAACGCCTATAAAAAAGGCCCCCTGGCGTTTCGCGAAAGGAAGCGCCGCACAAACACAGAAACACTGAAACGGAGATCAGGAGCTGCAGATTGGAGGGGGAAAACTCCGGCGGGGCGCTGCCGGCGTGGTCTCCATCTTCTCCATCGACTTCTCCACCGTCTCCATGATGAAGAGGGAGTAGTCCACCTCTGGACTATGGGTTTGTGGAAGTAACTTATGTATCTCTCCTCTCTTGAGCTTCACTAATTAGCACCGTATGAGCTGCTGAACATGATTACGGTCACCGTTGTAATACCTTTGTGGTGGATCTTTATGAGTTAATATATATTTGAGATTGTAATGTTTGTTTCAGTTATGAGTATAGATGCATATTATGTACCCCGTTCTTGTCTACTTGTTTTGATCAAGCATGTTTATGAGAGCGTGTGTGGGGGAACGTGTGCATTAGTTGGAGTAACGGGGGTGGCTAGTGCAGTGAACGTGAGAGAAAGTTCTGCGATCCACTTTGGTATTTTTACCTTACTTTGTTACCTCACTAGGGATAAACTAAAATACCATGCTACCGGGGATGTGGGCGTGACCATTGCCACTACTTCATGACTAGATCTAGCATGTTCTTATTTTCACTTCATGTCATGATACTTAATGCTATACTCTGAGTTATCTTAATTACTGAGGTGTTATGATTTAGTTCGCATCTTGGTGGAGTATAAGAGAGGTTAATAACCAAAAGATCTCTATGTTAGGACGTGATGCCCATATATCTAAGTAACTTGTTATCAAACCCTGTGTTGCAATCTCATATGTTAATTGTGTGTGTTCCATTGTCTACCACTTTATAAAGAGAGAGTGCATTTGTGAAACCATGAACCCCAGTCCATTTTTAATCATAAGAAACACCTTTCCAACACCATATACCACTTTTCTATTTTCAGCCATCATTAAATCCGAAAATACAAAAATACTTTTCATCTTGCATACATCATTCAAAAACCCAAAAATATCATTTACCATTGCATCCACCATCATTGCATATTTATTTCTTGTTTGCATTGCATAACTATCCTGATATCATTCTTACACCTTGTGCTTGACAACCACAGGTGAGGTTGAGGACCAAAACATCTAACCTTGTTTTGTAGGTAACCAAAAGAAGGATAAGAAGATAAATCTACCACTTGAGATTCCCCGAGAGTTCGATACTAAACCCTCGAGTCATCCCTCGTGGGGAAAACTGTCTTCCACTTACTATACACTCTGCACTTGGAGTCTCAACCTAATCCCGTTTATTTGTGCAGGCATCAAGACTTGCTCTTCGGGATCATCATCGTAACGCGACGCTGGAGGTCCTAGTCTCGAATCTTGGCTATCCAATATATTTTCTCGCGCAGAAGGGCTTCGGCCGGTCGGACCGACGACCACCAATAGCTTCTCCAAAAACGATGTCCCCAGGTGCGAGAAACGACGTCGCGTGCCGCCATCGTCCGATCCGAGACACCTAGATCTGGGGTTCCCCCCGGAGCAGCCCGGGCGAAAAGACGAGAGCTGAACCAATGATGCCTGCCTTCGAGAAGGTAACAACGCACATACGCCGCCATCGTCCACCATGACCGAAGTCGGTGTGGTTTTCACCGGTAGCCTTGCCTCCCCGAACCCACCGCCGGCTAGATCACCACCAACAACGAGGTCGGTGCCGTCAACATTTCCGATCCGCAGGCCTGCAGGGCTACGGTACTCCCGCCCAGCGTCGTCGACGCCGTAGAAAGCTCCGATCGCCACGCGCCTACTGTGACGAACATCCCGTGACCCGTCGCCCCCAGCACCGCCACATGGAGCCGCCTCCTGGCCAAACATTCCCGGTGGTGGCATGTCCCTGCTCTGTGGTCCTTGTGCAGCAGATCGGTCGGCATCTCTTGTCGAGTCCTCCATCCTCACGAAGCCACCAGAGCGACTCCGCGCCTCCGGAAGAAGCAGCCACAGAAGATCACACCGCCGTTCCAAAATGCCTACGAGCGTTGGGCCGCGATGGGCGAGGGCCCGTGTTACCCTTCATCGGCGGCGGGCAGGGTTCCCCGACGGCTGCCTCTAGGAACGATGAGTGGAGAGAGGAGGGGAAGGGGTGGCGGCGGTTGGGGACTAGGGTTTTCTCCCGGGTCGCCAATGAGGCAGGCGATGCAAGGGAGGCTCAGTAGTAATCTGCTTTCAATTCTAAAGCTTGTCTTGTTTAAGCACACTGTCCGGGCAATGGTGTTTCTTTTCTCTGCTTCACCCTTAATTTATTTTTACTAGTCGTCAACCCGTGCGTTCGCACGGGCTACTAACTTATTGTCATATATTTATTTATTTTTGTAAAAATATTAAAATACTACTTCAAAATTATGCATGTGTTTTATACGTTGGGCAACTTCCAACTTAATTCTAGCTTTCAAACCCAAAACAAAAGAATATCATATATCTCGACGTACTTCCATGCACAATTATAAAAATACTGTAAGTAAGAAATTAGTCGATCAGATGAAATCCTTATAAACATTTTAGAATAGTATACTTCCGAATATTTATTCAAATATGTGAAAAGTGTTAGAAGAGGAGAAGCTACTTGGTTAACAATGGATACTTCTATACATCTTTCCATTATTCCTTTCATACATTCGGAATGTCAAACATATTTTTTTCTCAAATGTACTACGTTGAAGTAGAATTGTGAAGTGTTATTGCTTTAGACGCACCGTTGTGTATTTTGTGACTAAATTTTGAACACATGGGTTCTTTTACAGGTTGTAGGGGTTGCATTAGATAACCCTAAATTTGTATTTTTATAAACTTTAAAGTTTAGTTTACATATACATTTTTAATTTTGCTAGCTCATCTTATTATGGTTGGGATGATGATTTGAATGAATTTAAGTACTATTGTCCTGGATAACAATTAGAACTTGCGTTCGACTAATGGGAAATTATGTCTATGCATGCAATGTTCTTGAAGAAAATCACCACTATTTTCTAAAAACGATGTAGCTCAATCCCGATGATTGAGTTAGCCAAACCTGACCGTGAATCGCTTGTCTACAACAATCACATGCATGGTCCGTATAGTAGCGATTAGTGTTAGACACTATTAGCATATTAGAAATGATGAATTTACAATAAAAATTGGACAATTCGAATACCCAAGGAATTTCCTCCCATTATGGATGGTTTACTATCAGACACTTGGGGTATGTTATATATGTAATGACATGTTAAAATTGAATAAAAAGTAATTGGAGTAGGCCTTACATGCATTTGTATGCTTGCATTGTTGGCGACTCAGGATGATGCTCGATAGTGGATATCAATACTGAACGTCATAAAAAGGAACCGAGTAATTTTGACGTAAATCTGTTACATAAGTCAGAGAAAGAACCATTAGTATCATTTATAACTTTGAATGTTGGAACCATCTTGACAGGTATAACTGTGGAAGACACTCAAAAGGATGAGCAATCAAAGTATGTGCTTGTTTTCCCATATTTGTCAACCTGCAGGCTGCAGATAAATCTGTTACATAAGTCAGCAAAAGGATGTGTCAAAAACCGTTCTCTCCCAATATTTACCCATGTGAATTCCATTTTTAACACTTCGACCTGAGTCGCACAACATTTATTTCATGTGGGACTATTAATAGATTATTGATTCATTGGTTACCTGGAGTTCTTTTGAATTTTAATTCTTACAGGTTCAGATTGGTGGTTATTATTTCATGATATTTTTGCATACCTGAGACACACAAAAAATATGCATGTGAAAATTTTCCTATAAGAACGTGCCTTCGAAACATGCTGATTTATATGGGTGAATCATCTACGCTAGTCAAGATCTAGCTGGACGAAAATGTGACTTTCATTTTCACGCGGATTTGAGCAAATGGCAATGCACATGGAAAAAGTGAAACTGATCAAGAGAAACCCACCTTAATTTTTTCATGGGGAATAGAGGTGTTAGATACTGGCTAAGAAACATGGTATGTGGATTATTAGTCACACACGCCTCTACGAATCTTTCTACCAAACATTATATGTCATCTCAGAAGAAGAAAACCGTGTTGATATATGTTTTTCTATGGTGAGATAAGTAAGATGTGAACCACACAGTAAAATGTTTTCTGTCAATAGTATGATGTTTGTAGAAACTCGGCAGCCGTGACTAAATATTCTGGATAGCAGGACGAAAATATAGATTTTTTACAACTATTTGGTACCTGTCCGGTGAGCAAGACCAAATGGCAGTAGGTTCGGTTTCACTTGTACATCAGCCAAATAGATTCCTTGCTCCAACTTAATACGCATCAATAGTCCAGGCTACGGTATACATAGAAAATTCGTCACATGATTATAGCGGAAAGACAAATTAAGCCAAAACTACAAATTATTATTTATATTCACCTGCAAAAAAGGGCTATATAATTAAGGAATTGAACTGCAACCCTGTAGTTAATAGTACACTCAACTAACTGAGTATTTAAAATACGTATTGATAATATATATCTGCTTCCCTTTCCATGTCAGTTAACAAAATTACGGTAGTTAGTCGGACAGCTGCTAGTATAGATCTACCGCAAATTTAAACTGTGTTTAGTCAGTCTACTGATTCCTGCATGAAGATCTGCGGGCATGGCGTGCTTGTGCACCATCAGGAGACAACGGCGTCGTCCAGGCTAGGTCTGTAGGTCTTGACGATTAGAAGATTGAAAATTAGATGAGATGAGAAGCACCGAAATTAAATAACCATATTTGATTCTGAAGAAATTAAAACGAAGCAAGGGCATAGGATTGAGTAGAGGAGAAATTTGACATGGAACTTCCACAGGTAGGCAAGTGCAAACTACAGAATAGGCCATACGCTTGCACCAATAGGATCGGACCAATGCATCCATGAACAAACCGAACCACTTCTCTTGAATTTTATGGATCAAAGATTTGGACGGAACTAACTATGAAACGTTTCTGCTGCTGGAACCTTACCTGAAATCCAGCGAGATTGGTCCTGGAGCGGAAACTGCTTCCGCTGATGGGTGCCTCATAGTGACCTCCGGCCGTCCGTGATGGATCGACGCCTGCCATCACCGGGGTGCAATCTGTATGATTGACTGACAAAGGGGAAAAGGCTTTGCGTGCATGTGACTGATTAATTAAGGACTCCTCGAGGATGGTTGCGAGATTCGAACTCGAGCCAGAAAGGTACTCCAGAAGACCAGAATAGTCACGCCTCACGCGCGCGTGCGGCTTGGACTCTTAATCCAATGGCTTTAGATTGATTACGGTTAGATCGGATGGACTAAATTTTCTAAAACTTGAGGATTAACGTGGAGGCTCGTATGGTGCCTCCAATTAGTAAATATAAGATTTTTGAGAAGCTTCTTCACCCTTAATTGGAGATCGTTGGGTTTGCTTATGTAAGATCGCGATGCAGCAACGGCATTCCAAGGCCCGCGATCATAAGAGACATTGGGCCATTTGTTTAGTTTTACAATAACATTGGGCCATTTGGTACTCGGTTTAGGATTGGTAGCATCCACCGCTAGGGTTCAGCCCAGATATTTTGCGCTCCGTCCGCTCAAAATAAAATAAAATAAAATAATTTTGCGCTCCGATGCCGAAGTTCCAGTGGTGGTTTCCCGCCAATTGAATCGATAGAGTCTCTTTCGTCTCGATCGTCAGTTCAAACCATTTCAAATCAGTGGGTCGTTTCGTGGCGGTACGTTAAAGTGAACCGATGTGTGTGTCATGCTGTATGTGATGACGAGAATGCCAACAAGGGACTGGGGAGCGACAGGGTAGGAAAGGAGATCGAAAAGTAAAGAGAAATCAGAGAACTGGGCATGCGACATGCTCAAAGCTAGCCCTCTATGCAAGAAAAGAAAAAGGTAGCGATCGCGAGGGGAGTACGATCTCTGAACTGACAAAAACTGAAACCTGACAAAGCTGTATCCACTGCTCACTCCAGACTGAAAACTTTGCCACCCGTTGTCCATATCGCCTTGACCAATGTGGAGACCAAGTCACCACCACACGGTCGAACCTCCCCTTCCCTCGCCTGTCTGCTGCATATAAGTAGACGCCACCTCCATGGCAATTCTTCCGCTAAGCCATTCAGAAACAAAACCAGAGCCCCACTACACCTCCAAGACTCTCCGTGGTTAGGGAAAAGAGTAGCGCTAGCGAGACGGCTGGTATGCTCGTATCTGTCTCTCTAGTTCGATCTGTTTTTGTGCTGTTATTGGTAGTTTGCTCTGCTTACTGCTCAAAGATCATGACGATTCGAGTGAAAATTTCTGCTTAATATCTTTCATCTCCGGATGAGTTTTCTTGTTTTCCTTCCCCCCATCTTCCTCTTAGCCATGCTGTTTCTTATTTGAAGATCTCTTGCCTTCGGACAATAAGGTTTAAAACGGGCTAGCTTTCCCTTTGATTTCCTACTGGTGGTTTGTTCTGCTTATACTACTCAAAAATCATAAGTTCTCCTATTTTCTTTACGGGATTTGTGGATAAGATTTTCTTACTATACGTTTTGGAGGTCCAGGAAAAAAAATGTTCTTAAGATTTTTGATCTCCTCATGGAAGTTCCTGCTTCTCTTACTTTCTCTGCGTCTCTCTCTCTTAGCAGTGCAATGTTGTTTTCTTGGAGATCTTCTGGGTTTGCTTCTTAAAACGGGATAATCTTCCATTTGATTTCCTTGACTAAGGCTTGGTTGGAGGATTTACTGGCGTCATTTGTTCTTGCGACGACGATCTTCCTCTTGGAAGAGCAGAGCAACTGGCAGCTTTTGATCTTGCTCTGCCGTTTCATTGTCATGTTTGTATGTTACCAGATCTGATCTCGTTGTTTGTCATCTGAAGAACTTCAAGACCGGATGCTGGTTGCTGAAGCAGCTACAGGAGCGAGGATGAACAATGTACAAAACTCATACATGCATATTTGTGAATCTCGTCTGGACTTATATTTCTCGCAACGTACGAGTTCCTGCGTGCGTTCGTTCGATCTCTCCGTCTGAATCTGCGCGCTCTGCTTTCGTACGTGCAGGCCAAGATCGTGAAGATAGCGGCGGTCTCCGTGCTGGCCGCGGTGCTTCTGACCGCGGCGGTTGTCTCCATGGCATGCCACGCCGGTCCCAAGATCCACGCCTCCTTGGGCAGCGACAACTTCCTGATGGTCTGCGTGGTCACGCACCTCTCGACCATCTGTCTCCTGGCGAACTTCGCTGCAACGGCGCGCACGCCGGCAGCCCAGCGCCACTACGCGGATTCCACCATCGCGAGCTCCGTGCACCTTGCTGCCAACCTGTACTTCGCCCTGGTAGCGGTGAGTTTCTCGTTCTTTCTTGTGTTGTGTTGGCATCTTCTTCTCTGAAGATTTGGCTCTAATTAACTCGCTCTCTCGTCGTTTTTCGCCAGCGTCCCAGGAATGTCCAGGGCGCTGCTTAGGTTCGCGTGGATGTGTGCCCGCCGATCGGAGGATGGAAGATGCATGGTGATCCTTTTTGGAGTTTGGAGATGCGCCGTTGCAATTACCTGTCATATGGTGTTTTATCTTAGCTTAATCAGCCAGGATCGTCGTAGTAGTAGTATGGGAGATGTCTATGTTAGCATGTTTTGTTGTCTTCTTCCTCTGGGGTTTATGGACCTGGATCATATTGGAGTCTAGACTGTTTGCAGCGGCAGCAGCCAGCAGCTTAAGATGTCCTTGTTTAAGGCCATCCGATGCAGCTACTTCATGAACTTCGAAGTTTTCTCTTAGTTGATCTTGTTTCATGAATGCCCTGGAATGTATGCGACTTCTGAATCTATGAAACTGGCTCGGAAGAACTATGCAGTCAGCTCTGTTTTCCTACATCCTAGATAAACTCGATGCACGATTGCCATGTGTTGAAACTTGAGCTTCGTGTACCTGAACATCGGTCAGTACGTACTCTCAGCTTGTGTTCGGTCAGTCCTGCTTCACTTACAAATGCCCTGGAACGCTCGAGGTGGATGCATGGCGAGAGATACGGTTTGCGACATAGTTCATCAATGCGTGGGTGGCGAGGTTCTCCCGGTCGTCGCCGACGCGTTCATCTCGCCATGGTGGCAGCCTGACTGCGCGCCTCCTCCGGTGTATGGTAAGTGCGTGAATCATGGCTTAAAAATCAATTCTTTCTTCGGGTTTGGTGGGTTGTATTGTACGATCTGGGTAGTTTCCGTCATTTTACGGTGATTAATTTTGCTGGTTTAGATCCTCTATGGTTCGGTAGGCTTTATCTCCTATCCTTTTTAATATTGTAGCAGACGTACTCGCCATCCTAATTGCCAGAGCAAAGGAGGATGGCCAAGTGGAGGGACTCATTCCTCATCTTGTTGATGGTGGGGTCTCTATACTACAATATGCTGATGATACCATCATTTTTATGGAGCACAATCTTGAGAAGGCTCTGAATATGAAACTTATTTTATGCATTTTTGAACAACTCTCTGGCCTCAAAATTAATTTCCACAAGAGTGAAATTTTTTGTTTTGGCAAAGCTAAGGATTTAGAACAAGATTACTTGCAAATGTTTGGATGTGGAGCTGGGTCTCTTCCGTTTAAATATTTGGGAATTCCTATACATTTTAGAAAGCTTAAAAACGGAGAGTGGAAACCGGTGGAAGATCGTTTTGAGAAAAAACTTGCTTGTTGAATAGGAAAGTTATTATCTTATGGGGATCACCTCATTTTAATTAACTCTGTCCTAACAAGTCTTCCGATGTTTATGTTGTCCTTTCTTGAAATACCTAAAGGGGTATGCAAGAGACTGGACTTCTATAGATCACGCTTTTTCTGGCAAAGTGATGGCCACAAGAAGATATACCGTTTAACAAAATGGAATATCATTTGTAGACCAAAAGATCAAGGTGGACTTGGTGTGGAGGTTCTTGAGTTGAAAAATAAGAGCCTTTTATGTAAGTGGCTCTGTAAACTTCTAAACGGGGAGGGAGTTTGGCAGGAATTGCTGAAAAATAAATACCTCCATAGCAAATCTCTTTCTCAGGTGCAAGCAAAACCATCTGATTCGGCTTTTTGGAAGGGCCTAATGGGAGTTAAAGATGATTTTTTCTCTAGAGGTTCTTTTGTGGTAGGCAATGGACAGAACACAAGGTTCTGGGAAGACATATGGTTAGGTCCTACGCCTTTGTCCCAGCAATATCCATCGCTATACAACATTGTCCAACGAAAACATGTTTCGGTGCACTCTGTGTTAGTGGCAGCTCATCTGGATTTAGCATTCAGAAGAGCACTAACTGGTAACAAATGGAATTCTTGGCTCCATTTAGTCAATCGGTTAATGGATGTTGTTTTAACGCCTGATGTTGATAGGTTTGTTTGGGGACTCACAACCACTGGGAAATACACAACAAAATCGATGTATCTTGATTTATTAGACGGTCACACACCCTTCCTTCACAAGTATATCTGGAAATTGAAAGTGCCACTGAAAATTAGGATTTTTATGTGGTTTATGTACAAGAGAGTGCTCTTAACAAAGGTTAACTTGTCTAAAAAGAATTGGCAAGGTAGCACTAAATGTTGTTTTTGTGACAAAGCTGAAACGGATCAACATTTATTCATCAAGTGTCCAATGGCAAAGATTATTTGGCATATTGTTTTCATAACCTTCAACATTACACCACCAACTAATATCACTAATTTGTTTGGTAATTGGTTACATGGTGTGCCAAAAAAAGACAAATCCAACATAAGAGTGGGAGTTTGTGCTTTACTATGGGCCATGTGGCATGTGCGCAATAGTATCATTTTTAACAAGACAAAAGTTTCTTCTTTCTTGCAGGTAATACCGTTGGCCACTCATTGGATTCGTATGTGGTCATATCTCCAGCCGGTGGAGCGCCGCCAGGACATGGATTCTGGGTGCGCCCGTTTGGAAATGGTTGCACGGGGCTTATTCAACCAATACGGCTGGCAGCTTAATTATAGACTATCATGTTAAGGCATAGGCTTTGCATGCTAGTGGCTCTTTTTAGATGGTTGATTCATGTTTCAACATTATGTGACCCATGAGATGTAATAAGTTTGGATGATACTTTGAATAAGTTAATAAAGCGGCCATATGCATCATTTTGATGCAGAGGCCGGGGCTACCCCATTTCGAAAAAAAAGAGGCTTTGGCCAGGTTTTACGCTGGTTTTGGTACCAAGATTGGCCGAAAATTTGATGCTAGGATAGGAGATAGAAAAGTAGAAACAAAGAAAGAAAACTGGGAATGCGTTAGAACTCAGAGATAGCCCTTCTGAGCTATTCGGTGCAAGAAAAGAAAAAGGTGGCGATCGCGAGTACGATCTCTGAAATGACAAAAACTGAAAACTGATAAACTGTGTCCGCTGCTCCCTCCAGACTGAAAACTTTGCCAAAGGTGCTGTAGCAATACCAACTGCGTGTACTAGTAACTGAGAGTACGAGCTCTGAAATCTGACAAAACTCTGTCCGCTGCTCCCTCCAAAGTCTAGACTCAAAACTTTGCCACCCGTTGTCCATGTACCACCTTGACCAATGTGGAGACCAAGTGACCACCATGGAACCTCGCCTCCCCTCGCCTGTCTGCTGCATATAAGTAGACGCCATCTCGTTTGTTCTGCGTACTACACAAAGATTATAAGGTTTTTGCTCTAGTTCTTTGATCTCCGGATGAATGTTCTTGTCTTTCTCCTCATCTTCCTCTTAGCAGAGCACGCTGTTTCTTATTTGGAGATCTTTTGCCTTTTTTTTTTTGAAACCTATGGCGGGGAGCTCCCATTGCATATAAGAAGAAGAAATGATCCAGTTAATAAGGGAAACTGGATCTTTTGCCTTCGGATAAGGTTTTAAAACGGTTTAGCATTCCCTTTGATTTCCTATTGGTGGCTTGTTCTGCTCAAAGATCATGAGTCTTCAGCCTATTTCCTTTATGCGATTTGTGGCTAAGATTTTCTTGCTAGACGTATATGAGGTCCAGGAAAAAAATGTGCTTAAGAATTTTTATGTCCTGATGGAAGTTCCTGTTTGTCTCACTTTCTCTGCATCTATCTCTTAGCAGTGCAATGTTGTTTTATGGAGATCTCTTGGCTTTGTGTTTTAGAACGGGTTAATTTTTCCTTTTGATTTCCTTGACAAAGGCATGATTGTTGAATGGTTTATTGGCGTTATTTACTCTTGTGATCACGATCTTTTTAGCAGAGCAGAGCAACTGCAACTTATGATCTTGTTCTCCTGTATTTCTAAAGAAAATGATCTTCTGCCGTTTCATTGTCATGTTATTATGTTACAAAGATCTGACCCTGTCGTTTCTTATCTGAAGAACTTGAAGGCCGCCTGCTGGTTGCTGAAGCAGCTGCAGGAGCGAGGATGAACAAGGTTAAAAGCTCATACACACATATCAAATTGACTCGATTTATTTATCCTCGAACAACGTGTTCCTCCGTTCGTTCGTTCCTTCCATCTCTCTCTCTGAATCTACACGCTCTGCTTTTTGCGCAGGCCAAGATCGTCAAGAACTCAAGATAGCGGCGGTTGCCCTGCTGGCCATGCTGATTCTGACGGCGGCGGCTCTCTCCATGGCGCGCTACGGCCGTCTCCGCGACTACTTCATGTGGGTCTGCTCTGTGTGGTCTTTTATTTGATCCCGGGCTCGACTGAACCCTCCAATTTAAAAAAATTGAAAATCATATTTATGAGTTTCAAAAAATTCTGAAAGAAATTCCGGGAGTAGCCAATGATATATGCCACGAACATGTAAAATATTAACTCCAAATACATAGTATTTTGAGCTATACAAAAATGACAAATTGTGGATCTAAGTATGCCTATTTTCAAATCTCTAAGTTTTACCAGATTTTTTTATTTTTGTATAGCCCCTAATATAAAGTATTTGAAACTGAAATTTTACACGTTTATGGGATACACCATTAGCTACACCGTGATATTTTAAAGAATTTTTAAACTCATAAATATAATTTTCAATTTTTTTTAACCGGAGGGAGCACTGGAGCCCGGGAGCAAATAACACTTACCTTACTTTGGGAGATGTCTATCTTAGCATAATTTGTTGTCTTCCTCTGGGGTTTATGAACTTGGATCATATTCGAGTCTGGAGACTGTCAGCAGTTTGTAGCTGCAGCTCCTGCTTTAGATATTCTTGTGTCTGGCCTTCCAATCCACCTACATTGTGAACTTCCAGGTTTTGTCTTAGTTGATCTAATTGCATGAAGGCCCTGGAATGTTTGTGGCTGATTTTGGAAGAAGTTAGCTCTGTCTTCGTAGCTAACTCGATGTGCAATTTGCGAGAGTAAACGATGTGTAAGCGAGGTGGCGCTTGATCGGTAAATTGCAAATTGTCAATGGTCGGCGCTGAGAACTGAAACTTGTAGAAGCTAGCCGGCATATATGTGCTAGCTCGTCCCAAGCTTGTACGATTACACTAACTTGCTACAGTACGTACTACATTCGCTCAATGCACGTAGTAGCGGCATTTGTGCGCATCAACCTTCTTACAGGGTTTTTGGATAGTTTTTTCTCACGCTATATTATGCGCCTATAACAATTTAACTTGTTTTAGTTACTATTTAATATCCTCAATGTGAGCCGTTCAAATTCAGGTTATGTTTCCAATGGTTTATCATGTGATGTGTCACTGTAGTATTGTGAACACTTCGCAGAGCTGTTCCTATTAGGAGATGAACCTGACATCTAGGGATTTTGAGAACCGATCTCGCATATAATTAATTTGATTTGAATGTGTTTAGTGCAGCATGGAATACCGGGCTCACAACCAGAAAAGTTTCACCAAGGTATTCACGCAGATGAATTGGCGGGCGATCCTTTTTCAACCAAGTTTCGCCATATTCAGTTTTTTCGGAAACAACTTCACGAGCAGTGGGCCGTAAATACATGTGGCAAAAAGGATACAATAGCGAGATCGCTATATAGCATGTTAACTTATTGTTAAGCCAAGAATCTTGAAAAATCTAATCATTAGACCTAGACCGACCAACATTCACCATGGCTCATAGTGTAGCTGGATAACCGCAACCTCTAGTTCCTTACTTTACTTTGGAAACCACAAGTGGAGGCCGAATTTCATGGAGCAATTTATTTAGAAAAATGAAGATTATATGTTTAAGGTTTAAAAGAATCTAAAAAAAACATGAATTTAGACAATGATGCATTCTATCAACATGAAAAATCCCAACTCAAAATAATGCATATTATGGGCTACACAAAAAATAACTGAGATTGGACACTATTCACTACTTTCAAATGTCAGAGTTATCATTTTTGTGTACCCCAAAATATATGATATTTGCTAATTAAGTTTGAATTTTGAATTTTTTAAACTAACGGGCTCACTAGGGCACGACCTTCATTTGTCCGCGCTCTACTCGTATTACGTTCGTAAGCTCTGTAAAACTTGAAACAAAATCATGCACATTGATCTTGAGTTGAAACTTACCAAAATTTCATCAAACAAATACTTCAATAATGAAAAATAAAAAGCTTTGAACCTACCGATAGGTTCATCCCAATTTCTGCTCTTCGTTGCCGGGGCCTTTCGTTCCTTTGGAGGTTTCGCGCCAATTACAATGCACTCTCTTTGCTCTCGATCATCTTTTCTGTTCAAACTGATTCAAATCAGTCGGTCGTTTCGCCGTACATTAAAGCGAACCGATGGCGTGCTGCTGTATCTCTTCATCTGGACTGCCATGATTCTTGGCTTGTGGCGACGACAATGTCGACAGGGGACTGCAAGCTAGGCGACGAGGCTGCGAAATGAAATAAACAGGCGATCGTGAAGTGCGTTTTGGAAAAGCAAAGCCAAAAGGCAGTCGACTTTCCCCTCCCGTCAAGAAAAAATATAGAGAGGCTCAGAGTTAGCCATTGTACCTAGAAAAGAAAATGGTGGCAATCGAGAGTACGAGCTCTGCAATGACAAAAACTGAAATCTGGCAAGCTGTGTTCGCTGCTCCCTCCAGAGCCCAGACTGCCTCCCGTCCATGTACCAGTACCACCTTGACCGTGGAACCTCGCCATTTCCATGGCACATAAAGTAGACCGCCATCTCCATGGCACATCTTCCTTGAGCATTCAGAAACAAAATCACAACCCCACCTACATCCCCAAGAGGCCAAGACTCTCCGAGGCTCGGAAAAGAAGAGTGCTAGAGAGATGGCTGGTATGTTCCCCGTCTATCGCTCTAAATCTATCTGTTTCGGTTTTCCTATTGGTAGATTGGTACTTGATATTTTTTCCTATTTTCTTCTGGATTCATGCCTACGGTTTTCTTACCACGCAGTTCATACCGCATACAAGGTTCATACGAAAAATCTCTGCTTATGATCTTAGATGTTCGGATGGATGGATGTTCTTGTCTTTCTTTCTCTCCATCTTTCTCTAAACCCAGCAATGTTGTTTCTTTTTGGACATCTTTTGGCTTTGGGGTAAGGTTTTGGAACGAATCGGTTTTCACTTTGATTTCCTTGGCAAAGGCTTGATTGGGGGTTTCTTGGCGCTAATTGTAGTCACTCGCAACCGGCAACTATGATCTTTGCTCTGCCATTTCATTGTCACCCTACCAAGATCTGATCTTCTGTCTTTTTATCGGAACTCTGAAGGCCGCGATCTGCTGATTGCTGCACCAGCTCCAAGAGCGTGGACGAACAAGGTTAAGAGCTCTTACACGCATATTCGTCTCGCCTCTCGATCTTGTTTAATTGTGTGCTCCTAAATCTCCCAGCTCGTTCTTGCGTTCGTTCGATCTCTCCGTCTGAATCCGCACGCTCTGCTTTTCTGCAGGGCAAGATCGTCATGATAGCGGTGGTGTCCGTGCTGGCCCTGCTTTATCTGACGGCGGCGGCCGGCTGGCTGGCGTGCTACATCGGCAGAGAGTTCTTCGTGAAGGTCTGCGTGTTCACGCACGTCACGAACATGTTCCTTCTAGCGTGGGTCGCTGCGACGGCGCCGACGCCGGCTGCCCGGCGCTTCTTCGTCAGGGCCATCGTCAGGAGCGCCGTTCATCTTAAGCTCATTCTCTACTTCGTCCTGGTGGTGGTGAGTGTTTTTCTTCTTATTTTTTTGCTGTGTCGGCCAGTTCTTCTGAAGTCTGGGCGCTGCTTAGCTTTCTCGTCGTTTTCGTCAGTGTCGAGCGGAGGTCGAGGATACTGCTTAGGTTCGCGTGGATGTGGCTGCCGATGGATGGAAGATGGATTCGTTTTGGAGTTTGGAGATGCACCATTTTAAATCTGGATTACCTGCTGTTTTAGAAGCTTGGAAGGGCTTGTCTTCTGGCGTTTCATGCTAGCTTAATTTGTCAGTGTCGTAGTACTATGAGAGACATCTATCTTAGCATGTTTTGTTGTCTTCTTCGGTTATTCCTGTGGGATGGCACTCTAATCTGAGTACTCTATGATCTTGGAAGCTTCTACTTACTTTGCACGAATGCACTGGAATCTATGTGACTCTGCTGATGGACTCTATGATTTCGACCCGGTAGAAATTTGCAGGTAGCGCTACACACCCCTACTTCTTGGGAATTTTAGGGACCTACCTACTCTTTACCTACTCACAAAAATATTTACCCGTAGAATTTCACCCACGTGACTGTCGCCTTGATGCCGAGATCTCGCTACCCCTCACTAGATTGGGACTCCCTAAGAGCATCTCCAACGGGGGCCTCCAAATGACCCCCAAAGGCCTATTGGGGGGTCCGGACGCTAAAAACCGCCACCAGCGGCACCCCCCAAAGGGTCGCCCCGAGCGATTTCGTGTCCGGCACCCCCGAGAGGGCCTCTAAATTTGGAGGCCCTCTCGGGGTGCTAGACATAGGGCGGACATGGGCCTGACAGGGCTGGCCCGCCCGTCATACACACAGCGTCGGCGTGCCCTGAATCATTCGCTCCCCACACCCTCCTTTTTCCTCTCGACGGCGATTAGCACCATCGCCGCCACTCTCGTCGCCGCCTCCTTGATTCGCACCTCGGGGACCTAGCCTCAGTGCTAATGCAGCCCCATCTGGCGCCGCTCCCCGCCGGTCTCCGACCTCATCTAGCGCCGGCGCAGCTAGTTTCAGCCCGAGTACGCCTCTTTTTCCCTCCCGCCCCGCACGCAACCTGTTCGACCATTGGTTGATAGGCTGATTTTGTTGATTCGTCATTCTTGGCCTTGTTTCATTACTTTGTTTCGTCAAATAGGCAATGGACAGTGACGACGAGATCATGTTTTTCGAAATGATGGCGGAGGAAGCCGCCCTTGTGGCCGACGACGAGGAGAATGAGATGGTCATGGCCGTACTTCTAGATGCCGCACTCGAGGCAGACGCAGCGCCGAAGTTTGGAGGATCAGCGAAGGGGCGGAGGGCCAACAAGGAACGCAACAGAGCAACTGGGCACATGCTGTTGTACCAAGACTACTTTGCCGAGCTTCCGACGAACTTCATGAATTTCGTCGGCGCTTTAGGATGAGCAGGGGATTGTTCAGGAAGATCGTGCATGGCGTTCGGGACTACGACGACTACTTTGAGCTGGAGAGAGACTGCACCGGCCTCCTTGGGTTTTCATCTCTTCAGAAATGCAGGGCGGCCATACGGTGCCTTGCTTATGGGCTACCCGCCGATGCATTGAATGACTATCTCCGCATGTCTGAGTCCACCGCCGTCGAAGCCACCTACAGATTCTGTAAGGCAGTTGTGAAGGTGTTCGGAGAAGTATATCTGAGAACACCAAATGAGTCAGACACGGCCCGTCTGTTGGCACAAGGCCAAGAAAGAGGATTTCCAGGGATGCTTGGAAGTATCGATTGCATGCATTGGAACTGGAAGAACTGCCCGTTCTCTTGGCAAGGGATGTACAAGTCAGGGCATCACAGAAAGTGCAGTGTTATACGTGAAGCCGTGGCAGAATATGATCTTTGGATATGGCATGCCTACTTCGGCACCGCCGGTGCCGCCAATGACATCAATGTGCTCCACCGCTCCAATGTGTTCAAGAAACTTTGCGATGGCCAAACTCCACCATGCAACTATGTGATCAATGGCCATGACTATGACAAGGGATACTATCTTGCTGACGGTATCTATCCCACTTGGTCTACATTTGTGAAGACCATCTGTCGTGGTGGTATCACGGCAGATGACATAGGATAGCTTGAGTTGGGGCCGATGGACGCTGGTGGAACCGGGGAGGGATAGAGCATAGAGGTACGCTCACGGAAGACACAAAGCACACCGCAATCTACCCAGGTTCGGGACCCTCGTGAGGAGGTAAAACCCCTACTCCTGCCTGTCTGTCTCAATATACTGGGATATCAAGAATACAAAGGTGCTCCTCGAGCTGTATGCTCTCTGCTATGGCGATGCACTCAAGGAAGAAGAAGGAAGCTACGGGGGAAAAGGTCTCTCAGCGCATCGTCCCTCACGCAGGAGGGGGAAGGGCTTTTTTATAGCCTAACCCGAGCAACGGTCTGGTCTCCATACCGGCACTGTAGCCATGCGCGTTTGCATCAGCAGCTTGGTCATGATTGTGTCCTCTGCCACGGACAGGACGTGGCCTGCCCATGCCTCGTACTCTGTTCCCACGTGCGCCCGTGGTCAGCGGTAGGTGTGACCGGTCATCTAGTACCCGCGCCATACCGCCTGCCATGCTCCCGTGTCAGGCGGGATGTGACCTTTGCATTGACTTCCAACCGGCATAAGGCGCCTCTTCTCTTTAACCCGGCATGGATATGCCGGATTCCCCTTCCTTGGTTATCCTCCCCTGCACATAAGAGAAGACACGAAGATACCGACATTCGTATGTCGGTCAGTATATGTCGGTTTCTGTATGCCGGTTTGCACCAGCATCATATTCCGGCCCCTTCTGGGTCTGGTTATGTCGGTTTTACTGTACCTCGGTCCACTCTTGGACATAATTTATACCATACCTTGACCCTACCCCGGGGTAGCCCCCCGACATTAGTCCCCGAAGCTGGTGCGGTCCTGCAGACTCGGATGAAGGGCCACACCAGGTTTACACAACCAAACCAACTTGGCCAATTATCCGACATATTTATGTCGGTCCAACTCAAACATCAGGAACCAAACCTCCAACCATTTTCGACATCTGCCCTTATGTCGGTTTCTCCGACACAAGAAGATTTTCTCGATCTTTTCAAAGATCTTGCCATTGCACGTGGCAGCAAAACGCTGCGTGTCGCCTAGGTTTTGGTGCGCGGACAGACATGCCTCTGTGCGCATGCCAACCACGTCAAGCGAGCCCCACGAGCTGTCACGTCCCCTGCGCACTTGAGTGCTTTGACCGCACCGGCGTGCACATTACCACGCGGCTCCTCGATTCTCGCGCCAATTACCGCACCATTAACCACGCCCTGTGCAGTTTCCACTTTGCGGCCCACCATGTGGCCGAACGTGCGGCCGTTTTTTACCGCAAACCGCGCAGATCGTGCGCAGTTAATCCGCGCGGCGGTTACGGGGATCGTGCGTGGTAATTTTGCTAACCGCACACCTCCCACGCCCATAAATAGGGGAGCGGGGGCAATCCTTTTCTCCTCTTCTCTTATTCTCTCTTCATTCTTCTACCTCGCCGCCACCGCGCAGAGCACTCCGCCACCGCACGACGTCGGACCCCGCGAGCCGTCGCCGACCGGAGTTCTTCACGCCGCCACCGAGCCAAGCTCTCCGCCGGCACGTCCTGCGTTCCTCGCCTCGCGCCGCCGCCGTTCCTCCGGTAAGCTGCTCGCCCGTAGCATCTCCCGCGGCTAGCATTTATCTCTTCCATAGTTCTTCCGTAGGTTTTCTTTAAATCTTCTCCGTAGATCTTCTTTTTGGTTTCTTGCTCATAGATTCTTGTCTCTCTTTGTTGTTTCTTTTTCTCCACCGCGTAAACATCGAGAGATGCTCACCGCCGATGAATCTTTGCCTTTTTGCAGATTTCCGCCGCCGGCACGGGTGCGCGGTTTTCATTTCCTCATCGCGCCGTCACGATGTCTTCTAGCAACGCCGCGGATCCCGCCGATGCCGCCGTCGAGGAGGGTGAGCGCGCCGGGTGGGAAGGTTCCGACGTCTCCCAAGAAGAAATTGACTAGCTGATCCGAACTCGGCGTATCCCGGAAAAGGTGATATGCCGGCCCCCTGGCAAAGAGGCCGAGCCAAATTTGGAACCCGGCGAGCGTGTGATCTTCGTCGTGCATTTCGAGCGCGGCTTTGGCCTCCCGGCGAGCCAGTTCTTCCGAGGCTTCTTAGATCGGTTTCATCTTCAACCCCATCACCTTCCAGCCAATGCTATCACCACTCTCTCGGCATATGTCTCTTTCTCCGAGGGATATCTCGGTCTTTGGCCCACCGTCGACCTTTGGGCCAAGTACTTCAAACTCCGGAAGCAGAGTGTTCCGGATCCGGAAAACAAGACCTTCCCCAAGGAGATGATCCCGTGCGGAGCCGCTACAATTATACCTCGGAAAGGTTCCATCTTTCCTCGGATTCAAGGCCTGGAGTCATGCCGGAAGTGGCAGCGCACGTTCTTCTACGTGAAGAGCCCGGACAACGCCGATCTCCTCAACTTGCCGACATTCACTCTCGGTGCCCCCATGGAGCAGTTTAATTGGCACCTCAACCCAAAGGAGACAAATCTCGAGATCAACGAGATTCACAAGTTCGTCGCTCAGTTCCAGGAGGAAGGGATGACGGCCGATGACCTCTTGAGAACCTTCATTAGCCGCCGAGTTTCCCCCCTCCAAAACCGAGTTCATAAGATCTGCCACATGAGTGGCCGATAGGACCCTACTCGGGTCAGCACTCATGAGCTGAGCAAGCCCGACGTCCGAAAACGCGTCAAGTCAATTGCCAGGACGCGGATGACAGACGAATGTGAATGGGGTAAAGAACCCCATGACAGAGCTCGGCTTCCGGAGAACGTAAGTAACTTGCAATCTAGACCGACATATTTTGCCTGCCGAAACAACTCTTATGTCGGCACCATATTTTGATCCTAGAATAACCCGGTTTTATTGCGTCTGCTTTGCAGAGATTTGCTCGGCAAGTGACTGAAGACGGAGCGGATCCCTCCACCAAATGGGGCCAAGATCTTCCTGTCCCGGCCGTCGCCGAGGTTGAACACCCGGACGATGAGGACCATATGCCGATTCCGGCTGCTGGCGCCCCTGCCTCGGGTAAGCCTCAAGCCCGAGCCTCAATCAAAGATTGGTCAGATGACGATGACGATGATTGTCAAATTTTAGAGGTACTTGATGCTCGTCCCATCGCATTTGCTTACCCGCTACCCTCGGCCCCAGCTGACCCGGGCGGCCAGGTTCCAAGTACACGCCCTTCTACCACAGGCAACCAAGGCGTGTCTCGCAAACGTGCAGGGACTGGTACCTCAGATACCGGGACCTCAGGATCCTCAGTCCTTGCAGCGAAGAAACCGAAGTTGCAGAAGAAACCGGCACATAAGCCACGGGGCAAGAAGATGCCACCAGTTACACAAGGGTAAGATATCCTTTGCCGATATATGCTCATTTCCCTTTCTTCCTTTAACTGAGATAATATTTCCCCGAGGTAACATCTTTTCCTGTTTCGATGCAGTGCTGCCCTTGAAGTCAATCAGAGTGCATCTTCTGTGCGCTCACCTATTCCGCCGCCAGCGGTATCTCGGTCAACCGACCCTGGAGCTGCTAGCTCAGCAAGGGCGAGTCCTTCCCCGGTACATACAACTTCAGCCAACATATGATAACCCCCAAGAGCAGGGGATCACTGTAGCACCTCTCAATGTGGAAGTAAGGTATCGATCCGCATGAGCAAGAAGGAAAAGTTATCTATTCCCTACAACTAAAGTGTCACAAGTTTTAGTTGATTATGCACTAAGCAAGTTTAAAGAACAAGGTGGTTGATTTAATGGATGGAAGTTTAATGTAACAAAACAAGAATGTAAAAGTGTCCCAATCCTCTTCAATGCAGAGGACAAGACAAAGGTTTTCTCTTATAGGAACAATGGACATGGGTTCACTTAATCCTCTCTCTCTCATCTACGGTGATTATCATGTTATAGATAAAGTACACACAATTGTCATGTTTTAATGGTAGCTTTTAATGACGGCTATATGTCCTAAAACACATAGTTGAAAGAAATACTCATTTGTGTGCTATGTCACCCCCGCAAGGCTAGCATGGCTGCTGTCACTCCCACATCATACTCTTTCTTTTTACCCCTAGATAAAGGATGTTGGGCTGTATTTCACATGTCACTCAATACATATGCCGTTGTCACATCGGCCATCCCGTACCTACATACATCATACTTCATAATGGACAATATTCTAAACACTAGTGCAATGATTCATATTCGTGTGCATGACCACATCTCTCTCATCTATCCACACTTGGTGGTGTCAATCACCTCATGACAAGGATAAACAAGGCATTATGCATAAATCAAACCATCACATGCATCATAGAATATCTCCAAAGTATGACAAATCATAAAAGCTCCAACACAACGGTAAATGCATAACAAATCATCTCATACCACAATATCCACCATAGGAATTACATAGATGACCGTAATCATGTTCAGCAGCTCATACGGTACTAATTAGTGAAGCTCAAAGAGAGGAGAGATACATAAGTTACCACCACAAACCCAAGTCCAGGGGGTGGACTACTCCCCCTTCATCATGGAGACGGTGGAGAAGTCGTTGGAGAAGATGGAGACCACCCCGGCAGCGCCCCGCCGGAGTTTTCCCCCTCCAATCTGCAGCTCCAGGTCTCTGTTTCGTGGTTTCTGTGTTTCGGCGGCGCTCCCTTTCGCGAAAGCCCTGGGGGGTCTATATATAGTCGTTTTTAGGTCAAGACGAAGCTTCGGGAAGAAAGATCGACGGCAGCGGAGGCCCGAGGGCCAGGATGGGGGCCCCACGCGGTCAGGGAATCTGGCCGCGTGGGCCCACCCCTTTCTGCCTTCTGGTCTCCGTTTCTTCGATTCCTTTGCGCCTACGTTTCGTTCCTTCCAAAAAAGTGATCCCCGTAAAGTTTCAGGTCATTTGGACGTCGTTTGGGTCCCTGAAACAAAAATATAGAAAAAGGGGTTTTCTGACAGCGCAGGGTTAATTCCAGAAAAATGGGGAAGTTGTTAATTATCCCCAAAACTCAATATAAATCATGAATATAACCCTTATATGATGCAAATAACATGGAATAACATGTAATAAAATGTAAAGTTCATGTATGCATTTTACATGCATCAACATCCCCAAGCTTAACCCATGCTCGTCCCGAGTATGAAGGTGATAAAACTAACATGGACTTTGCATTTTAATACTATCAATGGATATCAAAGGTGATTACTATTGCTACATAAGTCAAATGATTCATTCTTCAAAGGAATAACAATATGCAAGATAAATTATGAAGTGATATCAAATACTCAATGTAAAGATGTTCAATGATAAATTCACAAAGTGTAACATAGAAGAAAGTACTATGGACCAAATGTATGCATAATGAAAAGTAAAAACATCCTATGGTGGTCATAGAGTACTTCTTATGAAAACTGAATATAAAAGGTGGACACTTTGGATAGATAAATAAGTAGAGGTAAAGCATGAATAAGTTTCATCTAACTTCCAAACACTTCTACTTAAGTTAATGCTTGCAATGTGGTAGTCATTGGTGTGGAGCTCTCATTACCCCTATCATAGCATCTTGAATGATTAATGTTTAAAGTGAAAGCAAATATGAGTGGTGTGCTTGACAATGTATTGGTTGAATGTCTCATGTCCCTTGAATACAAGTACCTACACCATGTGTTACTCACTTTGGTCCACAAAGTAAATTCAAATAAAGGTCATTGCAAGTAATAATAGTATCATCAAGAACTGCACTGGGGTACCTCTTGCCCCTTGACATGAACAAGCCCATGTCAAAACAACAAGACAAACAGACAATGAACAATCTCAGCACTCTTTTATTTACTATGGGTATAGCTTTTTATTATGAGGTGCATCACTGAATGAACATTATGGTTATGCTGTAAATTTCCACCATGAATGATGCATGGCTTAGATTAGCGGCCCAGGCATTTCTCTAACCATTTATACAAACTCTTTGAACTTACTAAGTATCCACATTCATTTCACCCATGATAGGCATCCATAAACAAAAGTACATGACATCAACTAAATATAAATAAGTGCAATGTTGAAAGCTTGCCATGTGACAGCACATATGGGCTAACTCCCAACCAAAACTATTGTCAAGCCCACAACTTCATAATTTTAATCACAATGGTTCATGCTTATTAAATGCAATAAAAGTAAATTGTGCATCAAGTTCGTGAGAGCTTTTAACCAATTTTTCCCATGACAATCAATAACATAAGCATTTAAATTCAGAAATGTAGATAACACAATATAACATGATAAACATACTTGGAATAGCATAAAGCTAATAGGTAGATATGGTGGACTCACTGGAAAAACTTTGGTTGAAGGTGTTGGGAAACAAGCTTTTTACTTGTTGTAATTTTTGGGCTAGCAATAGGGAGAAAGTTGACCATCTAAATGCATGCATAAGTGTCCATAGAACTAATCAATCCATGTTAAACCAAGTAAAGTTAAAATTCAACATCTAAACATGGTAAAAGATAGCTCTTGACAACACACTTGCAAATTAATATTCATTCAAAGCACATGAATTATGCAACTATATGTATCTTTTAAAATCAACTCAAACATCCCTATCCCAATATATTTAATAGCATCCAACATAATTCAACCCAAACTTCCAGTAGCTCTCTCATATATAAATGATAGTGGTGGTCTTATTAACAAACCGAAATAACAAAAGCAAAAGAAAACAGACGCTCCAAGTTTATACGATAAAGTGCTTTGATCGAAAAACAGAAGTTAGACGTGTGCAAACCGAGAGTGTGTTGGTCCAGTGGGGTTGTCTTGACATCCCCAAGCTTATGGTCTTCACCATCCTTGGATAGCTCTTGGTGCAGCTCCTCTAATCCCTGTGAAAAAACTTCAAAACACCGTTTCTCCCATTTCTTTTCTGTGGGGTGATATTAGTAGTGATAAACAAATAGGTTCCTTGCTGCATAAAATCCTTAGGCAAAAATTCATATGAATGTCCAGAGAGTATATAATGTTGTATGCCTACTCATAAACTCAATTGAATCAAAAAGATTCAAGCAAAAAGCTCAAAGAATGCATCAAACAATATCAAGACAGAATCTGTCCAGAAAAACAGCAGCAGCAAAACGCATTTTTCTACCCTACTTAAACTCGTCAGAAAAATCTGCAAAAAATCACGTATACAGAGGATGAAAAGTTGAAGCTACGTTCAAATTACAGCTCAATCGGAGTTACAGATAAAAATGAAAAATCAAACCGTGCACAGACTTCGTGCAGGCAGAAAACTCTCCGAAAATGAATAGCAACTTTTCAAACCCAAAATAGGTAAAACTTGGTTCTTTATTAAAAATCCCAGAAACAAAACTAACAAACTACTCTCTTGTTACAGCAAGAGGACTCAAAGAAAATCTCAAACAAAAACAACCGGGTTGCCTCCCGTAAAGCGCTTTCTTTATAGCCATATAGCTAGGCTTCTTACTTGATGTTATAAGGACGAAGCTCATGAGGGAGCTTGAATTTTGGTGTGTCCCTCTTCCTTGGAAAGTGTTCATGCATAATACCAGGATCCCATGGTGTTCTCAAACCAATCAAAATAATAGTCAAGTTGAACCCTAGTTGAGAGAAAAACAAAACACAAAAGTAATAACAACGAAGTCTAACTTTCTTTCTATGCATTGGCATTTTGTATATGAATGAATCACCATAAATAGAAGTTTCCCAATGCATATTAACAATATTTACTTGCAGCATATAATTATTAGTATAAAGAGGGTTCTTATCGCCTCCTCTTTCATAATAGTTGCAAGTAGTAGAAATAAATTCAGCCATATAACCACAAGAATCATTCAACTTAGATAATTTAGGCACATAAAGAGGATTATTAAATTTATTATGGAATTCATTAGCATGCTTCCCTCTTTCAAAATAGTTAATAAGATCAATATCAAGCTTACTATCATGATTGCAACAAAGATTTGGAACTAAAGATAGTTGCAAATCACATAAGTATTTCTCAACATAAGCAAATTTCTCCTCTATGGTGTGATTAGGAGAGTTCAAAAACAAAGTGGGACTCTCATAAGTAAGAGCACTATCACAAACAGCAAGTATATCATTTTTATCCTCACATAATTTAGCAACAACTAAACATGGAGGTTTATCAATAAGCATAGGACCATCATCTAAAGCATTATCATATAGCATATTTAAGCAATACTCCTCATTATCATCAATAAGTTCACTAGTTGCATTAATAGAAAGTAAAGGAGCATTTTTAGTTTCATCATAATAGCATGGGTTATCATATAGGACCATAGCATTTTCAGTTTCACACTCATCATAACATGGATTCTCATAAATAACAAAAGATTTTTGAGTTTGAGTGTTACTATCATTTGTTGATGGTGAAGCTGGGAGATCCAACTCTTCCCCAAGCTTAGGTTGGAGCACATCCATTTCAATCTCCTCTTCACATACTTCCTCTTCCAAGCTTATGTTTTCATCATCCTCTTGGGGTTGCACGGGCATCCCCAAGCTTAGGTTCTTATCCTCCTCTTCCTGCAAAATATTAGTACTTTCCATGGAAGCAAGAATTCTTTCTTTAACATAAACATTATCACTAAATTCCTTTTTGCAAAGTTGGAGAAGAATAGAAATGTGTCCTTTCATTACACGAGCTTCATGACTAGTTGCAACAAATTTATCAATAAGAAAGTCTATCTCATGAGCTGCAACATAAGCAATATATTTCTCAACTTGTTCTATATCATGGCATGCAAATTTACACTCTTGATAAGAAGCAATAATAGGATCACTATTATACTTACATTGATAGAGAGAGTGTTTATAGTCTTTTCTAAAGCAGCAAGTTATATTATGTAATTCACAAAACTCAGTGGCCATATCATTAAGATGTTCAAGCAATTCAAGCATTCTATTTCCTTCTTTGGTTGATCGATATTCATAGTAAGCTCCCATAGTTTTGACATAACCTTTCTCCATTTTTTTTTTGGGTTTTTGATATATAAAACTGAAAGTAAAACTAATGAGAAACTCACAACCAAACAAGTTTAAAGGAACCTCCCCAAGCTTAGATGATTGCAAGATATAAAACAAGATAAAATAAATCTAAAGTCTAGTGCACACAAGAATAGAAACTTAAGCGCTACGCTCCCCGGCAACGGCGCCAGAAAAGTACTTGATAACCCCCAAGAGCAGGGGATCACTGTAGCACCTCTCAATGTGGAAGTAAGGTATCGATCCGCAGGAGCAAGAAGGAAAAGTTATCTATTCCCTACAACTAAAGTGTCACAAGTTTTAGTTGATTATGCACTAAACAAGTTTAAAGAACAAGGTGGTTGATTTAATGGATGGAAGTTTAATGTAACAAAACAAGAATGTAAAAGTGTCCCAATCCTCTTCAATGCAAGAGGACAAGACAAAGGTTTTCTCTTATAGGAACAATGGACATGGGTTCACTTAATCCTCTCTCTCTCATCTACGGTGATTATCATGTTATAGATAAAGTACACACAATTGTCATGTTTTAATGGTAGCTTTTAATGACGGCTATATGTCCTAAAACACATAGTTGAAAGAAATACTCATTTGTGTGCTATGTCACCCCCGCAAGGCTAGCATGGCTGCTGTCACTCCCACATCATACTCTTTCTTTTTACCCCCAGATAAAGGATGTTGGGCTGTATTTCACATGTCACTCAATACATATGCCGTGTCACATCGGCCATCCCGTACCTACATACATCATACTTCATAATGGACAATATTCTAAACACTAGTGCAATGATTCATATTTCGTGTGCATGACCACATCTCTCTCATCTATCCACACTTGGTGGTGTCAATCACCTCATGACAAGGATAAACAAGGCATTATGCATAAATCAAACCATCACATGCATCATAGAATATCTCCAAAGTATGACAAATCATAAAAGCTCCAACACAACGGTAAATGCATAACAAATCATCTCATACCACAATATCCACCATAGGAATTACATAGATGACCGTAATCATGTTCAGCAGCTCATACGGTACTAATTAGTGAAGCTCAAAGAGAGGAGAGATACATAAGTTACCACCACAAACCCAAGTCCAGGGGGTGGACTACTCCCCCTTCATCATGGAGACGGTGGAGAAGTCGTTGGAGAAGATGGAGACCACCCCGGCAGCGCCCCGTCGGAGTTTTCCCCCTCCAATCTGCAGCTCCAGGTCTCTGTTTCGTGGTTTCTGTGTTTCGGCGGCGCTCCCTTTCGCGAAAGCCCTGGGGGGGGGGGGTCTATATATAGTCGTTTTTAGGTCAAGACGAAACTTCGGGAAGAAAGATCGACGGCAGCGGAGGCCCGAGGGCCAGGATGAGGGGCCCCACGCGGTCAGGGAATCTGGCCGCGTGGGCCCACCCCTTTCTGCCTTCTGGTCTCCGTTTCTTCGATTCCTTTGCGCCTACGTTTCGTTCCTTCCAAAAAAAAAAGTGATCCCCGTAAAGTTTCAGGTCATTTGGACGTCGTTTGGTCGCCTGAAACGTAAAAATATAGAAAAAGGGGTTTTCTGACAGCGCAGGGTTAATTCCAGAAAAATGGGGAAGTTATTAATTATCCCCAAAACTCAATATAAATCATGAATATAACCCTTATATGATGCAAATAACATGGAATAACATGTAATAAAATGTAAAGTTCATGTATGCATTTTACATGCATCAACATACCGCCGCTAGCTTCTGATGCCGCACCTGGAGGAGGCCAAGACGCCCCAGAAACCTCGGCCCCTGACCGAGATGATGATTCCGGTGCCCACATCATGGACTCCGAGACGGAGCGGACCGAAACTCCGATAGCACCGGATCAGCAGCAACAACCACAACAACAACAGCAACAGCCACAGCAACAACAGCAGCAGCAACAGCAGCCACAGCAGCAACAGCCACCGCAGCAGCCACAGCCACCACCGACGTCTTCCGTACCGGCATCCCAGAAACAAGCACCACCGCCAAAGCTGACACAGCGACGACAATCGCCAAATCCGCTACAGAGTCAACTGGTCACCGGGAAAGTGCCGGCCAATCCGAATAAACAACTGGCGCTGACTCCGACCCAAGCTCTAGCTGCATCCGTTTCCAGAGTCGTCGCAGCTGCTGGCTGGGAGTTTCCCCGACTGCGAACTCAAAGCGGTAACAGCCTGGTCTCGGTGGAGCATTATAACATGGACTGGAATGCTGCCGATACCAGCGAGGTTTCTTCCCAGAACCCGGCGCCCGCTTCCCAAACCCCGGCGCCCCGGCATCCAGCTGGCCCAAGCGCGCTTGCGCAGTCCATGCACACGCTGCAGGTTGCGGTCCTTCGAGCTAGCAAGATTGCAGAGGTAAACCTTCCTCGGCTTAGTCCTTTTTTTCTTTTATCATAGATAATAGATATATATTATCCCCAGTCCTCGAGATTCGGGTCGAGTGGTTGATGCTCGATTGAGTAAAGATCACTCGGCGTGAATCTTCAAAAATTCCGACATCCAGTCCCCGAGATTCAGGTCGAGTTTACTCGGCTTGAATCCTCAAAAATTCCGATATCCAGTCCCCGAGATTCATGTCGAGTTTACTCGGCGTGAATCTTCATAATAACACTAACACTTTCCCTTTTTTCAGGAATGCACCAATACTCGGACCGAGGTGTTCCAGAAGCTGCTCTTGGATCACAAGAAGCTCAAGAACTCCTACAAGCAGTTGCAGGAGGAGTTGAAGAACAAGGGCGACTCGCACAACGCTGCGCTCCAGAAGGAAAAAACTGAAGTGTCTCGGCTCCAGAAGGAGCTTGAACGGGTTCAGAATCAGAAGTCCGAGATGGAGAGAGCTCTGATGCAGCGGGAAGAAGATGCTTTGAAGCATAAGGAGCTCCTCGACCAGACCGAGGTCCGCGCCACCTCGGCTCAACAAGAACTGGATGCCCTCAAGGCTAAATGCGACAGCTGGTTGGCCGAGCTCACCCGGATCAACAGCGAGATGGACAGTAAGTTTCCTTTATCCTTTCTTTTCATTTCCTTTGCTTCTACCGACATTAGATATATGCCGGTATATGACTTAACTCGGTAGTAGCTTTTCTTTCTTCAGAACACTTCTCCCACTCCAAGGCCGCTGCAGCAAACATTACCATCAAGGCACGAGAAAAAAGAGCAGAATCTGGCCCGATCTCGGAGGAATGGGACATTGAAGATCATCTGACGGCTCTGGATGCTCGCATATCTCCTCTGAGGTGCATTGGTACTGAGCTCCTTGAAGCTGGTATCCGGGTTTATCGGATTCTATGGCCAGAGTCTGCGACTCCAGCTACCATCGCCGAGTTATCCAAGTGCCTGCTGGCCGCCGAGACAAGGCTCCGAGAGTGGAGATCTTCCTCAGCTCGTGCCGGTGCAGATCAAGCTCTGACTTTTGTGCTTTCTTGGTACGAGGCAATCGACCTTAATGCACTGAAATCCCTGCGTTCCGACTCGAAATGGACGTCGGATCCAAACTGATCCAGAGCCGCAAGGAAGCAGCCTCCTTCATGGCCAGCTACGCTCAAACCCAATATCTCATTCCTGGTCCAGTCTACTCCGACGATGAAGAAGATGACGTCGAAGAGGAAAGGATGATGACGAGGAAGAGGAAGTTGACGAGGAGATCGAGGCTGAAACTCCCAATACTGCCACTGACGCAGCAGCCGACACTGCCGAGCAGCCAGCAGCCGACATATCTTCGGAAGCAGCATCCGACATCACCGGCAACCACCACGACGGTCGATCCTGCGACCGAGATTGCTCCTGCGACTCGCACTGCTCCTACTGACCCGAGCTCCTCCACGCAGCTGTTTGAACTTATCACAAGTTGAACGTTAAATCCCCGGGATGCCGGGTGCAGATGTATATATACTCTTAAGTTTTTATCAGTGCTACTTTACTTGCTAGTTCAACGAGATGGCTTAATGCCGGATCACTTTGCACCAAGTCCCCGAGTTTACTTTCTTGTTTACTATACTTAGTAATCTTTGCTCTTGTCTACCATTTTGGCGTTCGACAGTCGAGTCACAAGATCAAAATTATAGCATACAGTACTCATAAATTTTGAGATAAGGTTTAGAGTCATCCGACACAAAGATAAGGAATAAAATACAGGGTTAGTAAACAACATATACCGAATCATTTTTGGACCGAGTCCCCGAGTTCTTTTCATGTTTACTATATTCCATAACCTCTGCTCTTGACTGCCATTTTGGCGTTCGTCAGTCGAGTCACAAGATCACAACAAGATAGCATACACTACTTGAACTTTGAGACAGGTTTAAAACCATTCGACATAGAAACAACATAGATAAAACAGAGATAAAACACATGCATATAGACAAGGCAGTCCCCGAGTTCTTTTCGGAGTGCCAACATTTCATTCAAAGGAAACCGAGATACATACATTGCGCCCTTAAGAGTAAAAGGGACGGAGTAGAGCCACATTCCAGGGTCGTTTGGTTTCCTCTCCGGATTTGTCCATCCTGTCTTCCTTGGTTCTGTGCATCTATAAGATAGTATGCATCATTGTGCAGAGCCTTGCTCACAATGAACGGTCCCTCCCATGGAGGTGATAACTTGTGCATGCCGGCTTTGCGCTGCACTAGCCTAAGCACCAAATCTCCTTCTCGGAATACACGAGGATTTATCTTCCGGCTATGATAGCGTCGGAGATTTTGCTGATATATTGCTGACCGAGATAAGGCCAGTTCTCGTGCTTCTTCGAGCAGATCGACATCATTTTCTCGAGCTTCTTTTGCCTCGGTTTCTGTGTACAGTGTAACTCTTGGCGAGTCATACTGTATGTCGGTCGGCAGGACCGCTTCTGCTCCATAGACCAGAAAAAATGGCGTATAGCCCGTTGATCGATTCGGTGTGGTCCTGAGACCCCACAGTACTGCCGGTATCTCATCTATCCAACAACCCGGAGTTCGCAGCAGTGGTTCAATCAACCGGGTTTGATGCCGGATAACACCAATGCATTTGCTCTTTCCACTTGCCCATTGGACTCCGGATGCGCGACCGATGCTAGGTCAAGTCGGATTCTCTTTTCAGCACAGAACCGAGCAAACTCCTACAGCAAAGTTTGTGCCATTATCCGAGATAATGCTGTGTGGGTAACCATATCTCAAAATGATGTCTTTCAAGAAAGATACAGCCGTGTGGCCGTCACACTTCCTGATTGGCTTCACCTCGATCCACTTGGTGAACTTGTCCACCATCACCAGCATATGAGTCATGTTGCCTCGGGCCGGTTTGAATTCCCCACCATATCCAGACACCAAACAGCAAAAGGCCAAGTGATGGGAATTGTCTTGAGTGCTGAAGCTGGCATGTGGATCTTGTGAGCAAATCTCTGACATCCCTCGCACTTCCTGACGATATCTTCTGCCTGTTGCAAAGCAGTGGGCCAGTAAAACCCATGTCGGAATGCCTTAGCAACCAAGGCTCTTGAGCAAGCATGATGACCACATTCTCCTTGATGAATTTCCAGGAGCATCTCTTGCCCTTCCTCCGGTTCAACACAACGTTGTAGCACTGTGGTTGCGCTTCTCTTGTACAACTCTCTGTTGATGATGGTGTATGCTTTGGATCTTCTTTGCACTCGCCTGGCCTCGGCTTCATCATCTGGCTGACTCCCATCTATCATATACGACATTATAGGCTGTGCCCATCCTGGCACAGGACGTACAGGAAAGATCGGTTCATCCACCTCCATTGGTTCAACCGACATTGCCTCCTCTGACATCAATTGGTCAGTCCCCGGGTTCTGCCAAGCAGTCCCCGGGTTCTCCCAAATGCACCCGACATCGACGTCCATGGGAACAGCATCAGATTCCGGTTTCGCCGGGATAAAGATTGACTCGGACTCGGGCGACGGTTTGATTGATGGCTTCCTCAGATGCTCCAAGGATATGCCGGGTGGGATTGGATCCCGAGATGAACCTAGCTTGGACAGTACATCGGCGGCTTCATTTTCTGCCGAGGTACATGCTTGAACTCGCAACCTTCAAAGAACCCCGAGATCTTCTGGACATGAAACCGATATAACGCCATGTTGGCGTCTAAAGCATCCCAATTTCCCGAGGCTTGCTGCACCACCAGATCCGAGTCTCCGAAGCATTCTATCCGGCGAATACCAATTTCCTTGGCCACGTTGAGCCCATGAATAAGTGCCTCATACTCGGCCACATTGTTAGATGCCGCAAAATGAATCTGCAACACATATCTCAGTTGATCCTGCTTTGGCGAGGTAAGGACTACCCCGGCACCTAAACCAATTTTGTCTTGGAGCCGTCAAAGTGCATTCTCCAGTAATTGGAGTCAGGCAATGGTGGCTCATATTGCATCTCGGCCCAATCCACGAAGAAATCAGGCAGTGCCTGAGATTTGATGGCATCTCTTCTTTCATAATGTGGCGTATAAGGAGCCAGCTCAATGGCCCATTTGGCTACTCGGCCGCTTGCATCTTTGTTACCAATGATTTCCGAGATAGGAGCCACACACACCACTGTGATTGGATGCTCTTGAAGTAATGTTTCAATTTCTTGGCCGCCATATAGACGCCATATGTCATTTTCTGGTAGTGAGGATAATTTTGCTTGGACACGAGATCACCTCGCTCAGATAATATACCGGCCTCTGCACGGTTTTGCCATCTTCTTCTCGCTCCACCACCACTACGGCACTCACAACTCGGTTTGTGGCTGCAATGTAGAGCAACATCGGCTCTTTGGGTAATGGTGAGGCCAATATCGGCGCAGTTGCCAACATCTTTTTTAGTTCAGTGAACGCCGCATCCGCTTGCGGGGTCCACACAATTGTTACTTTTCTTCATTAGTTGTATAAAGGCAATGCCTTTTCTCCCAACCTACTAACAAACCGACTTAAGGATGCCAAGCAACCAGTGAACTTTGCACATCCTTGAGACATTCGGCAACTCATGCTTCAATAGCACGGATCTTTGTCGGATTTGCCTCGATACCTCGGCTTGACACGAGGAAACCGAGTAACTTGCCTGCCGGTACACCAAATGTACATTTGTCCGGGTTAAGTTTCATCCGGAATCTCCTTAGATTCGCGAATGTTTCTCTGAGATCATCAATCAGAGTGGATTTCTCCTTAGTTTTGATGACGATATCATCGACATATACCTGCACATTTTTGCCTATTTGATCATGCAAGCATTTTTGCATACATCTTTGGTAAGTAGCACCAGCATTTCTCAAACCAAATGTCATGACACGATAGCAATAAGCCCCGTACGGGGTAATAAAAGCAGTTTTCATTTGATCAGCAGGGTTCAGCGGTATCTGGTGAAAACCAGAATATGCATCTACAAAGGATAACAGCTCACACCCGGCTGTGGAATCGATCACTTGATCAATCCGAGGCAGCGGGAATGGATCCTTAGGACATGCCTTGTTCAAGTTTGTGAAATCAATACACATGCGCCACACAATGGCCACGTTCGGGTCATCCTTTTTCTTTTCCACCAGGACCGGGTTAGACAACCAGTCCGGGTGCAGCACTTCCATGATGAAACCAGATGCAAGTAATCTGGCCAGTTCATCGCCTATCACCTTTCTCCTCTCATCCGAGAGACGTCGCATAGGTTGCTTCACGGGTTTCATATCCGGTCTGACGAACAATGAGTGCTCAGCCAACTCCCTCGGAACACCTGGCAGGTCCTGATTTGACCATGCAAAGATATCCCGATTCTCACGGAGGAAGTGACTGAGCTCGCCTTCCTATTTCTCGGTCAACCCGTACCAATGATGACGTTGTGGTCTGGGAACGCCGGGTCGACGTTGATCTTCTTCGTCTCCTTCGGCACCTGGAATGCCGCACTCTGCTCCGGGTTAGTCATACCCGGCATACCGAGTTGCGCGGACTGGGCCAGCGCCACCACTTCATGGATCTCTTCTTCTCCGCAGCAATGATTAATGACTCGGCCAGACAAGAGCCAGCCGAGGCGCACTCCAAGGAACGCTTATAGTCACCCGAGATGGTGATGATGCCATTAGGACCCGGCAGCTTCATCTTGAGGTAAGCCACATGGGTAGATATCATGAACTTGGCCAGCGCTGGTCTACCGAGCAAAGCATGGTATGGACTTTCGAGGTCCACCACCTCGAATTGGATGCTCTCAGTTCTGCAGTTGTCCTTGGTGCCGAATAACACATCAACCCAAATTTTGCCCATAGGTGCACATGAGACACCAGGCACTATACCGTGAAAGGTTGTATGACTCGGCTGCAACATGTTTGCCGAGATGCCCATCTTCACCATGGTGTCTCGGTACATGATGTTGATGCTGCTCCCATTGTCAATGAGAACTCGGGTGAACCTGACATTGATGGTGGGCCCGATGAATGTCGGATCCACCACTAGAGCGTAACCTCCCGGGCTTGGCATGATCCGGGGATGGTCCTTCATGCTCCAGCTGATCTCCTGATCAGACCAGTGCATATACTTCGGCACAGCCGGCATAACCGCGTTTACCTCCATTGCACGCCGGTTCAGGCTCTGCTTGTCAGTTGGCTCGGTCACAAAGACCACATAGCTCTGATGAGCCTCTCTATACTCACCCTGGCGATATTCACCCTGGCGGCTGGGACCAGCATTGCTGTTGTTGCCTCCGACATTCACTTGGTTAACATCTTCTGGCCTTCTCCTGTTATCCACAGGTCTCGGAGCTGCAGGCCTCGGTGGAGGCGCATTCACGGGAACAGTGTTTGCCCCGGTGAGCGGTAGTGTTGGAGGTCTCTGAGGTGCACCCATCTGATTTCCTCCGGATCCTCCCCCTTCCTTCAACGTGCGCTGATACCAGCTGCACTGCCGGGTTGAATGATTAGCCGGCCTGCGGGGGTCGTGCGTGTGATAGCTGCAGGGTCCATCCAGCATTGCCTCATAGGTTAATCGGCCTATCCTCCCAAGGCTTCCTCTGGTCACTCCACTGTCTCTTCCCATCCTGGTTTTGGCCCCATGCAGGACCGCTGTTCTTCTGACGCTGGCTATTGCCGGCATCTGGCTGATCTTGATCAACTGCAGCAACTTGATTCGAACCGTACCGATAATCCGGCCGGTCCTCTCTCCTCTTGTTCCCGAAATCCTGGCGGTCACCTCGCCTGGATGGTCCGGGTCCATTGTTGACCGGGTATCTTCTACTCGGTTCCACCGAGTTCAGCAAGGGCTGCATCGGATCACCCAGTGCATAGCTATCCGCAATCCGGATTGTCTCGGCCAAGGTGGCCGGCATCTCCCTTTGCAACTTCTGCCAGAGCATGGAGCCGTGTCGGCACCCTTGAGCAAACCATGAAATGGCCTGCGCTTCAACAACTCCTTCACAGGAATTGCGAACAGTACTCCACCGGGTCAAGTAGTCCCGGTCAGTTTCATCATCCCTCTGCTTGCACATGGCAAGCTGCTGAGGACGATTCGGCCTCTTGTATGTGCTGGAGAAATTGCTAACGAAGGCTTCTTCAAAGTCCAGCCAGCAGTCAATGCTGCCCTCTCGCAAGTTGTTCAGCCAGATCCGGGCTGGCCCTTCCAACATTTGCGGGATATACCTTACCGCCCATCGGCGGTTTCCTCCCGCGATATGCACTGCCGACACATAATCTGTCAGCCAGTCTTCCGGCTTAGTACTGCCGTCATATGTCTTTGCGCCCCGGTTCAATTGAAAGTGCGGCACCGGTGGCTCCCTCATGATCCGAGGTCCAAAGCATGCAGGGCCAGGTGGGCCTTGCTCTTCCAGCATCTCGGACATAAAGATCCTGTCCAACTTGTAGCGTGCATCATTCGCCGACAACTGGCGAGGTCCCAGCCGGGATCCCAGTGCACCTTCATATCTCTGATACCCGGCTCTCTCCATAGCCGAGTAACCATCATCATAACGGTTAGCCACCTGGTCAACACCTTGTGGCTGCTGAACATGCGCGATATTTTGCTGCTGCCGGGCAGATTTTGTGTCGGATACCGAGGTGGATAACCTCGGCCAGCCGGTTAATTTTTCCGGCATCTGGATTGCCCGGACCGGGATTGCTTTTACCCCGGCCGGCACTGCCTTGCCCGGCTAACTGTTTTCCGGCATATGCCGGATCATATGTCTGTATCTGCTTATTTTTACCGGAGTTTACACTCCGGTCACGATCTCCACCGACGTGCGGTGATGAAGCTTGCCCCTTAGATCTTTCACTGGCTACCTTAGCCGAGTGAACAATCTGGGACCCACCTGCAGCTGTGTTAGCCTTAAGATAGGCCTCATTTTGCCGCACAGCAACACCTACTAGCTCATTAACCCGGTCTTGTTGCTTACGGAGAGCTTCTCCGGATAAACCAGATAACTCGGCTCTTGCTGCCTCGGCAGCTCTAAGAGTCTTAGCAGGGGAACTATATTTGGGCTTTTCAGCCGACATGTGACTAGGAGTTTTACTAGAACTTGATCTACCATCTCTAGCAATCTCGACATTGAGGCCTCTACCCCTTTTACGCACATCTTCTATGCGACTAGGATGAGTAGCTACGGAGTTAAACCATGAGCTTTGTTATACTCACGGAGGTTATCTCGAACTCTCTCCTTATCTGGGACATCGCGAGAGCCTCCTGATGCAGGTTCTGACGATGCGACTCCAACTCGGCCTCCGTCAGGGCAGCATCTGTACCGGTAGCTACCGGCACAGCCAGCTTCTCGATCATATCCTCGAGAGGAGCCGGCCTGACCGGTACCTGGGATGTACCGGCCTGGTCGAGGAGGTTCTCCTTCCTCTCCAGCGGCAGTTTCGCCGATCTGGTGGTCTTGGCGGCAGGTTTGCCGGCATCTCCTTTGCCGGTTTCTCCTTTGCCGGCACCACCCGTGGAGCCGGTCATCATGACCTCTGCGCAGCTCCCGGGGCGAGCGGTACGCCGGCCGCGAGCCGCACAGACAGCAGGAGGATCCTCGGCTACAAGCACCTGCTCGGGGTACCTGCAGACAAACTCGGTGGCGACGTAGACCTCGTACGCCCGAAGGTGATGAGGCAGCCGTTCCTCGAGAGCGGCCTGCTACCGAAGCAGCCCGCGTTGTCGCTGATGAAGTTCAGCGAGCCGAATCTGTGGACAAGGCCACTGACCACGCGCTCGCCGGAGGCGATGATGGAACCCGTCCGGATGAACACACCAGCCAGCGCCGCTGCTGGCCCCACGGTGGGCGCCAACTGTCGTGGTGGTATCACGGCAGATGCCATAGGATGGCTTGAGTTGGGGCCGATGGACGCTGGTGGAACCGGGGAGGGATAGAGCATAGAGGTACGCTCACGGAAGACACAAAGCACACCGCAATCTACCCAGGTTCAGGGCCCTCGTGAGGAGGTAAAACCCCTACTCCTGCCTGTCTGTCTCAATATACTGGGATATCAAGAATACAAAGGTGCTCCTCGAGTTGTATGCTCTCTGCTATGGCGATGCACTCAAGGAAGAAGAAGGAAGCTACGGGGGAAAAGGTCTCTCAGCGCATCGTCCCTCACGCAGGAGGGGGAAGGGCTTTTTTTATAGCCTAACCCGAGCAACGGTCTGGTCTCCGTACCGGCACTATAGCCATGCGCGTCTGCATCAGCAGCTTGGTCATGATTGTGTCCTCTACCACGGACAGGACGTGGCCTGCCCATGCCTCGTACTCTATTCCCACGTACGCCCGTGGTCAGCGGTAGGTGTGACCGGTCATCTAGTACCCGCGCCATACCGCCTGCCATGCTCCCGTGTCAGGCGGGATGTGACCTTTGCATTGACTTCCAACCGGCATAAGGCGCCTCTTCTCTTTAACCCGGCATGGATATGCCGGATTCCCCTTCCTTGGTTATCCTCCCCTGCACATAAGAGAAGACACGAAGATACCGACATTCGTATGTCGGTCAGTATATGTCGGTTTCTGTATGCCGGTTTGCACCAGCATCATATTCCGGCCCCTTCTGGGCCTGGTTATGTAGGTTTTACTGTACCTCGGTCCACTCTTGGACATAATTTATACCATACCTTGACCCTACCCCGGGGTAGCCCCCCGACACCATCCGCAATCCTGTCAGCGCGGCAGATTGCCATTTTGCAAAGAACCAAGAGTCTGTTCGCAAAGATGTGGAGCGGGCTTTTGGTGTGCTCCAGGGTTTGTCGTTGTCCGCAACCCTTGTCTTTCATGGTCGCTAGATGAAATGTGTGAGATCATGAATGCTTGTGTTATCATGCACAACATGATCATTGAGGACGAGCGTGATACGAGGCAACAGGTCGGCGAAGTGTTTGATTTCCAGGGGCCTATGGCCAATCCACAGCCGTGCGTGCCATTGCAGTATGCAGAATTTCTTGCCTTACATCGGGAAATTCGTGATGGAACAAAGCATCTGCAGCTGCACAATGACCTCGTGACGCACCTGTGGACTATCAAAGCGACTCAGCCGGCGGATGTTTGATTTGTCATGGTTTAAACTTGAATTTGTATTTAAACTTTGTATTCGAATTTGAACTTGTGTTGTAATAACATTTTCTATCTTCAATTTGTATGCTAAAACCACCGGCGATGTGTGATGATTTTTTTAGTTTTGGAATTGGCCTTTGGCGTGCCTGTTTGGGGTGCGCCGCTGTGGACGGCCTCCAAAACTTGGGCGGACACATGTCCGGCACCCCCCCCAATGGGGCCTCAATTGGGGGTGTGCCGGACACGAATTTGGAGGCCCCCGGTGGAGATGCTCTAACCTCCAGCCTTGTTGGGCGAGAAAACTGAGATAGCCCCGCTGAGTCGGACCACTCCGTCCCGAACTCATGTGGTCATTTTAACCGATGCTACTGACTATGGTAGCTACTTCCCCACCTTGCTGTCATGCCGACTCAAGCACCGACGGATCTACTTGGAGATAAGGGGGTGCACAGAACACCGGGTAGAACAAAATTTCTTTTTAAAATTGTAATTTTTCACCATACATGCACCCCCAAAAAGATTGATTTTCTCTCTTGGTGCACCGGTATTCACCCTGGTGCTCCAAGCTCAAGCTCCGCCACTGGACTCAAGCACCCTATGCCCGTCGGTATAAGACCCCATCGATCCGAGTCCACCTCCATACCGTCCATCTTAACCTCTTCCTGTAGTCACCGGCCGAGCGGAGCCACTACTATCCCGAGAAAATCTTCATTGTCGTCCATACGTCTTGAGAAGGCCGACCATTGAGCTGCCCCGCCGTGCCGTTGGTCCGTCACCGGCCTCGTACATGACCGAGACTCACATTTCCAATGACCGCTTTGATACGTTGAAAATGTATAGATAACTTTGTAATTCTTTATTATATCATGAGCTACTACCATGGTTTTTAATTATTTTAGGGCCCATAAAATCCCACTATTTGATATTTAACACTTGACGGTAGAAAATATTTTGTTAGTGTTTTTTGACTTTCAATGTAAGATTAATCATCTTGTTTCAGAATTTTTGAGATGGAAGAAAGATAAAGCTAGGCCCTAGGGTCCCAAGGGGCTGCAACTGATGCCCCTCAACGTGGTTGCCTAGGGTCGTCGTATCGAGAATATCATTTTTTCCCCAGTATGATCGCCTTTCTTATGGCGCCCCACTCTTTGGCGACGCTGAATGAAACAAATATAGAAACTATGTCCCTAGAGGATAATTGTAGGAAGGAGGGAGGTGTCTGCCTCTCCTCCCTGTTCATCGCCTCCTCATGGCTCCCCACCATGAAGAGGGAGTAGTTCACCCCCTAGACTATGGGATTGTGATAGCAGATTGATTATATCTCTCGGAGGGAGAGGTCCCCCCCGGCCCCCGCGTCGCTCCCTTTGGGGCGACTCGGGCGGTGACCGAACCCTAGCGCCGCCGTCCCCTCTTCCCCCCTAGTCTCCCCCACCTCGCCGCTACCTGAGGCAACCGCCGAGAAGCCGCGCGGCCGCTGAGGAGGGTGGCGGCGAGGATCTCGTCACTCCGCGCGCTCGTCGCCTCGTCCGCGGCGGAGGACACCGGATCCAGGGCGGCGGCCCTATCTGGTGTGGCAGTGGCGCCCTTGCGGCTGGCGTCGTTGCAGGTGGCTCTAGCTGTCGACCTCGACCTCATGGGAGGTGTGTCGGCGGTGGGCGGCGACTGCGACATGGATCTTCCCCGTCAGATCTGAGGTTTGGGCTCCTCCCTTCCGCTCTCTCTCCCCCGCCGGCTCCAACTGTTGGTGGCGCTGCCGCCATAGCTGCAGTTTGGTGGGCGCAAGGTGGGAGCTTGGGACCAGGGGAAACCCTAGGTTGGCTTGTCCAGCCCGGCCACGGCGACGCCATTAGGTGCCGTCCTACCTCCTTGGAGGCGTGGCTGCGGTCCATCCTTTCCACCCCCGACCCGTCTCCCGGACGAAAGTCCAAGATCCTTGATTGGGCGGCGTCGACGCCCTGTGCGCCGTGTCCTCCTTGGAGGCGCCGCCTGGGGAGTCCTTGGGTTTGGTTGAGATGAACAGAAGGTGGGAGCTTTGGGTGGCTCCCCTGCCACCCCTTTCCTCTGCAGTTGCGCTCGGCACTTTCCTGTTGCTCTCAGGTCTCCAAGGGCAGCGATGGTGAAGACGGCGTGGTGCTCTGTGGCATGGCAGGTCTTGCTCTGGGGCTCCTTCGGATTTCGAGTCCAGCATCTCTCCGCTCTCGAGGGAGCGTCTCTCATGCACGACGACGCCTTCGTCAAGGCGAGGGGGTTGGGGCCCTTTTCGGCATCAGAGCAGGAAGATGGTGTTCTGCTCCAGCTCATGGTGCTCCTCGGTCAAGACATGTCCATGGCAGTGCCCTGCAACCTCTCCTACATGGTGTCCACGCCCTTGAGTGCTGCAGTCTTCACTTTAGTGTAGAGTTGTAAGCTGTTCAGAGTGTACTCTTGTATCGTTCGGTCGTTGTGTTGTTCGGTTCATGTAATGGTGGCCTTGTGTAATCCCTGGCCGGCTGATGGCTTCGTTAATTCAAAGCCAGGCTCGTCTCGAGCCTACGTTCTATAAAAAAAAAATTATATCTCTCCACATGGTATCATTGTTTTAAACCGTTTGAGCTTTCGTATATGACAAGACGGTGTAGATATAATTTCCATGGTTCCCTACATCATTGTTTTACACCGTGGAGGCAGTGCGTGCACATGAGCTGCGGGTTAAAGAAAACCATACATCAAACAACTTGAGGGTCTGAGGAGCCGCGAGAGAGCACGGTGGGCAGCGAAAGGGGTTGGAGACTATTTGGACTGTTTGGAGTGGGTTCGGCCTATCGAATCCTCTGTGGAGGATGTGGCCCTACATGTTCTGGAAGCCCCAAACCAGCCCCATATATATGTCATGTGTATGAGTGGTTCCGGACAGCCTAGACCCCACATCACTTAACCAATTAGCGAACCTGTTAGTCACGTTGGTCAGAGGTCAGGGGAGGTATATTAATGCACAAATATTCAAATTAAATAAGCAAAGGACATGAAATAAACATGTGCTCGATGAACTTCTCCAAATTACAAAAGATACATTTCTTGCAACTTGTCAAATCCTTTCGTAAGACTACTTTTAGTAAGAAGAACTTCCTATGAACGAGATGAAAATCTTTATCTAGTTGTACTTTTAATGTTTGTATATATTTATGTAAAAACTTATTATACCCATTTTCAAGTCGACATTGTTGAGATATAAGTGTATTGCATATCCCTTTCCATCAGTTCGGACTTTCGAGATAATTGGCTAGGACATATTTTTAATATGGTATTAGAGTTGTTAGGTCTCGAGTTTAAGACATTAATCACGTAGTATTGAAAAACAAAAAAGATTATGCGCCTGCACCTATCCCACGCTAAGGACTAAAATATCCTAGAAGCGAGGGCGAGTGTGTTGAGATATAAGTATAACTAGAGGATACCCCGCGCATTGCTGCGGGATATGTGGAGAGTTTTCTGAATAGTGCTTGTGCTTTAAAAGATGAACTCCATTTTTGTGTGACATTGCCATGTAAAGGAGTCAAAGAGATATTTGCATAATAGAATATATGGAAAAGTTCCGATAAGGAAATAAATGAGGGAGATTGGCACAATTTGTATTTTCTTAAAAGAGGGCAAAACATCACTTCGAAATCAACTAATATGATCATTTATTTAAGAAGCCCAATTGGCTATTGTTGATCAATCTAACTTTCTTCATCCTAAATCATAATTTCAAATGTTAAAGGATGCAAAGAGAAGCATAAAGCAGTGGATAGAAAGCTACTGAACATATTATTCTTTTAATTAGTTTTCCTATTGAACTCTAAAACAACTATCCTATTAGATACACTATGAATCACATACATAGAATAAGGTCCACCCCTTGTCAGATCCTCCAACTTATACAACGGACATCAATCACCTAAAATATTTTTTTTGTTGGATCTACCACGAACTCCATCAGGAAACCACAATTATATATTATATCGGCCAGAGAAACTGCACATTAAGCAGAAATAGCATGTTTACTCAATAATCACGTATATAAGTAGTTAAACATTAGATGGCACGAGTTTTTATGATAGAATGGGTATTTTTACCTAATTGGAATTTTTATCAAAGGTACGAACATGTATGCACCTTTTGTTGCTAGAGGCCATGCATGGTAGATCAATGCCGGCCTCCGATAAATGAAAATATCCATGGAATTCATGGTCCCAATAGTAATGCCCCGCAACACTTCTTTTTTTGGAAGGGACGGAGGACAGTAGAAAGAAATACAGTGGTAATACTCTGAAGTTGAAAAAATAAAGGTAAGCAAATTCAAGATGTCCGGCACGTTGGCTTTCCAAAGGCAAAACCTAATAGATAAGAATTCAATTCACCGCAGAGAGATGTCAGAGAGAAGGTTGAGAAGAGGAGGGGATGCATCACTGTTGATGGTTGAGATTTCGATCAGATCAGGAGGAGCACGACCATCCGACTGTAGTGGAGACGGGCAGCTCCACTGTTTAAGGGCAAGAGGCGACATCAGCTGCTATATATAATGCCTCCATTGGTTACGGAGAAGATGAAGATGAAGGAGCAAATCCATCGATGCCTTTTAATCTTTCGGGTGAGTGGAACCAAAGGAGATCAAGTGAAAGGGTAATGAATGAAGAAGAGCAGGAGACAAAGAGTCTGCGGAGAAGACGAAGCCAAATCAAGAAAAAATAAATAAAGAAAGATGATGTTACGGAACAGAAATTGCTGGAGGGCTAGATGACGTGGACCAATCAGAAGGTTACTGATGTGTATAGCTTGCATGTCAAGAGAAATCAAGTGGTGGGGTTCTCCTATTTAGATATAGAAGATGCGTAGCCCTTTTCATTAGTTCAGACTTTTGCGATAATTGGCTAATACATCAATTTAATACATGTATACCGATTTAACAGAAAATAAATACCCATTATCATGTTAATTTGCACCTAAGAGTAAGGTTAATGGGCTTCTGGCTCTTTCTTTTGTCGACAACGGCAAAAATCTTACATCTACGCAACGAGCATCCCGTAGGAGAGCCATCCCCCACGTGGCCAAATGAGTGCCACCATGTGACAACAGCCGGCATACTATGTAAGTTTGTTACGAGGAATTTTAATGTTAAATTTAATCCCACCTTTGATTACTGCCTTTTGCCTCTCAATAATTTTTGTAGCAAGTTTAAAGCAAAAGGCCCACAAAATTCGTGGCACGTGGTTTCGCGCCAAGTGCAATGATAGTGTTTGTCTCGATCGTTTATTCAAAAAACTATTTCAAATCGGTCGGTTGCTTTGTGGTATGTTAAATGAACCTATGGTATCCTGACGTACCAGTTCATTTGGACTGCCATGGTTCGTGGCTTGTGACGAGAGGAAATGTCGACAAGGGACTGGGAGGCGACAAGATAGGAAAGCAGATAAACATCTGATCATGCAGTACGTTTTGGAAAAGCAAAAACAGCAGTCAATTTTAGCCTCCCGTAAGGAATAGTAAGCGAAACGGGCTTTAAACGTTCAAAATTAGCCATTGTGAGCTATTCAATGTAAGTAAAGAAAAAGGTGACAATTGCGGGTACGATTTCTGAAACGAAAAACAAAACTGAAATCTGACAAAGCTGTGTCCGCTGCTCCACACGTCGTCCATGTACCACCTTGACCACTGCGGTCTGTGCAGACCAAGCCACCACCGTGACCATGTACTCCCCTCCCCTGCATGGTGGATATAAGTAGACGCAACTCACATGGCAATTCTTCCATCGAGCCATTCAAAAACAAAATCTTCTACAGAGCCCCACGATATCTCTCCAAGAAAGACTCTCCGTGGTTGGGGAAAAGAGTAGTGCTAGCGAGATGGCAGGTATGCTCGCATCTATCCCTCTGAATCAATCGGTTCTGGTTTTCCTATTTGTAGTTTGTTCTGCTTAAGTTCTTTGATCTCAGATGAATCTTCTCTTGTCTTTCCCTCCATCTCCCTCTTTTAGCAGAGCAATATTGTTTCTTTCTGGAGATGTTTTATATTCCGGTGAGGTTTTTAAATGGGCCAGCTTTTCCTTTGATTTCCTATTGGTGGTTTGTTCTGCGTATTACTCGAAGATCATAAGTTTTCCTATTTTCGTTAAGGGTTGTGCCTAGGATTTTCTTACTACACGTATACGAGGTCCATGTCGAAATTTTTGCTTAAGATCTTTGATCTCCAGATTAATGTTCTTATCTTTCCCTCCATCCTCCTCTTAGCAGAGCAAGTTTGCTTCTATTTGGAGACCGTTTGGCTTTGGGTATGATTTTAGATCGGGTCAGTTTTCCATTTGATTTCCGAGACAAAGGCCTACTGAATTTCATAGATTTCAGAAAGCAGCGTTGTTTGGGAATTTATTTGCATCAAACGTGTGTTCTTGCACTCCTTCTCGGCCATCTGCTTCCAAGATTTAACCCACTTGTCGTCTTGTCTGAACTTTTGAAGGCCGCAACCTGGGAGCTGCACTAGCAAAGGTGGAGGAGGAGCATATCAAGGTAAAGGAAACCCCAATCCAACCTCTCAGTTCGTTGCGCGTTCTTGCGTTCGATCTCTCTGATCCATGTGCTTCTGTTTTCTTTTCTGCAGTCCCAGGTCGTCACCGAGATGCTCTGCTTCCACTACATGATCCTTGTTGTGGCGATCGGTCTCTCCATGTCCGGGCTGGCCTGGTCCGGCTACAGTAGCCCGGTCTTGGACGCCTTCCTCACCGTCTTCTGCTTCACGCTCGTCACCATCGAGGTGCAGGTCATCCTCACCATCAGCATGGCGAGCAAGCCTGCCCCGTCCGTGATTCCCTCTCCCCTGAACGAATGGATGGTGGGCATCGCCGCCTGGCTCTTCCTCGTCCTCTACTTCCTCATGTACACCTCCGCGAGCCTCCATGGGCTGGAGCCGAGCTACTGGGACCTGATCGTCGTCGGGATCGCAAGCGCCGTGAACCTCGCCATCACCGTCTACATCATGTTGCATGTAAGTTCGCGTGATGTGTTTGGTTCGTTCCTGAAAGTTGCACCTCATTTGCTTGATGATTTTACCAAGTGTTTCTTCTCGAATTCGCCAGCGTCGCGTCTAGCCGCGGAGCGGATGCGTGTGGCCGAGGAAGATGGAGCATCTTGGAGTCTGGAGAATGGAAACCCCTTGTAGACTTGTAGGCTGGCGCATTACCAGTGGTCGTTATCAGATGTGTTGTTTTCTGTTTTCTGTCTGTGTGTTGATCGTTGCTTCTCCAAGTCACTGCGTAGTGCTATTTGCGTTTACTAGACTAGAAGGAGGGCATCACATTATTGAGTAGAGGAACTTGAAGTTGGAATGTGGATGCTCTGTTTCGTTTAAGTTGGAATATTTGTGTTCACCTATCGTTTGTCTTGGTGCAAAGTTGGTTTTAGTTTTGCCCTGAGTGTTTCAGTTTTACGAACCGATTGGGCCAACGTAGCTCTGCCGGTCCTGCAACATCATCTCCGTTTGAACAGACTACCATCTGGATCACTCGCCGACGACATAGTAGAACACCGCATCGAAAGAGAATATGGAAAGCTTTTATTCAACACCGCCCGAGCACACACATCGAGTGGCCGAAAACTTAATTATAGAAATTTAAATCTACATTGATTTGCACACGCGAGATGTGATGACTAACAATTCCCTCACCACCAACGACCAGGCGGCCGTCAAGAGACGAGCCGCCAGAGATCGACGTCGGATGGCTGCTCTTTCTGTCCTGGTGGAGCGGAGGAGCCGTCGGGTCTTTTTTTTTTGTGCAAGGTAATACGTTTCTCAGTCATAAATAAATAACAAGATACAAAGTACGTACACACCAATCCCCCCATACAGTCGGGTCTTTTTTTTTTGGGTGAAACACAGTACAACGCAGACGCTCACATACACATGCACACACTCACCCGTATGAACGCACGCACGCACACCATACCCCTATGTGAATCTCCGAAATACTGAACCGATGGTCGGGTCTTGAGATTGATGAAGTCACCGCAGGTGCCTCACTATCGACGGGAACATTTTTTTCACTAAAGAATATTCCGCCTAAATGAGAAACACCAATGTCAAATTTAGAATTTGAACTCTGATGGGATAGGGGTACAACAACCCTCCTAACCATCTTGTCACATGCAAGTTCTCCCATACGGTCGGGCCTGGGAGGCCGTACCTCGCTCTAAAACGGGAGACTGCCGTACGTATATAGGACGTATACGGTATACAAGAGAAGGAGCGTCCAACGGCAGCACACGGGAGAACTTGCCTGTGGAAAGATGGTTAAGAGGGTGGTTGTACCCCTAGCCCATTAGAGTTTAGATCCTATATTTGACATTGGTGTTTCTCATTTAGGCGAATTTTCTTCAGTGCGAGGCGACCCGTTCCCGTCGACAACGAGACGACTGTGGTGATTTCGTCAATCTAAAGACCCAACCGTCGGCTCAGTCTTTCGGAGTTGCTCATAAAGGTAGGGTGTGCATATGTGCGTTCATAGGGCTGAGTGTGTGCACATATTTCATATTTGTGAGCGTCTACGTTCTAATGTGTTTCGGAAATAAAAACGCAGGGCACGGCGAGCGCTTGTTCAGTCGTTCCGCTGCCTCCGCGTGGAGAACCCTCGGTATCGGCCGAGTGATTCGTAGCACCGAATCGCCCGCACGCGAGCCACTATGGGCCGGCCCGTTAAGATTCCTTCTGACTGGTTCCTTCCCTAGTACGAGCAGGTCCAGCGCCTTCGTTTGTCGTTTATTTGTTCCTTTCATGTCAGCGACTGTTCCTTCCTCTGTACGTTAGCATTTCTTTTTTCTTATTTAGTTTTAATTCGTTCCTTTCTTGTATGTACATTTTTATTAAAAAAATTGTTTTTTCTTTTTTCGTTTATTACTTATATTTTTTCTTTTCCCTTTTTTAATGGTTTGTGCTTTTTTACGTTTTCTTTTCTATTTCATACGGTTCTATTTTAATTCTGTTTTTTATTTTTTTATTTCATTTAGTAAAATCGATTATTAAATAGTGGGATGTGGTCTAAGAGTGCTAATTAAATAGTGGGATGTGACCTCCTCGTGCATTGAACTTTTGTCATGCTCGGTTTAAAATGTTTGTTCCTCTTTGTGACATGGTTTGTTCCACCTAATATTAAATTTTAGTTCATTGTAGTGCAAAATTATGTTCCAAATAGTTGTGAAATTTTTATTCATTGTAGTCCCTTTTCCTTTTTTTACTTTCATGTACGCTTTTTTTCTTTTTCTTCTTTCTCAAATGAAACAAAAAGCATCGCGAAACAGTTTTGTTCCTCCATGTTCCCAAACAATAAATCTTGTTCCTTCATGTTCCGCCTTTTTGTTCCCAAAAGTGTGCACCAAACGGAACAAGGAGCATCGTGAAACCGTTTTGTTCTTCGGTGTTCCCAAACAAGGAATCTTTGTTCCTTCGTGTTTCGCCTATTTGTTCCCAAAAGTATGCACCAAATGGAAGAGGGAGCATTGCAAAACAGGTTTGTTCCTCCGTGTTCCCAAACAAGGAATCTTGTTCCTTCGTGTTTCGCCTATTTGTTCTCAATAGGTGTGCACCAAACGAAACAAGGAGCATTGTGAAACCGTTTTGTTCCTCGGTGTTCCCAAACAAGGAATCTTTGTTCCTTCGTGTTTTGCCTATTCGTTCCCAAAAAGTATGCACCAAACGGAACAGGGAGCATTGCAAAACAGTTTTGTTCCTCCGTATTCCCAAACAAGGAATCTTGTTCCTTTGTGTTCCGCCTATTTGTTCCCAAAAGGTGTGCACCAAACGGAACAAGGAGCGTCGCGAAACCTTTTTGTTCCTTGGTGCATGTAAAATGCATACATGAACTTTGCATTATATTACTTATATTTCAATCATATTTGCATCATATAAGGGTTATATCATTGATTTATATTGATTTTGGGAATATTTCATTGTTTCCCTATTTTTCTGGAATTAACCCTGCACAGGCAGAAAACCCTATTTTCTATATTTTGATGTTTCAGGACCCAAACGACGTCCAAATGACCTAATAATTTACGGATCAGTTTTTGGAAGGAACAAAGCGTGGGAGCGAAGGAAGCGAACAAACGGAGGCCCGAGGGCCAAGTTGAGTGGGCCCACGTGGCCAGATTCCTTGGCCACGTGGGACCCATCAACCTGGGCCTCGAGGCTCCGTTGCCGTCGATCTTTTTTCCCGAGCCTCCGTCTTGACCTAAAAACGACTATAAAAATAGTCCCCGACGCCCTTCGGAAAGGAGCGCCGCCGAAACACAGAAACCACGAAACAGAGACCTGGAGTTGCAGATTGGAGGGGGAAAACTCCGGCGGGGCGCTGCCGGCGTGGTCTCCATCTTCTCCAACGACTTCTCCACCGTCTCCATGATGAAGAGGGAGTAGTCCACCCCTGGACTATGGGTTTGTGGAAGTAACTTATGTATCTCTCCTCTCTTGAGCTTCACTAATTAGTACCGTATGAGCTGCTGAACATGATTACGGTCATCTATGTAATACCTTTGTGGTGGATCTTTTTATGAGTTAATATATGTTTGAGATTGCAATAGTTTTGTTTCAGTTATGAAAGTAGATGCATATTATGTACCCCGTTCTTGTTTACTTGTTATGATCAAGCATGTGTATGAGAGCGTGTGAGGGGGAACGTGTGCATTAGTTGGAGTAACGGGGGTGGCTAGTGCGGTGAACGTGAGAGAAAGTTCCGCGATCCACTTGGGTGTTTTACCTTACTTTGTTGCCTCACTAGGGATAAAGAAAAATACCTTGCTACCGGAGATGTGGGTGTGACCATTGCCACTACTCCATGACTAGATCTAGCATGTTCTTATTTTAACTTCATGTCATGAAACTTAATGCTATGCTCTGATTTATCTTAATTACTAAGGTGTTATGATTTAGTTCGCATCTTGGTGGAGTATAAGAGAGATTAATAAACAAAAGATCTCTATGTTAGGACGTGATGCCCATATAATTAGTAACTTGTCATGAAACCTTTTTGTTGCAATCTCATATGTCAATTCTAGTGTTCCATTGTCTACCACTTTATTAAAGAGAGAGTGCATTTGTGAAACCATGAACCCCGGTCCATTTTTAATCATAAGAAACACCTTTCCAACAACTTTTATCCACTTTACATTTTCTGCCATTTAAAAATCCGAAAATACAAAAACACTTTTACATCTTGCATTCACAATACAAAACCCAAAAATATCATCCATCATTGTTTCCACCATCCTTGCATATTTATTTATCATCATTGCATATTTATTTACTGTTTTGCATTCATTTTATTTTGATATCATTCTCACACCTTGTGCTTGACAACCACTTGGTGAGGTTGAGGGCAAAACAATTTACTTTGTTTTGTAGGTTTTCAAGAGAAGGATAAGAAGATAAATCTTTCACTACTGATTCCCCGAGAGTTCGATATTAAACCCTCGAGTCACCCCTCGTGGGGAAAACCGTCTTTCCTATACTATACACTCTGCACTTGGAGTCTCAACCTAACCCATATTCTTTTGACGCAGGTAACTACGTCAAGGGCCATCAAGACAGTTTTCTGGCGCCGTTGCCGGGGAATCATTGCTGTAAAGGTTTATCCAAGGGTATCTCACAACAAAGTCAACTTCATCACCAACTTGTGCAAACACCTAAGCTTGGGGAGGTTGCACCTACGTGAGCATCATCTTATCCATCTTTACCTTCAAAGCATTTTATTTTGTTTTGTTATTGTCTTGCATATCATATTTATATTTCGGTTTCATATTTTATTTTCAGTTTTGCATTTTGTGTTGCATTTGTTATTTCGGTTTGCATTGTTTAGTGTCATTTTATTTTCAGTTTTGCATAAAAAATTAAAAAACACATAAAAACTTGCATAATGGAAAAGAGAACCTTTTGGCCATTTAGTGTTAAGAACTTTCCTCAAAATATGAATATCCCTGTTGAAAAATTTGAAGTAGATCATAATATCACTAAAATGATTTATGAACACCGTTTTTATGGGAAACCCAAGGAAGATCCTATACTTCATCTTAAGAAGTTTAATGAAAGATGCAAAGTGTTAAATTTGAACCATGCCAATGTTAATATGATTAAAGTTAAGCTTTTTCCCTACTCCCTAGCTGGAAAAGCCTTAGATTGGATATTAAGATGGCCACCTGGAAACTTTAGCACTTGGTTTAATTTAAAAGCTTCATTCATTGAAAGATTTTGTTCCACTGAAACAGTTTGTAATTTGAGACAAATAGTTATCACCTTTAAACAAGAAGAGGATGAACCTTTGGTAAAAACATGGGAAAGGTTTAGAGGTATAGCTTTTGGAATGGAACATGGTCTTAGAGATTGGATGCTCATGCATATATTTTATAGAGGATTGTCTGAAACCTCTAGAGTCTTTTTGGATAATGAATGTGGGGGTTCTTTTATGAATACTACTGCTGCTAACACTCATATTCTACTTGATGGCTTGCTTTTGGAAGTGAAAATTAAAGAAAGTTTAGAAAAAGCCCAAGTACCAGAAGATGTTTTTGATGACCGTCATGAAATATTTAATCTATATAATAGGGGAAGAAAAGTTGAGGAAGTTAAAATGCTTAGTGAAGTCAAGGAACCATTGCTTGACTTAGAGAATTGTAGCTTGCATGAATTAATATCTATCTTACAAAATTTGCAAGTGATCCTTCCATTAATGTTAACCAAGCAGGTTTTGGTTCTTATATTGCTAATCATGTTTTAAAAGAAAAGATTGCTAGGTACAACCAAGAAGCTATGATACCACCTAAGCTTGGGGATATATGGATTCCCAAAGTACTAGTAACCATTGGAAAAGAGACACACCATGCTATATTAGATCTAGGATCTAGTGTCTCTGTTTTATCTAAAGAATTATATGAAGTTCTTGAATTAAAGAATCTTGAAAAATGCTCTATTGAACTTGCACTTGCTGATGATTCCATTAAACATGCTTTAGGAAAAGTAAGTGATGTTATGGTAGAGTTGCATATGACATTTGTACCTGTTGATTTTCTAATCATGGATATGGGGAATAAAACCTCTAGTCCAATTATTCTTGGAAGACCTTTTCTTCGTACCACAGGTGCTATCATTGATTCAAAAGAAGGGAATGTGAAGTTTCAGTTTCCACACAAGAAGTGCATGGAACACTTCCCAAGGAAGAGGGACACATCAAAGTTCAAGCTCCCTCATGAGCTTCGTCCACAATAAATATCAAGTAAGAAGCCTAGCTACATGGCTATAAAGAAAGCGCTTTACGGGAGGCAACCCGGTTGTTTTTATTTTTGATTTTCTTTGTGTCCTCTTGCTGTAACAAGAGACTTAGTTTTTAGTTTTGTTTCTGGAATTTTTAATAAAGTGCCAAGTTTTACCTATTTTGGTTTGAAAAAGTTGCTATTTGCATTCGGAGATTTTATTCCAGCACGAATCTGTGCACGGTATGATTTTTAATTCCTATTCTGTAACTCCGAATGAGCTGATATTTGAACTGTAGTTGCAACTTTTCATCCTCTGTAAGCATGAATTTTTCAGAATTTTTCGACATATTTAAGTAGGGTAGAAAAATACGTTTTGCTGCTGCTGTTTTTCTGGACAGATTCTGTCCCATTTTGTTTGATGCATTCTTTGAACTTTTAACTTGAATCTTTTTATCCAATTGAGTTTATAAGTAGGCATACAACATTATACACTTTCTGGACATTCATATGAATTTTTGTTTAAGGATTTTATGCAGCAAGTAATTCATTTGTCTATCACTACTAATGTCACCCCACAGAAAAGAAATGGGAGAAACGGTGTTTTGAAGTTTTTTCACAGGGATTAGAGGAGATGCACCAAGAGCTATCCAAGGATGGTGAAGACCATAAGCTTGGGGATGTGAAGACAACCCCACTGGACCAACACACTCTCGGTTTGCACACGTCTAACTTCTGTTTTTCGATCAATGCACTTTATCGCATAAACTTGGAGCGTCTTTTATTTGCTTTTTATTTCGGTTTGATTTTTGTTTGTCTTGAGACCACCACTATCATTTATATATGAGAGAGCTACTGGAAATTTGGGTTGAATTAAGTTGGATGCTATTAAAAAGATTGGGAAAGGGATGTTTGAGTTGATTCAAAAAGATACATATAGTTGCATGATTCATATGCTTTTAATGAATATTAATTTGCAAGTGTTTTATCAAGAGCTATCTTTTATTCATGTTTTGATGCTGAATGTTACTTTACTTTGTTTAACATGGATTGGTTAGTTCTATGGACACTTATGCATGCATTTAGACGGTCAACTTTCTCCCTCTTGCTAGCCCAAAAATTCCAACAAGTAAAAACTTGTTTTCCAACACCTTCAACCAAAGTTTTTCCAGTGAGTCCACCATATCTACCTATTAGCTTTATGCTATTCCGAGTATGTTTATCATGTTATTTTGTATTATCTATACTTCTGAATTAAAATGCTTATGTTATTGATTGTTATGGGAAAAGTTGGTTAAAGAGCTCTCACGAACTTGATGCACACCTTACTTTTATTGCACTTAATAAACATGACCCATTGTGATTAAAATTATGAAGTTGTGAGCTTGACAAGAGTCTTGGTTGGGAGTTAGCTCATATGTGCTGTCACATGGCAAGCTTTCAACGTGCTCTTTATATTTTGTTGATATCATGTACTTTTGTTTATGGATGCTTATCATGGTGCCAAATAAATGTGGAAACTTAGTAAGTTTAATGAGTTTGTATAAATGGCTAGAGAGACGCCTGGGCCGCTAATCTAAGCCATGCATCATTCATGGTGGAAATTTACTTACATGCTATGGTGAACCTTCAGTGATGCACCCCACAATAAAAAGCTATACCAATAGTAAATAAAAAGGGTGTGGAGATTGTTCATTTTGTTTGTTTGTCTTGTCATTTTGACATGGGCTTGTTCCATGTCCTGGGACAAGAGGTACCCCAGTTGACGCTCTTGATGACGCTATTATATTACTTGAACTTGCTTTTGTGTCCCAAGTTGAGTAACACCGTGGTGTAGGTACTCGTATTCACGGGGCATGAGACATTCAACCCATACTTTGTCAAGCATACTACTCATATTTGCTTTCACTTTAAACTTTAACCATTCAAGATGCTATGATAGGGGTAATGAGAGCTTGACACCAATGAATACCACATTGCAAACATTAACTTAAGTAGAAGCATTTGGAAGTTAGATGAAACTTATTCATGTTTTACCTCTACTCATTTATATATCTTTCCAAAGTGTCCACCTTTTATATTCAGATTTATAAGAATACTCTATGACCATTATAGGATGTTTTTACTTTTCATTATGCATACATTTGGTCCATAGTACTTTCTTCTATGTTACACTTTGTGAATTATCATTGAACATCCTTACATTGAATATTTGATATCACTTCATAATCTATCTTGTATATTGCTACTCCTTTGAAGAATGAATCATTTGACTCTATGTAGCAATAGTAATCATCTTTGATATCCTTTGATAGTATTAAATTGCAAAGTCCATGTTAGTTTTATCACCTTCATACTCGAGGACGAGTATAGGTTAAGCTTGGGGATGTTGATGCATGTAAAATGCATACATGAACTTTGCATTATATTACTTATATTTCAATCATATTTGCATCATATAAGGGTTATATCATTGTTTTATATTGATTTTGGGAATATTTCATTGTTTCCCTATTTTTCTGGAATTAACCCTGCACAGGCAGAAAACCCTATTTTCTATATTTTGATGTTTCAGGGACCCAAACGACGTCCAAATGACCTAATAATTTACGAGCATCAGTTTTTGGAAGGAACAAAGCGTGGGAGCGAAGGAAGCGAACAAACGGAGGCCCGAGGGCCAGGAGTGGGCCCACGCGGCCAGATTGGGACCCATCATCTGGGCCTCGAGGCTCCGTTGCCGTCGATCTTTTTTCCCGAGCCTCCGTCTTGACCTAAAAACGACTATAAAAATAGTCCCCGACGCCCTTCGGAAAGGAGCGCCGCAGAAACACAGAAACCACGAAACAGAGACCTGGAGTTGCAGATTGGAGGGGGAAAACTCCGGCGGGGCGCTGCCGGCGTGGTCTCCATCTTCTCCAACGACTTCTCCACCGTCTCCATGATGAAGAGGGAGTAGTCCACCCCTGGACTATGGGTTTGTGGAAGTAACTTATGTATCTCTCCTCTCTTGAGCTTCACTAATTAGTACCGTATGAGCTGCTGAACATGATTACGGTCATCTATGTAATACCTTTGTGGTGGATCTTTTTATGAGTTAATATATGTTTGAGATTGCAATAGTTTTGTTTCAGTTATGAAAGTAGATGCATATTATGTACCCCGTTCTTGTTTACTTGTTATGATCAAGCATGTGTATGAGAGCGTGTGAGGGGGAACGTGTGCATTAGTTGGAGTAACGGGGGGTGGCTAGTGCGGTGAACGTGAGAGAAAGTTCCGCGATCCACTTGGGTGTTTTACCTTACTTTGTTGCCTCACTAGGGATAAAGAAAAATACCTTGCTACCGGAGATGTGGGTGTGACCATTGCCACTACTCCATGACTAGATCTAGCATGTTCTTATTTTAACTTCATGTCATGAAACTTAATGCTATGCTCTGATTTATCTTAATTACTAAGGTGTTATGATTTAGTTCGCATCTTGGTGGAGTATAAGAGAGATTAATAAACAAAAGATCTCTATGTTAGGACGTGATGCCCATATAATTAGTAACTTGTCATGAAACCTTTTTGTTGCAATCTCATATGTCAATTCTAGTGTTCCATTGTCTACCACTTTATTAAAGAGAGAGTGCATTTGTGAAACCATGAACCCCGGTCCATTTTTAATCATAAGAAACACCTTTCCAACAACTTTTATCCACTTTACATTTTCTGCCATTTAAAAATCCGAAAATACAAAAACACTTTTACATCTTGCATTCACAATACAAAACCCAAAAATATCATCCATCATTGTTTCCACCATCCTTGCATATTTATTTATCATCATTGCATATTTATTTACTGTTTTGCATTCATTTTATTTTGATATCATTCTCACACCTTGTGCTTGACAACCACTTGGTGAGGTTGAGGGCACAAAACAATTTACTTTGTTTTGTAGGTTTTCAAGAGAAGGATAAGAAGATAAATCTTTCACTACTGATTCCCCGAGAGTTCGATATTAAACCCTCGAGTCACCCCTCGTGGGGAAAACCGTCTTTCCTATACTATACACTCTGCACTTGGAGTCTCAACCTAACCCATATTCTTTTGACGCAGGTAACTACGTCAAGGGCCATCATTCCTCAGTGTTCCCAAACAAGGAATCTCGTTCCTTCGTGTTCCGCCTATTTGTTCCCAAAAAGTATGCACCAAACGGAACAAGGAGCATCGCAAAACAGTTTTGTTCCTCCATGTTCCCAAACAAGGAATCTTGTTCCTTCATGTTCCGCCTATTTGTTCCCAAAAGGTGTGCACCAAACGGAACAAGGAGCATCGCGAAACCGTTTTGTTCCTCATGGTTCCAAAACAAGGAATCTCGTTCCTTCGTGTTCCGCCTATTTGTTCTCAAAAAGTATGCACCAAACAGAACAAGGAGCATCGCAAAACAGTTTTGTTCCTCCGTGTTCCCAAACAAGGAATCTTGTTCCTTTGTGTTCTGCCTATTTGTTCCCAAAAGGTGTGCACCAAACGGAACAAGGAGCATCACGAAACCGTTTTGTTCCTCAATGTTCCCAAACAAGGAATCTCGTTCCTTCGTGTTCCGCCTATTTATTCCCAAATAGTATGAACCAAACGGAACAAGGAGCATCGCAAAACAGTTTTGTTCCTCCGTGTTCCCAAACAAGGAATCTTGTTCCTTCATGTTCTGCCTATTTGTTCCTTTTTTCATTGAAGTAGTCCTCATCAACTTTCAGAGTCTGTTGTACTGCATATGTTGTTCCTCTAATAAAGTTCCTTTTTGGTCAACTATAAAGTCTTAAATTCTGTTGGTTCACAATTTTGCAACTAGCTAGCAATGAACTGTGCATTACACCCACGTCCAGACGTCCAGGTAGCCACAACCACATGCATTAAATTTACTTCATACCTGCTACACACTCCAATGGAGGTTGGCGTGGTGCCGTATAGTGAAGGCACATATATGGTACTGGTTAACGGTCGCAGTGAAGCACAACAGCAAGGGTCTAGCTTCTTTTTTAGTCCCACATCGGAAGATTAGTAGGAAGCATACTAGCTTAAATAGTAGCTTCCGTCGCATGCATAGCAGTAGAAACTGTCACGACCAGCCGGCCAAGCCGCACGGAAGCGCATGGAAGTAACGTTCACGAGTCACGACACACTAAATGGGCCTCTCTCTACTCCGGCCCAACCGGGCGAAACGAAAGCAGTAGATCGCCCGGGCGCTACAGAGGAGCACCCCTCCGCGCGTGCCATCTTTACCTTCAGCAAGGTTGGGATTTTTTTAGTCGTCCCAAGGAAATTTCTGAAGTCCAAGCTTAGATAATTCAGCGGCCCACTTGGAGTCCGAGGCGGTTCGCCTCCTCTTTCTCATCGAGGCAGTCCGTGTGTCGAGGCAATCGTAGCGTGTACGGGAACGAGACTGAGAAGAAGGAAACCCTGTGCGACGTCCTCTTTCTCGTCCCGATCTGCTTGGCTGGTTGGTGGAGGTATCGCCATGGCGCTGCGCACCATGGCCGCGAAGCTGAAGCAGAAGATCCCCGCCGCTGTCCAGCGGGTTTTCGCCTCTTCCCGTGACCCGATTCGCTCCCCACCTCAATCTTCTACCGCGGTTCAGTCTTTCAATTGATTTGCCATGCTGTAATGTGTGATTAGTCAGATTTATTATTCTCTTTGCCTGACGAGTAACGACGGAAATTTGTTGCATGTTCTCGCCGTGATGGACATGGACCTTGTTGGTTTAAATTTGATGCTACTAGGGTTAGTATTTGTATTCAGAAATCAGGATCGACATGTGCCACCCCTGACTTTCTCTTACTAGAGACAGATTGCTTTGGTTATCCCCTGTTACTAGCAATATATAGGTTCTTAGATGGAATTGAATTAGCAATATATTGCTGGAACTTCTTGTAGCCTTGATATTGATATTGGGATAGATAGATTGTCACTGCTTAAGTTGGTTTAATCTCCTATATTCAGCTTCACTTATCTGAACTGAATACCACAACTTCACCAATGAATGCCACTCATCCAAACAGGCTCTAATATTTGTTTTTGGATTCATCATGTACCATCCAGGATCTCTGTTTTAGAAGGGGCAATTTACAGATTGCCTCGATTTGATTATTATTATTAGCAACTAGGTATTTATACGAAATTAAGAAATGTTTTTTCAATTGTTTGTTAATTATATACCGAACTTTCGGCCTACATTGGCTGCCATCCCTTCTTTAACTATTCAAACTCCACTGCTTGTAGGCAACTGGCCTTGACCGCCTCGACCCAGAAATTCGGTAGGACTCTAAACGTGTGCAAGATCATTCTCTGACTGACTTATTCATTGCACTATTGATCCTAACAGTCATTCTCTCATTCCTCTTCTGAAGCCGGGCGGTGGAGGAGTTTGTGAACCTAAACAGAAAGAATTGGCCCGTGGTGTTGGCTTGGGTCTGGCAGCACTCACCTTGTCACTTGGGATTCGTCGACTCGGAAGTGTTGGATGATTCACTGGCTCAATAAGTGAATGGATCAATGCCTGGAATATCTGTCCTGCTCTGCAAGTTTTAGTATCTAGTATATATATCCTGCATCCTTATGTAGCTAGCGTACTACTGGCTCGTCTCATGTAAGTGCACTCTATATGATGAGGGATCCAATTTCTAAGGACTATTGATGATCAGGAATACAAGTTGGATCAATGCCTGGAATATCTGTCCTGCTCTGCAAGTTTTAGTATCTAGTATATATATCCTGCATCCTTATGTAGCTAGCGTACTACTGGCTCGTCTCATGTAAGTGCACTCTATATGATGAGGGATCCAATTTCTAAGGACTATTGATGATCAGGAATACAAGTTCTCAGGTGGCATCGCTAGCGCCCTGGGACCTAATCGTCGTCGGGATCGCTAGCGCCCTGTACCTCGCCATCACCGCCTACATCATGTTGCATGTAAATTCCTGTGATGTACTCGGTTCATTCATGAAAGTTGCGCCCATTTGTGATGTGTTTCTCCTCGAATTTGTCGGCGCCACGTCTAGCTAACGATATGCATGTGGCAGAGGGGGAAGATGGATCATCTTGGAGTCTGAAGAATTAATGGAAGCCCTCTGTGGACTTGTAGGATATAGCATTACCAGTGGTCGTTATCATTATGTGTTGTTTTCACTCCGTATGTTGATCGTTGGTTCTGCACTTAACTGTGTAGTGCTGTTTGCATTTACTAGACTATAGAAGGAGGGATCACCTTATTGAGTAGAGAAATTTGAAGCTGCAATGTGTGTGATACTCTGTTTCGTTTGAGTTTGAATGTTTGTATTCACCTATCGTTTGTTTTGGTGCAAATTTGCTGTTAGTTTTGCCCTGAGCGTTTCAGCTTATACGAACGATGATAGTATCTGAAGTTACTTGCAGTTCTTGTAGGAGATTTTTTTTTCCTTGAACTGTCTTGTAGGAGAAGGCTAGTTGAGATAATGTTGCATGCGTGAAATTATTACCTTGGATTGTGCGGGGCTGCGGGCCAAAGTCCAAGGAATCCTGGGCTAACTTTCAGCCTATGTTCTCAAATTTAGTTCGTTTATAAGCTGGGATTCCAAAATCCTTTTTCAACCTAAAACCAGAACTTCAATACAAAAGAAAAAACCCATGGAAAAAATAGCACGCCGTTAATAGCACAATATACCATTTCGAGGATTGTCTTGCTAAGTAAATTAGTGTACAATGTCTTGCTAATAGCATGATAAGCGCGACATAGCACCCTATAGCGTGATATAGCACGCTAATAGAGTATTTTAAGCCTGACGCTATTTTCCTATAGCGCGCTATATTTTCCTTGAAAAAACCACGTAATGTTTCGATGGCCTTTTACTATATTCTTTCGTTTCTCGCCGCCGCTCCTAGGACCCTGGTTATACAAGTTTTACAAGTATTCCCTCCGTTTCAAACTAATATATGTTCTAGTTTTGTTCTAAGTCAAATTATTTTCAATTTGACTAAGTTTTTCGAAAAATATATCCTCATCTAAAACATAAATCCACTTGTATTACATTAACGATATAATAAATTTTTGTCCTATATAAATTTGATGATGTAGATATTGACACTTTTTTCTGCAGTTTTGGTCAAATTAGAAATTATTGACTTGGAAAAAATCGAGAACAGCTTTTATTTTGAAACAAAGGGAGTAGGTAGTACAAATCGTAACGACAGTGCAAACTTTAGGAGCCATACATGAACACCGATATAGCGAAGTACCACAGTACGAGTTTTTTTTGGGGCAGATAGGGTACGAGTTCAAGAAAAACAAAGATTATACATTGGCGTTGCACACCTTTCTCACTACCTAGGAAACAAAGCAAGTAGTCGAGTGCAGACATAAACAAGGTGCAACTCCTTGCATAAATGACTCGCCCCGAAGTCCAAACCTAGGGCTAAACCGGAGTTTCACAGCTACTCTCGGTGATCCATCCATTGCAATCACATGGTTTGCGTGTGTGGCGTATGCACATGTTTTAACTTTTACCAACTAGTTTTTTGATAAAGAATTAAAATATTTTTATAATAAGAATACCTTAATTACATCTGGTCTCTGCAACAATATCGGAAACAATTTCGAGACTTCGAAGATGAATACGGCCAAATTATAAAATGAAAAGAAAAAAACCAATATGCAAGAGGTACATAGTAACCAATAACGACATCCATTTCAAGACACACGTGAAGTCATAATACATTTTTTATGAGATCTCGCTAAGGTCTGAGTGTAAGTTGATTTTCGACATAATAATTCTATATGTATATGTGTTGCACGAGAAATGAGCTTCTACTATGCAAGATAGACACAATACCGTGCCAAGATTCACCACATATTGCATTTGGTCGTATGACTCGACTTTTGCTGATACACAACGAAATTTGAGGACCCCATTTTGAAATAGAGAACAACCCTGATGTAACTGGAATAAACCCTACAAAAAGCTAATAAGAAAAACCGTTGTTGCAGTCAATTAAACTAGATATTCACTCTCGGTTTATACTTTTATATAATTTTTGCACCACTTCAGCACCGATGAACAATTGCAGGACTAGTGCGACAAACAATTGTTGTATTTTCTTATACCTCATGGATCGCACATACGTGGCCCTATCTTGGACTGCGTGTGCGACGCCAAGTACTTATGTGCTTAGCGTGTTTGGTTACCCTTATTTTTTTGCTTTTGGATTTTGGCTTATAAGTCACAGAAGCATCTAAATGGGTGCTTTCGGCTTTATCTTTTGGTTTATACCATCATACAACATTATCGTCAAAAGTAAAAAAGCTAAAGTCAAAAGCAAATATTTAGCTACTTTTTTTATCTTACAACCGGCGTCCCAGCGTAGTCGTCCTCAACTTCTCTCCATACTCTGCACTCATTGAACCTCCGAAACACGCTAGCTCCAAGCTCATGAAGCCGTACAACCAAGGCTTCCTCGACGGCTGTCTCACCGTCATCGGCGTCTTCTTCTTCATGTCTCTCTTCCTCTGCTTCGTCGTCTGCCTCCACGACTGCTTGGTTGTGGCGCTCCAGAACCAGGGCGTCGGAGGAGGCCAGGCGGGAGGTGGTGGCCAGGCGGGAGGCGCGGCGGTTTGAAGCTTCATCACCATCTACACCATGCTGCATGTAAGCTTGCGTGTGCTGTGTTCGGTTTGTACTTTGAAAGTTGCGCCTCTTGCTTGATGATTTTACCAAGTGTTTCTTCTCGAATTTTTCAGCGTCTCCGAGGAAGATGTAGCATCCTGGAATCTGGAATACAGAAAGCCCCTGTGGACTTGTAAGCTGGCCAGCATTACCGGTGGTCGTTATCATGTGTTGTTTTCTGTCCGTGTGTTGATCGTTGGCTCTTCACTTAACTGCCTAGCTAGCTACTCCAGTACTGTTTGCATTTACTACTAGATTAGAAGGAGGGATCACCTTATTGAGCATTATTAGTACAGTAATTTGAAGCTGGAATTGTGTGATACTCTGTTTCGTTTAACTTAGAATGTTTGTGTCATCTAGCATTTGCCTCTTTTCAAATTTTCTGTTAGTTTTTGCCCTGAGCGTTTCAGCTTTTGTGAATCATGATTGTTTCTGAGGTGACTTGCACTTTTGTAGGAGAAGGTTAGTTGAGACAATGTTGCATGGGTAAAGTTATTTCTGGATCTGCTGTGCTGGCCAAAGTCCAACGGTACCTGGGCTAGCTTTCAGCTTATGTTCTCAAATTTAGTTCGTTGAAGAACTGGGACTTGATTCCAAGTTCCATTGTTCAAACCTTAACCGAGAACTTCAATGCAAAAATAAAAAAACATAATGTCTTTCGTTTCTCGCCGCTGCTCCCAGGACCCTGGTTATACAAGTTACAAGCAACGACAGTACAAAGTGTAGCAGCCAGCAGGCAGCTGCTTTGTAGATGAACACATACGTAGGGAAAGTAACACATTACGATTTTATTTTTCGGCAGATAGAGCACAAGTTCAAAGAAACACAGAGATAATACGGTTGCGAGTAGTCGAGTGCAGAAAACTCACTACAAAGTGCGCCCTTGCCATTTTATGGCCGTGATCCCTACAAGGTGTAACTCCTCACACGAGTGACTCATCAGCAAAGTCCAAACCTAGTCGTAAAAAAAAGGTCCAAACCCAGGGCCTAAGAGCCTGTTCAGATCCTCTCCGCTCCTCAACCGTGCTTCTGGAGTAGACGGAGCGGGGCCAAATGCACCAACTCCGTAGAGTTACAAGAGCGAAGCGGAAGGGGTTGCGGTTCATTTTCAAGGAGCGCCTAAAACGGAGCTCTACGCGCTCTGTGGAGTCAGAAATACTAGAGCGGATTTGGTGGAGCGGGGAGGATCTGAATAGGCTCTAAATCGGAGTCTCACAGTTACTCTTAGTGATCCAACAACATGGAATCAGATGGTTTGCATGTCTAGCATATGGGCGTGTCGGCGTGTGCTTTACGGACTAGTTCTTTCTAAAAAGCGCAATACTTATGTTAATATAAAAAAAAAATATCAAGTACACCAATTTGTGCAATTACTCAATATCAAGGAAAATTCAAAACATAAAGGATGAATACAACCAAATTACAAATAAAAATGAAAAATAAAATATGTGAGGCACACATTAACCAACTGTGACATCAACCACTGCGATGGCAACACACGGACCACGATAATGTTGTCCAAAAGCAACACAGACACCGTCTCTCATACTACTCGGTAACGAATATGCATAAACCTCGTGCACGAGAATCATGGACAAGACATCTGAGAATGTTTGAGCCTGAATGTTTGGCCTTTTAATCAGTGCTCACACAAAGTTCTGATGTGATCAATGCAACACAACCAAAAAAATGTGTCCGCCTGAGATAATCGACTAGGACAACAATACCGGGCACCACTGAATCTTAGTTAAGGGCCCTTGACAATGCCATAACCTCCCCGCCACCGAAAAATGACGAACTTGAGGGGAACCCTTAACAAACACCTTTTATCTTATCCAGCTACAACCGCGGCCGCACACCCACCCCAATCTGCGGGCCAGAACGGCATGAAAGGCACAATATCCCGCTCAGATCGGGGCACAACCATACCGAGGGTCATCGCCGGTAGCATCTCCGTCGTTAGTCCTCTTGTCGCTGCCACACCTGCCGTCGTGTCCACATCCGGATGTACCCTCGCATCCATCGCAGCCATGCCGGCCACCACCAAAAAGTTTCGGCGAATTTGTCCCGGTTTGGAAGCTCTAACGAGCACAACGTTGTCCAGATACACGCAGCGCACTAGGGTTGGAGGTCCCCACTACGGGACGGTACAAGAACCTGCCAGCTTCCTCTAGTGGCGGCGAGCGGACGGAGGACATGGGAGACGAGGCCAGTGGTGGCTAGGGTTTCACCACCTAGTAGCTTGCACTTAGCCAAAAAGCAAAGAAAAAATGTCAAACAACAATCCAATGACAGTATTAACTGATCATAGTACCCGGTTTTTTTCATCTCAATATGTCATGTGTACAATAAACTCTTCATATTTATCAAAATTAACCCATGGCCAATCTTTGATAATGTGTTGTTCCAAGTTTCATTTTTTTTTCAGTGAACCCTTCCGGAAATTTTTGTACAACCTGTTGTGAAAATCTTGGTGAAAAAAAATGCTTCACTTTATGTTGCTACTTCCATTTCAAAAGAAGTCACAAGGAAACTTATCTATGAAATCTCTCTAAGGTCGAGCGTAAGTTGACTTTGGAAATAGTAAAGTTCTATATGTGTATGTGTTGCACGAAGGAAATGAGTTTCGCCGATGCAAGTTAGATACCGTATCGTGCAAAGATCAACCGTACTTTTGGTGCATGGGGCTCGCAAGGTGCACCTTGGGCGTATGCGCGAAATCGAGAAGAGCTGGATGGATCACTCACATGGGCTGCTCGTGGCTGTAGCATGTAGTAAAAGCTTGTCACTCCATGCTAGCCACAGCTTGCACATGCATCCTGATTTTAGCTAGCCGCGTCGCGTTTCCTCATTCGGAGGAGCACCGGGCCTGGCTCGGTTCCTCTCACCAGCGACGTGAGTGGAAAAAGGCCAGGGGGTGCATGTGGTTGTTGCTGACAAGCTTGCTAGCTGCAATTCATCACCCGTGCCCATTCTGCCTTCAGAATAGGTCGAGGCCGAGCGTGCTTAGTTATCACGGCGGACTCGCCGAACTCCCCTTCTCCGCCCGTCCCTTCGTCCCAGCCCAGTCGATCGTCCTCAACTTTTCTCTACTTCTTGCCTGCACTCCGAAGCAACACTAGCTGCAAGCTCATGAAGCCGTACGACCAAGGATTCCTCGACGGGTGCCTGACCATCATCGGCATCCTCGGCTTCATGTGTCTCTTCCTCTGCGTCATCTCCTGGATCCGTGACTGCTTGTGCTTTGAGATGATGGCTGCGCCGCCCCAGAACCAGGCCGGCGGAGGCCAGCAGGGAGGCGGTGGCCAGCCCGGGGGCGCGGCCGTTTGAAGCTCCTAGCTCCATGACTCCATCTCGCCGGCCCTCCATGGGTCGCGGCCGGAACTGCGGCGGTTTGATGCCTTGTGTGTTATTTTCTGTCTTTGTGTTTATCATGGATGCCCCACTTTATCATCTGCGTAATGTTTGCTCTTAGGGGAGATTTTAGTGTATCCAGTACAAGCATTTGTGGGCTAGATGTTATTATATGACTCTATTATGTGAACATCTTCTTATCGCGGATATGAATGTGATCTTGTCTGCGTTCATCCATCATTCTTATATTCTCGGTACAAATTTGCTTTCAATTTTTTCTTCTGTGATTAATTTGCTGTCAGTTTTACCTTACGCTTCGAGTACGAGCAAATGTAGTCACCGGCTTTCTGCTCTGCCGGCAGCGAGCAATCACCCGCTGAGCTCGCGGAGCCACGATGCTATTCCAGTTTCAGACTGAACTCGTGTGGGAGCAGAGCACGGTTGTTCGATCGCATGCGCTCCCTGGCTCATCCCGGCCGCCGTTTTTCAGGTGCACGACGGCGTGGTTGATCGTCACTCGCCGGACACCGTATCCTGCTAGCTAACAGTTTGGTATTCGCGCGCCAGTATGATGATGGCTCAAGCTCCCTTGGATGACTGGATCAACTCTTTGCAACTTGCAATGGAGCTCGTGGCAGGGAATGTGTAAACGATCCACTCCTGTGCGTCGTGACTCCTGAATACTGATGTGTGTTCTGTGGTTAGTTACAGAGACTGTTATATGGGCCAAATTAAGATCTCCTTTGCAGGCTTTAGGTAAACAGATTAGTTATACTTTTCACACTCAAGTCCAGCTGCTTAGATCCATACCCCCCCTGAACTAATTTTTGGTCTGATTTGAACCACAAAGTTTTCAAAACCATGAAAACCTCCCCCTGAGCCGGTTTTTTCTGCAAACGTGGCACATTGTGGGTGGTTTCAAGAAACTGGGTGCTGACTTGGCGATGACATGGCGCGGTTTGGCTTGTCTTCCTCCTCCAGCACGTAGCACCTTCTAACTGCCATGGATGTAACATTTCCCCTTCCCATTCCACTAGTTCTATTTACCATTTCTGTTTGACTTCAACATGTAACATGTTCAGATTTCATTGGAGATCTCTAATAATTATTTTTTTCACTTTGTCGTCTTAATCGCCCAAACTAAATGCCATCCATTGGCATTCCTTTCCAAAAAAATTCCCCTTCGGGTTATAAAAGGACGATCCGAGCGCGTCACATCATGCCATTCCCTCTCCTCTCTCATCCTTCTTCACAAAGATCATCCAGAGAAGCTCTCTAAATCCTGTGACATCGAACGACGTCTTCTTTGGCGCCAATTTCGAGTTCGTCGTTAGGTCTTGCCGACCTCACTGAGCACCCCGAGATTCCTCATAACATAACACTTCCCTTGACGTCCCTCACCTTCAGAATATGGTATGGTGTTGCGTCAAATCGAAGCTGTTGGTCACGCTGTTGCCAGAGTAGCCCACCTCCCATCTATGTTCCGGCGCTGATTGAAACCACGGCGATGTAAGTTACCGAGGGTTTCCATATTAGATCCAAGTCGACGTGATCGAGATGAAACGGGGTGTAGAATTTGTGGAAAAAATAGTCGTGGTTCTCAAAGAACGGGATTGACACAAGAGAGTTTACCCAGGTTCAGCCCCTCAGTGTTGAGGTACAGACCTACTCCTATTTTAATGTATGTATAGTGTCGAGAGCTTGGCTCTCTTTGGTTCTGACCTCGTATTATATAGTCAACGAGTTCGGTTTTTAAAATTTACTCTGAAATTTAGACGTGCCATGCACTTAGTGTTAGACTAATAGTAAGCAGTCCATAAATAACACTTTTACTTACTCCTATACATGGCATGCACTTAGTGTTGGCTTAATATAGTAACTAAAAGGAGAGCATTGCTGACTTCTTGATAAATTGATGGTATAGGAATGGGCCGTATAAAGCTATAGCTAACGGGGTACGGTACCTTCTGTCAGGGCTTCACCCCGCTTTATAAATAAACCAACCAACCCGATACAAATCCATACAAGATGCCAAGTGCAAACACAGAAAAAAGTATGTTATGGCAACAACACAAACATGACCAACTAGAAAAATAAAATCCCCACAATTACTTTGCAATGGTTCAAATTGGTTGTTGGAAGTTGAAAGGATCGAGTAGGTTGACTAGAGGGGGAGGGGGTGAATAGGCAACTACCAATTTTAATTTTCTTTTCAACAAGTTAAGGAATTGCTCAAATATAAGTTCTCTAGATATGCAACTAGATGAACACTCCTATATGATGAGCAATAAACAAGCTAGCAAGATATTCTACACAAGATAAGCTAGCAATACGAGTAAAGGAAGGTTAAGAGATAACCACACGGTGACGCGGAGATGTTCTACCGAAGTTCACTTCCCAATGGAAGCTACGTCTCCGTTGGAGCGGTGCGGAGTCACAAAGTGAACTCCGAATAGCCTTGATATGGCACACCGTATCTCCCTCGTGTTATCCTCCGATTAGGAGATCCACGAGCCACTATATGATGCCCTCGAGGTCGGCAACAAACCTTTACAAGGATGAGGCACACTCCACAACCGAATTGGAGGCTCTCACCAAATTCCCGCGGCTCCCAAAGCCACAAGAATCACAAGGCCGGGTCGCGTCTCCACAACTCAATTGGAGGCTCCCGGCTAATCCTTGTGGCTACCAAAGCCACAAGAATCACAAGTATCTTCTAGGTATCCAATGTATCAAGTTACACAAGATCTACAAGTGACTAGGTCGATGTAGACAAATCGGCTCGGTGGAGATGCGGATCTAGGGCTCCTCCTTCACTCCTCAAAGTATCAACGTGTTTGAGTGGTTGGAGTGGGAGCTCTAGTAGATTGAAGCTTGCAACAATGGTGGAGAGAGAGTGAGAAATCAAGCTTATCAAACCGGAGGTAGGTGGAGGGGTATAAATACCCCTCCCAGAAATCTGCCCGTTTGAACTGTAAACAGCCCGCAGCGGTAGTACCGGGCCTCGCCCGGTAGTACCGGCTGACGGGGAACTGAAGGCCTGGCGTCAGACTGGTCAACGCTCACTCCACGCGCGCATCGGTAGTACCGGACATCCTGGTCCGGTAGTGCTCCCCACCCGGTAGTACCGCTCCTACTACCGGGGCTACTACCGGATTAATTCGAGCGAGTCCAGGAGAGCTTTTGGAGATCCGGTACTGGGTCCGGTACTGGGCCCGGTAGTTCCGCATGGCAGAACACCCGGTAGTACCGGGGTGAACCCGGTAGTACCGGCTGAAGCTATGAAGACTGTTTTTCTTCCTTTTCTTGAGACAAAACCTGTGCAATATTAATTGATACAATCCTGCACACTTTTAGAACACACATTAGACATCTAAGTGTGTTGTCAACAAACATCAAAACACTGTGGGGAAGGATATGTCCTTTCAGAAGTGTTTTCGAAAGTTAGATGGATTCCTAAAGGTTTTAGAAAAGCTTAGACCTCACATTGATCTTGCCCAAGCTCAATGGTTGGACGAGTTTCGCCACTGGCCGAGCTCGTTTTGCCTGCCGGTGCTGAGAGAACGGGAGTGGAGGAAGGTTGCCTGGCGCTGCAACGGCTAAGGATTGCATTTATGCCGCCTGAGAGCGACGAGAGCTCGCTAAGTCCCCCCTACTAATTACGTGCACCATAGATTTTTCTAGAGATGCAGGGAGTGTGTGATGCTACTCAAAACCTCACGCAGACTGACGACAACGTACACATCTAGAACCCTTTGTAATATAACACTGCACTACTGGAGATACTAATTGAACTAGTACAGGGAGACATGTTTTGGCTCCTGCATGTATATGTACACTTTATTTAAAATACATTTTGAAATACGAAAAAATTGTATGTAAGAAAAGCCCGTGCATAGATCTTATCGTGATATGTGTTCATGAAGTCGTTTCACGAAAAACGAAACGGACATGTTCTGTGGATTGTGTAACAAGGTCAAATTTTGGTGTTAAAATAATGTTTTTCACGAGACAAATTTGTCTTTCTTACATAGAACACAAAAAATGTCGATTTTCCGCGAAATGGTTTTGTGAACACATATAATGTGAAAATGTATCCACAAAATTGTATTCAAAAAATTCGTAATTTAAAATACAGGGTGCATATGCATCTCGGATCCAAAATTCCAAAGTAGATTTCAACTACGAGTAAAAGATGCATATACGTTTGGGTTGTTTTCTGTATGCATATTCGCACCCCGACCGATGCAGGCACACTGTATGTGTTGTAGCTTAGCACATGATGCACAGTTGCACGTTAGCTGCAGGCGTGCATCATCTTTCCTTTCCTTTCGATATGTCCTCGGGTCTATTCGAAGTTTCAAACTAATGCAAAACTAGGGTGTGGACCTACGCCGGCCTCTGCTGGTTCAGTTTCCATTTTTGAGACCACGCATCTCAATTCTCACATGCATGTACTATCATCACTCTGCTGCCCAGCCTGCCATGGATCGTCTGTGCAATCCCAGCCATCCCCTCCGACAGCCATCAAGAACAAGCATCTCCTTGCGCAACAGAACAACAGAAAACACCATTTGCCGGCGATCCTCCTTGTGTAGAGCCATGGACGTCCTCCGCGCGATCCTCATCTGTTGCATCTGCGCGGTCGTCATGAGGGGAGTGCAGGCAACCCTTGCCTTCGCCGTGGCGTGGTGGAGGTTCCCGGAGAGGAGGGGCTGGAGAACGAAGGACGCCATCCTCATGTTTCCCTACACGTACGTCATGGCCTACATCTCCCTGAGTGAGCTTGCGCCGGGCCTGCGCTACGGTGAGCTGATCGCTGCTGCCATTGCGGGCGCTGTGAACCTCGCCCTCACCCTCCCCTGGAAGGTATGTTCTTGTGGATCTGAAGTTGGGGTTCAACTTTTCGGATGCTTTACCAACCTCTCTCTCCCATCGATTTCTCAGCGCCCCGTGGAAGGTTAACTGCATCCTGCCGGAGGAGGAAGATGAAGCATTTTAGACCCACCACCTTCTTAACTAGACTTGTAGGATTAGAAACTGGCCAGCTCTAGCTTACCCTCAGCAAGGGCCCTTGTGTGTTATTTTCTGGCTTTGTTGATCATGGACGCCCCACTTTATCATCTGCGTTATGTTTGCTCTTATAGGAGATTTTCATATACTCAGTAGACGCACTTGAGGGTTGAATGTTATGTGACTCCATTATGCGAACGACTTCAAAACGGGGATATGATCTTGTCTGTGTTCATCCATCATTCTTCTGTTCTTGGTACAAGGTTTCATGGTACAAATTTGCTGTCATTTTTTTCTCCCGTGAGAAATTTGCTGTCAGTCTTACCTTAGGCGTTCGAGTACGTTCGAGAGCCACTGTCTTACTACTGCCCGGCAGCGCGACGGATCAGCAGGGTCAGCTCACGGAGCCACCATGTTGTTCCAGTTCACATTAAACTCGCTGGCTCATCCCGGCCGGCGTTTGTCAGGTGCACGGTGGCGCGGTTGATCGCCACTCGCCGGACACCGTGTCCTGCTAGCAGGTTGGTACTTGCATGCCAGTATAAGGGCATCGGCGTCGAACAACCCATGAGAGTTTAGGTTCTGATGGCTCAAGCTCTCTTGGATGACTGCATCAACTCTGCAACGAGTTGCAACCAGAAACAGAGTTCGTCTGTTCCTGGCATGGAATGTGTAAACGATCCGACTTGTGTAAATCGTGACTCGTGAATGCTGATGATTTCTGAGGTTAGTTATAGAGACTATTATATGGGCCAAATTGGATCCTTGGATCAGCTTTGCAGGCTATAGATAACTTTGGAGCATTGGCAACTAGAATGTGTTGGGCTTCTTTAGTTATCTGGTGAGTGATAATCCAACCTGCGTTGTCAAATTTTGCTGTGTCAAAGCCTTCAACCCAGTAATCCATCTATCTTCTCTCTCAGAACCCTCTTTGTATCTCAATTATAATCTGCCTTCAAAAAATTCTATCAAATATAATCCAAAAGCAAGTACCCAATTTCTTCTCCCGTTGCCACCTCTGGTAACAATATTACGATTTATGGGAGCAGCTAGACTCTTTGCAGTTTGCACATGAACACGGGACATTACCACGGGCACAGGGGATGTGCGAGTACGAGAAAAGCAAAGATAAGGGTGGTGGCGTGACATAAGCGACAAAATCACCTGTCTGTCCACCGACGGACACAGCCGCGAAGGCAGCATGCGTCCATTCGCCATTGGCATTCATGGCCAAGGTCCCACTGTTCACACGAAAAAGGCTCGGAGGTAGCTGGTGGGCGCATTGAAACCGCAAGCCAGCCAGCTAGAACCTTACCCCAGTGGTTAAATAATGCTTGATCACACAGCCTTCTTTGGTCACCGGCCACTCCACTCAATCGGCGCGTACAGTGCTGCATAAGCGAGCTGTGCCAAACTTCACCTGGACAAAGATCAAGAAGAGAAGAAGACGATGAAGCTGCTCCCTATCACCCTGGCTTTGCTGGCCCTCTTCCTCGTCGCCTCGTACCAGGATCTCACCGTGGCGGCAGGTAAATCAACCAGAATCATGCACACTTCCTCTGTTCTTCATACTGCTCCACTTCTTCAGCTATCGGGGAAGTAGAATTTGCTGGGAATCAATCACTCATGGACAGCACCCGTGTTTCTCTTCTTTTGTCATGCAGATGGTGGCGCTGTTCCCGACGGCGTGTGCGACGGCAAGTGCAAGAAGCGGTGCTCGCAGAAGGTGGCCGGGCGGTGCATGGGGCTGTGCATGATGTGCTGCGGCAAGTGCGCCGGCTGCGTGCCGTCGGGGCCGTTCGCCAGCAAGGACGAGTGCCCCTGCTACAGGGACATGAAATCCCCCAAGAGCCTCCGCCCAAAGTGCCCCTAGATCGACCAGCACAGTGACACTGCGGCAAGGCTCCGTCACTCGTCCTCCGGTGCCCTTAGATCCGGTCCGGCGAGTGATAGTGACGAGTTTAGTGAGCTGCAGTTAGGAATTAGCGAGCTTTGTTCTTATGAATAAGTAATGTTAGATCTGGTCGCATCTTGTGTCCTAGACTTCGCACTCTTGCACTGTGTTGGTTGATGCAGAACCAGCTGAGGAATGTTTAGTAAGTACTCTGAATGTCATCAATCTCATCCGAGGTGGGCGAGATTTGAGGGTTTAGCAACATGGTTTCTTTAGGCATGAATCTGTTGATTTCTGCAAACTTCAGCGTGTGTTCGCCTATGCTTTACTCCTGGAGGAGCAGATCTTGAGTTCTGGACTAAAACATGGGCCGAATTCCCTGAACCGGCTGGCGTGTTTCGTGCCGTGCCCTCGTGGGCTTCATTTCGTATGGTCCAAGCGGTCTCAGTGCAACTCTCTTTCGTCCAGTCCAACGCTAGTGTTCTACTCGGCTCGGCTCCAACCTCGGGAGACTTTACCAAATGTTTACCTTTGTTCTGCTAAAAAAATATTTTTTTGTTCTGGAAATACTTTGAGAATTTTGCTTATTTCCAGATGAAGAAACTCCATTTTTCATCCTTAAAGTTTCACCCAAGTTCTTTTTTCATCCTAAATGTTTCATTTGGTACAAAATGAAGCCTAAACTTTGGCAACCCCTTCAATCACTCGGTTCAATTGATTTTCTTGCCTATTTGAAGAACAGGGTGAAAAAAATCAGACCGGAACCATGATCGTTCCCCACTGATGCGCGAGCGGAAAAATGAGGACAATAACATCAACCAAACTAGCTAGAGAGTATTTTATTTTTCTTAATCTTTCATCTTCCTAAATTAGGGTCGTGCAAGTAAGATCAAAAATAAAAAAACGGGATGATGCGACAGAGAAGCGTGTGGCACGAGACGCCACCATATGAGCGGCATGACGTCGCAGGCGAGCGGGATGTCACACCAGACGATCAAGACGGTAGACGAGTGAGCAATACAGTGCCGACGAGCACGCCATTATCTAGCCGAGATGACAAATTCAGCAACCTACTCAAGTAAGAGGATCGGCTCGGTGTGAGTTGTGTTTGAAGGTAAGTTTTTTTTCATCATGGTTGTCAACATGGTTCGTATTTTTTGCCAAATTCAGCCCTTTTGACGAACTAAACACATATATGGCTCTTACTCAAAACTATTTCCAAATCTGCCCTCTTGAGCTCGGCGCCAAAGAGTTTGGAGCCGAACTTGTGTAGTTCGGCGCCACATGTTTCAGTCAAGGTCGGCTCCATCCTCGTTCGCCGACCTCAGAGGCCAGATTTAAAAATAGTTTCGAGAAGGGGTCATATATATATATATATATATGTATTTAGTTTTGCAAAAGGGCCATATTTTACAAAAAAAAATACACATGGTTCGGGTCTGGTTCGTTCTTTTTCCAACAAAATCAGCAGAACCTGGCGTTTGAACATGCCCGCAAAGTTTAGTGTCTGTTCAATACCAAATGAAACGTTTAGGACGAAAAGTGAACTTTGGTGAATGTTTAAGAATGAAGTATGGACTTTCTTCTTTCCAGATCGACCAGGTGCGTGCGCCCACACGTGCTGACGTGCACAAAGTCCACTCGATCTGCTCGAAAGTAACACGTGTTAATGTTAGAAGTATGTCACTGCAAGCAAGGTAAGGACAACTATGACGATCGGTGCCGAGAATTAGACGATCTCCTGCCTAGAATGTATCCACAATGTCACCTGCTCCCACATTTTCTCCAGAAAATCACCTGCCCTGCCTCCATTGGGCACTGATCTACTAGTATACGAAACAATCAACTTACCACATCTCACTCTCTTGTTTCCTTCTCGTGTAAACCCATAAAATATAAGTGCATCACCTCGGCCGCTGTGTGTGGGTACGACACCCATGACACTGGTTGAAAACATGAACTGTTGGGCGAGAAACTGTCGACGGATAAAACCAAATGGTGAGAACGTGGCGATGCCGCCGCCGGTGGCGATCACACACATGCTGCAACAGCTGACAGCAACGTGAGAGCCCACGAGTGACGAGAGAGCAATACCCGGCCTATTATGATTTATGAGCTCGGCAGACAGGACACAATGATGCAAGCGTGGGCAGATCGGATACAACGATGCGGACGTGCCAAGATCTGTGACTCAGCTCAGCCATAACTCCGGACCCAGCTTAATTTGCGAACAGAGCTCGGCCATAACTCAAAGCTCCTCAGCTTTGCGCACGAAGAAGCTCAGAGCAGCAACCATGCTTAGAGCAATGCAGCTTCTCCTCAGGTCTCTCCTCCAATCTCTCCTTTTCCTTTTGTCCTCAGAGCAATTAGGTGTTCATATTTTCGGTTAATGGAGGACCAAGCAACCAAGTTTAGCTGATCATTTGTCGTCACCTGTGGCTGTGGATGCAGGAGGGACAACAGCAGAGCTGCGGGGACCTTGCTACGAGACTTCTCCACGGCGTCGAGCTGCCAGAGGCTAGCCGGCAAGGTGGCCGTCATCACCGGCGCGGCCAGCGGCATCGGCAAGGCGACGGCCGTCGAGTTCATCCGTCACGGCGCCAAGGTCATCCTCGCGGACATCCAGGACGACCTCGGCCACTCCGTGGCGGCCGAGCTGGGCCCGGACGCCGATTACACTCGCTGCGACGTCACCGACGAGGCGCAGATCGCGGCTGCGGTCGACCTCGCCGTCGCGCGCCACGGCCGGCTCGACATTCTCTACAGCAACGCCGGCATCGCCGGGTCCGCGGCACCGGCGCCCCTGGCGTCCCTCGACCTCGCCGACTTCGACCGCGTCATGGCGGCCAACGCGCGGTCCACGGTCGCCGGGGTCAAGCACGCCGCGCGCGTCATGGTGCCCCGGCGCAGCGGGTGCATCCTCTGCACGGGGAGCACCACGGGCATGCTCGGCGGGATCGCCGCGCTCCCCTACAGCCTCTCCAAGGCCACGGTGGTGGGCGTCGTGCGGCTCGTGGCAGAGGAGCTGGCCCGCGCCGGCGTGCGCGTCAACGCCATCTCGCCGCACGCCATCGCCACGCCGCTGCTCGTCCGCTCGCTGGCGAGGGCGAACCCGGGCGTCGGCGACGAGGCGCTCAAGCGGATGGTGGAGAGGGGCATGAGCGAGCTCCACGGGGCGGTGCTGGAGCTCGAGGACGTCGCGAGAGCCGCCGTCTATCTGGCGTCCGACGAGGCCAAGTATGTCACCGGCCATAACCTCGTGGTGGACGGCGGCTTCACGGTCGGGAAGCCGATCAACCTGCACCCGGCGAGCTGAAAGATCCGCTGCTAGTTCCATTGTGTTAACCCGACCGACAACAATGAATCGCTAAACGTGGGGGTGGGGCTCCACTGATTGCCAGATGAGATAATGAATTATCTTGGAATAATGGCATCTTCCTTTTTTACATTATGCGGCTACATACCTTCCAAAGGATGTAAGATTTTCTCCTGAATTGCTGCTATCGGTGAATATAAAATTCTCCGTCCATGGCACTTAAAATAAGCCCATCATAACTGAAGGAAACCAGCTAACAATTGGATGGTTTGATGTAAACACTAAACAGAGAGCTCTCACGTACTAAATTCACCTGACAAAACTTACAAACTGAAGCAATTGCCATCAGGAAAACATCGCTCCTTTTCTGTTCTTCTCTATATTATAAAATCTTGGTTAAACCACCTCATATCAGCAAAGTATCCGATTAACTGTGTGATCCAAGCTGAGCATTTCATACTCAAATAGGTTAAGAAAGTATAGTCCTCAGAACAAATCAATGCAACATGTTTGTCAATTCCGGAAACCAATATGGAGTAGAAAGGGAAGAAAAAACCATTCCTACAAAAAGAATGAATTTCTCCACACAAAAAAAGTCTACAAACAGACCAAGAGTATGCGCAACCCAAATACCACACATGCCTAAAGAACGAATTTCTGCCAAAACAAAATCTACAAAGACAGACCAAGAGTATGCGCAACCCAATACCACACATGCCTAAAGAACGAAACCTTGTTGTCACAGATATATTACTGAAGAAGCAGAATATCCTCGGCACTTATCAATAGATATTACAACATTACAGTCCATCGGTACGCTTTGTCTGATCTATTCTATTTAATCTACATTACATGAGGAAAAAAAGTCCTACTGTAAGCCTCACGAGGAAGCTCTTGATCTGAATCGCTAGAAAGTTCGTGAACTAATGCTCTAAGTTTTGAACCGACAAGTCATGTAAATCTTGTGCTTCTTCTGTAAGCTAGATGCTTTGTGTTACATACAAAGAAACGGACTACTCCAACAGCAGATGCGCACCACTGCAACATGGTAGCCCACATAATAGTATCTCTACCAAAGAATTACCTATTCGTTGCTCAGTCAACGAGCTCCAATATTATAGGGGTTGGAGTTCTTGCTCAGGCCCCACCGAGTCCACGGGTCTATATGCAGCTTGACCTCTAAATTTCTTTCTCCAGAGATACAGTCCTAAAAATGCCGATAAAGACAGCAAAATAACTAGCAAAATTCCAACCAGCATGGTGACAACATGTTCTTGAAACCATGACCTGTAACAAAATTTGATGGAAAGTCAATGAAAATGACATTTTGTAGGACAGAGAAATGTAAATCAAATAGCAACCTTGAAACCCATTCATTCAACTCTGTTCTTGGTGAAACCCATTTTGTAGGACAGAAATGTAAATCAAAGAGCAACATTATCTTCGTGTTATTTTTGCTATTTATTAACTTTCATCATGTGGATATTTTGTTTTTCCTTGCGAACTTTTACGCCTCTGTAATTTTGCATGTTAAAGAGATCTTGCCTGGTCATTTCAGCTTTCAGGTAAAGGCGTTATATTGTTTCAAGTAAACTAAAATTATTCTGGAGGAAGAGATGTCCCAACTAGAAAACGTGAATGTTTCCCAGGCACAAAATGAATAGTACACTTATTTTAAGCATTTCCTTACCTTCTCGAGACAGGTTGCTGCACATTCCACTCGAGTAACTGATAACTGCCAAGATTTTGAGGCAACTGAACATGATGTTGAGTTAGCCGATAAATGATACCCTATCATATGTCAATGCAATAAATTAATCATTTTGTAAAGAAGAAATCTGTAATGGTCCAAAAAGATGGAAGAGTGGATGCTACCATTGCTGTTGCATTAGACATAGCATTAGAAGATCCAGCGGGGAAAATATCCCATCTGATTAGAGTAGAGTTTCCTTGGGCTGTAACATTCATAAGTCGAACCTACATAAATAAAAGAGAAACTTCAGCCGAATCCATAAAGCATGGCCCTAAAGAACTATGGAATTAAGCGCAATTAAGTAAATACGAAGAATATTTCTTACTCCTTACAGAACAGAATCATTCTGCAAACATAACTAGCAGAATCTTATCCTTACCTGACCGGGATCAATCTCCAGCTCTTTGGCCAACAGCTTAGCCAGCTCAAGGAGGTGAGGTTTCAGGTTTGGATAAGTAACATTTATCGACATATAAACAGTGATGAGACCAACATCAAATTCTGCAGGTAAAAGGACACAGATACGATAAATCAAGTGTACAAACAAAACCAAATAAATTATAGCTAGAGAAAATCTAGACAGGAAGATTATGTTAAGTTTGGAAGCATCAAATAGCTTCCCAACTGTGCAAGCAAAAAGAATGATACCTACCCAATTGTTATAACCTAAACCTATGAGTCAAAAATAACTAATATACCTTTATCATCCAGCAAATAAGTTATGCAAAATAAACAGAGGAAGATAAGAAGGCGCAAGCAGCTAAAGAAAAGGTACAGACCTGGCAAACCACTAGGAGCAGGAGCTGGTGAAAAATCTGCTTGTGAACCTGGATCACTTGAAGGTGCTGGTGAAGGAGCTTCACCAATATGGAGCCTCTCCCACAACTCTGAACAGTTAGTTTTCCAAAATCCAATCTTTTCATTGTGACGGTCATAGGTTACAAGAGTGTTACGAACAACGATTCCTGTCAGAGATCATTCTGTTAGCTACTCACAGGGGGAGGTTTCCAAATAAATAAAAAAGAAGTATGTTAGCCTGTTCCTAATGACATAGACAGAAAAAACAATCTAAAACTTGATTTATTTTCACTTTAGAGTGAACCAGGATGTTTATCACTTAAAGCAACAAGGACTCTTCCTTATAGAGAAAATGGTGACCAACAAGAGAATATATATAGCAGCTAAGTTCTATTTATCAGATATTATTCCTGCCATTAGAAATAATATATGAGTTAGTGGTCCCATATTTCGTGTCCGTTGCTTCACGTGCAGGCTCAACTTCTGCCTGGTCACTCCAATATGGCTATAAGTTGACTGAAATCTGGAAGTGAGACTGTTTTGGTAGCTTTTTCTGGCTTCCTTGCAAACATAATGAGTTTAGAAGAACGGCCCGTTCCTAAAAGTTTCAAGTTTGCATGTGAATGAATTGAATAAGTGATGCCACGAACAGCACCATGGAGGAATAAAAAAGGCAGTTCAGATTGTAACTATTCATCTTTACAAAAATCAATTAAATGGAACTGGGAACGGAAGGTAGTATTTTAAACAATCCCCAAGTTTCCGTATATAATTTTATTACATGCATGACACGAATAAGAAATGCAGAAAGATTAGGATGCAAATTTCTTGACCACCTACTAAAGTTTAGTGCCTTACCCCCTAATAGAGTTGTTGGATCTTTCCCATTTTGGAACACACCCAAGCAATAAGCCCCTTCGACTTTGGAGTGCTATATTTCAAAATTGGAGAAAGACACGGCATGAGCAGACAGCACAAACAAGCAAAGTACGAAAATGCTGCCTTAACTGAATTAAAAGGCTACAACTGTGTAATTTACCCGGAATAAATAATTTTCAGGTGAAAGTGAGAGCTTCTGTCCATTTCCAAATACCATGTCAACATCGGGAAATACCTCTGATAACTTGGAGACGTTCCTGGAAGTAAAGTGGTGTATATTAAAGCTCGATAAAAATGTTAAAGAGAACATCAGAACCATTGTTAATGAAACAAATATTTGTTATTATCACTGGAAATCACCTTCCAGCACCTGCAAAGCAGATGTCCTTGTAATTTGGGTCAGGGCCACGGATTTTCTTGAGCGGATGTACTTTGTTTGTCACCTATAGATCGAGAGCATAATCAGTACAGCACGCTTTACCAAGAGCAGAATCACAAGTTGTTAATTTTCAAAAAAGTTAATGTAGGATCAACAATAAAAACAATGTGTGCATGAGGTGAGAAATAAGATGAAAAGGCAAGGTGCAAGTGCACAGGTGTTCCTCATAAGATGAAAAGATCACATTGCAACAATTAAGAGAACAGAAGGAGAAATAGGGACCAACATATTGATGATGGTAAACATAAAAAAGTAGCTGGTTTCAAAGCAGGGAGTAACATTTCTTCTATCCAGGGAATAACGATGGTTAACCTCCTTTGTGCAAGGTTTAAAAGTAAAAAACGATAGCCAGTCCTCAGCTACTACTCCCTCTGATCCATATTAATTGTCGCTGAGTTGGATGTATCTAGACATGTTTTAGTGCTAGATACATCCGATTCAGCGAGAATTAATATGGATCGGAGGGAGAATTATTTATCATCGATACCTAGAAAGATGGCATTTTTTAAGTGGTACATTGCAAAAGCACGAATGTAGAAAAATAGATTCCATATAACAGAAACATATCTATGGAAAAACGAAGAACCTACAAAACGGTAAATTCCAAATAAAAGTAGATGAGGGCTGGAGGAAAAATCATCTCATAACTTACAGCATCTTTAAAAGCTGCAAAAGCTTGTTCTGGGAGGTACGCGTATGTGGTCCCACTATCCAAGACAGTCCCGTGTTTGTTGTCGAAGATCCTTGAGTCTAACTTCAATGCCTTTCCAGCAACATGTATTTCCTTCAACTCAATGTTGTAATATGGGCTGTTTTCATTTGGAGATTTAGTTAATAAGATGTATAGGGATGTATCAAGATTACAATAGCAGAACCTCAAATCCATCCACGGAAAAAAGGAACAAAAATCCATGTTAGTTGCAGAACGATTTATGGTACCTGCGGACAGGGTCTGAACGTGAGAATATCATGTCAGGAGGGGTAGGCATTGCACCAAGTACCATAGCACCACCGCCAATATCCATTCCACCATAGCACAGAGAGAATGAATCACCTATGACACCCTTATCAACAAGCTGATCCATTATGCTAAGTTGACCACGGCCTAGCCCCATTATGCCATCAGCATGCTGGCTGAACAAATCCCCAGTTTCAGAATTTTCACAGCCAAAAACAGCACGCTGTGGCTTAAGTTCACTTTCTGTGCCAAACGACACAATGTCCTCACCAAGCACACCACTGCTGGAGCTCATTTCAGCATACTGTCTCTCATAGGTGCATTGGCTCTTATCATTATCACATGTACAATCAACATTACATTTTACTGGTGAATATGTACTGGAGAGATCAGGTTGAAATCTTGGATCCTACATCAAGCAAAAAAATCGGCATATTTTACGTTAACTCCCATATATTTAATAAGAAGTTACAAGCATACGTAATGGTGATATCCTAGACCTATAGAATGAACTTTTTCCTGTATGGCATGATGTTTATGGCAGCATGCATATCTTTACAGATTCTTAATTATAAAAATAGGACAAAGCAGAGAAATCCAGGAAGAGTGGCCACTCCACTTTCCGTATACACATAAAAAAATCATCTAAACACCAGTACTTTACATGTGTCCTCAGTGATTTAGATGATTCAGCAAGAAAAACACAACATTGAATAGCAAATGTGATTGCACAACAACGATGACATCTGCATAAATAATGATCCATCATTAGATTGCTTCAGTCGCATCAAGAGGATATTAGAAACGGTTTTGTTAACTATTTCTAAGACACCACTAAGGAATATCCGATATAAGCATGAGATTCGTGCAAGTACAAACGGGCTGAGAAGATTTTGATCGGACAGCAGCCAGTGTCGACTAAAGAATAATTATTTCCATGTCGATTGGGCTATAGACAATTTTCATGTAGTCTAACTCTGTTTGCTTCCAGTGTTTCTGTTTCTTAACATATTGCTTTGGCCAAAATGTACTAAATGTACAAGACTCTAAAGGCCATGTATTGAATGTTTTATGTTTCTGTTTACATCTCATTTAAGCCCCTTTACGTTGGCTGACATCTTTATATCTCACTTATGCCCCTTTACGCTGGCTGATATCACGTTACAAATGAAATTTCCAGACTGCAAGTTATACAAAACAATGGTCTACTGGGATTTGTCTAGAGAAAGTAGTAAGAATACATTATAAGAAAGGGAATCATTTTTATTTTATTTTTTGCGCATAGAGGCATCTTCTTCTACATTCAGATAGTGACAATGGATTAAAGAAAGAAACAGCAATAGTAGATCTAGAATGTGGTTATTTAGTGACCAAACCGGTACCAAGACAAATTATTTGGCGCTACAAACACATTGACATGACCAAGCCAAACAACAGCCAAATGCATTGTCTGTCAATAACATCAGAGAAAACGAAGGGAAGTTTGCAAGCAATTTTTAGTACTAATAATACTAAATCCAATGGTTCGGCAGTCCAATAGAGCAACTTATTGCTGAAACAATACCTACCTAACAAAAGGCAATACGTTGGTTGTTAACAAGATTAGCATGGTATTCATTGAGGAATACTGAAAATAGTAGTATTAATTTGAGTCCTTTAACAAATTAGGCTGCCTCGGTTTTAATACTCTGCGGGTTGAGAAATGCCCTCAGCCCACCTACACTCTACCCAAATGAGATAACTGAACTTGAATTTAGTAGTCTATCTGCAAATTACGTAGTGAATTCTGAGAATTAAAACTTGTTCAGTTATAAAACCACAGTTACACTTGTGTGCGTCAACATATCCATGTGCGCGAGCCTCCAAATTAATCTAATCATCACACAAAGTTTCAAACTGGTAGCTGAAGAGAGAAGCAGAGGAATGAAGGCCCACCTGGTGGTTGCCACACTGCTCGCAGGTGGCGCAGGGCACGTAGGTGACGGTGCTCCCGGAGTCGACGATCAGCGCGAACTCCTGCGGGGGCGTCCCGATGTACAGCCTCGTCGTGTAATATCTAACCAAATACGACAAAACCCACCACCCTCAGATCCAGTAAAAAGAGCATATCCTACAAATATGGTGGGAGATAACAGGAGGAGAGGAATCCCAGCTGTACCGACCCGTTGGTGAGGAGATCGTCGTGGAGGCGCATGCGGGCGCTGGGGCGGCCACCTTCGGCGAGCCCTCGCCTGGACCTGGACGACGCGACCCGGCTCGCGTTGGGGTAGGAGAGCGTGAGCGGGAGCACCAGCGGCGGCCGCGAGGAGGCGGTCCGATCGGGGGATCCGGCGGCGGCGACGGCGAGGAGAAGGAGGACCACGGCGAGGGGCCGTAGCGAGCCGAGCCAACGACGGCAGCCTCGGCTCGCCATGGTCGGGCCGCGCTAGGAATGGGGAGGGTTGAGGTCGTTGTTCCGAGGGGGACGACGAGGCCCGGGCCGAGGCCGAGGCGACGACTTGTTAGAGGAAGGGGGAGGGGCAATGTCGTAAATTCATGATTTAGCCGTCCGGGTCGGATAATATTCGTTACCGCCTACCAATGGAGAAAGCCTCGTGGGGCCCACAGGCCGGTGGAGGAAACTGACCCACGGTTCTACCTGACAGGGGCCCCGCAGTCGGGGACACTGGCATGGGACTGGAAAAGATCCCGTAGCTGTGTTTTTCACTGTGATTGGGTGAAATTTCACAAGTTTGACCCAAATTTAAAAACTAAACACGAAATGAAATAAATCGGCTTTCATTCATGATCTGATATTTTTCATGGCACACACATGTGGCGCCATCATAGATTGCCCGACGCCTTGCAGAGGAGGTGTGGCGCCGCTCTCCTTGATGGCTCCATGAATGAAGTCGAAGACCGACGTGAAGAAGCTTCGCGAGATGGTTGCGGAGGGTGTTTTACCGACGAAGGAGATGATCGGCTAACGCGTCGGAGTAGGTGAAGAATTTCCATCCCATCACCCTTGAATATGTAGTCTTCACCCGGGGCGAACCCAGAAAAGATTTTGATAGTGGGCACACGATATGATTTGGGGCATTTCTTATATAACTTCACATAATTTGAACAATTTTCTTTAAAAGATGAACAAATTCTATTGAAGTTTCAATAAGGCCCCCACAAGCTCCTACTTGGGTTCGCCCCTGGTCTTCACTTGTTTCTTTTACCGAAGGATTTCACTTTGAGGACACCTCTTTTTTGCATGGACTGCTCCACCGTCATAGGTTGCACATCCACAACTTGAACCCAAATGAGTTTTTTGACACATTTGGTTCACGGGATTCTATAAATATATTAATATGATAGGAGCACATGTATAAAACAGAAGAATCTTAATAACTATGGATAAATCAAAATCGAACAGTAAGAGAGAATATGATGGGACCTTTTCTTCGTGCGTAGAAATTTGAAAAAGATGTCCAAAGGATTGTAATTTTTTCGTTTTTCCTTTAAAACCAAATCGAAGGAATTTTCGTTTGCTTACCCTTTGCTCCATTGATTTGAACCAAACAGATGACTAGTATCATCGTACCAAAATTTTCTATTCCTACGTTATTCCTCCAATTTTTTTGCTTTGAGCCGAACAAGTCCTAAAAATATACTAACCTTTTCCCTTAAAACCATTCTTGTGGAAGTACATTATTCTCAAGGAAGAAGAGAAGAAGAAAAAAACATGAGCGTGTAGGAAGGGATTCATACGTGTCAACCTATGACTCCTCCTGGCCTAGGCTCACATGAGAACCACTATGCCAACTGTCGAGCCGTATCGATTAGCGCCTCCATCCACCACGACACAACCATGGAGATTAGGGCTTTGGAACGAGGACCACAAGATGTACAACCGGATGAAAAAAATTGATAAGACGAGTCGGTGTCCAACATGGATCCATGGTAGAAGGCGACAAGATTGAAGTTCATCGGTGGCGAAGCACACAGGCCTGCATGGCAGCTCTGAGGCAGAAGGACAATAAAGCCTGACAAATAAATCGACATAGCTAAACAAAGGTTTGGTCGGGCACGCATATATGGCGCTCGTTAGCGGCGTAGCACGGGCACGCTTCCCTCGTCGAGCACTCTACTGGGCTGGCCCCATCAGGTATTTTCCTTTCTCTTTTTGTTTTTTGTAAACTTTTTTTCATTTTTTTATTTTTTGTTTTAAAAATCTAAACTTTTTTAATCTGAATGTTTTAAAAAATCAAATTTTATCTTCCCAATTATCAACATTTTTTTAATCTAAACATTTTTTGAATCTAAATTTTTTTCAGAATATGAAAATATTTTCAAATTTTGATCTCTTTCAATAATGAACACTATTTAAATTGAAACGTTTTTTTGAGATTGAACATTTTTTGAATCTGAACATTTTTCCAGTCTGAAGATTGAACATTTTCAAAATATGAATATTTTTGAATTCTGAATTTTTTAAATCCAAACGTTTTCAAAATCATAAAATGGTAAGAAAAATAAAAACAGAAAAACATACAAGGAAACGAAAAAAAGAAACAGAGAAGAAAAAAGAAAAAATGCGGCCCATCGGTGCACTTACCGCTGTGGGCGGTATATACACATACACTATGGATATTTGGGCTGGCACAAGCAACAGTATTTGGGCTGAGTTGGGCCACGTCAGTAGCCATTTACATCTGCCGCCATTACAACAAAAAGAAAATCAAAATTTCATGTAGTGGGAGGATATCGAATTCCTCGCCCTGCCTCTCCGGCAGGCCGCAGCTGGCCCGGGCGATTCCTCGTTGTGCCTTGGCCTGGCTCCAGTTTCTTCGCTTTGCAAATGCCAAATGGGCAGTGGCACATGAACCGTACCCGCTCTCCGGGAGCACCGTGGGTCCGTGGCCAGCACGCACTGCTGTCGGAAGTCCTCTGAACAATTGCTTCTTGAATTCTGATTACTCCTACCAATTCACTCATCTTTCGACGTGATCGCCAGCTTTCCCACCCAGGGGCGGGGTCAGACCCCCCCCCCCCCCCCCCCCCTTCCCCCTTCCCCCAATGGCTCGTTCCCCCCAAACAAATTTACGTCAGGTATAGGTGTATAGCAGTGCGTACATATACTCGTATAGATACTAATCGCAACAGACATTTGGCTTAAGCTTAAAGCCCATAGTAATCCAGGAAACCTTGTGTGCACTGAAGCCCAGCAAGCAAAAAAAGCCCATCCGCGTGGCTGCTCTTGTATAGGCATTAGGCAATCGATCCAGAAACCTGTGTGTATCCCGGCGGTCTGCTCCCTCTTGGATCGATCTTGCTGCAAGATTTTCTCGGATCGCCTCCGCCGCCCGATGTTCCTGCTCGCAATCTCTGCTGGCTGTGAACTTGATTGCCGCCTTCTCTATGGAGCTGAGTAACGTGTATGCGGGGCAGGCAGGCGGCGGCCGCCGCTGATTGTTGTTGCCGTTTGCCGCACATCCGCCCCATCCTCATACCACCACCGGGTTATTTGTCTAAGGTACATTGTATACTAATTTAATCACTCTTTTTGTTTCAGTTTAGCTACATTTTTCTAATTAAAAACGGAAACAAAGAAAATAATTGAACATATTTCATTTGCACGTCAATTGCATCTATCTTGAGTGTAGTTAGTGCCAAATTCAGATCAGATCCTTGGTTAATAATAGAGCTATATTAAAACTTTGGAAGAAAATAAGCTTTCTGTCATTGCCAAACATATGTTGGAATTCTTATCTAGGCTAAGGTTGAATTTTTCTCTCTAAATATAAGCTACAGTTAGGATATATGTATTTTCCTTTTACACATGATATCGTTGTACACTATACTAAAAGGGTGATTATTATCGTCTCGCCCCCCCCCTATATCCAAATCCTGGCTCCGCCCCTGTTCCCACCCGCTACCGTGATTGTCTAAGAAAGTGTAGTGTGTTCTTCGTCGAAATCAAGGTCCCCGATTCAAGAATAAAAAAGTTAACTGTCAAGTCCGGAGCCCGGGGCTCACTGCCAAATCCTGCCCGGCCGGTTTTGTCGACGGATTCAGTGCTTGCCATTGCCAAGCAGAAACTTCCGGGCAGGGGAGGGGAGTGCTACTTTCTTCGTCTCGTGCCTCTACCATTGACTGTAGAGGTTGTTTAACTAATTTTTTTTTTGCCGTGCATGACTCGTGCAACTTACCGCATTTGCTTTGACCCAAAAAGGCGGGTTCAAGATTTAACGCGTCGTTCCCTAGAATACGCACAACAATGGGGTGTCAGCTACTGCTTGCGCTATAGCCAAATATCAGTTTGAGTGATATGGACAGAGAAAACGCATGCAACACGTACGGAGAAATAAACCAGTACTCCCTCGTACCTTAGCACGAGACCATAGTAGTAGATGAAACATGAAAAGTACGTCTAAAGATTGTAATGCATAGTAAATGTTGCCTAACACACGAATTTGCTGGCACAAGTGTGATGTAGACATGATAATACGATAATTCCTCTATGAGTAAAACGCTAGGGAGGTCACAAAGTTGTCAAACATGAGCGTATTGGTCACCAACTGGGAAAATGCTAGTTTTGGTCACGAAGTTGCGTGTACGAGCCACGTTAGTCACTCCGTCAAAACAGACGTTAAGTTGGTGACGTGTCAGTTTGTTTTTTTACAAAATACACCCTATAGTTATTCTTATTCCCATCTATTTGTTTTATTAAAAAAATTGGGTCAGGCATTCTGTCGAATAGGCGATGGCCGGCGAGCTCGGGTGGGCGAGGCGCTGGGCGTGGGGCGCGGCCGGCGAGCTCGGGGGCGTGGCCGAGCTCTGGTGTGCGGCCGGCGAGGTGCAGGGCACGGGAGGAGCTGCAGCTCCCCGGCAGAGGCGAACCCTCCGCCTGCTTGTGCCGTGGCTGCAGACGCGGATGTCCTCGGCGCCCCCCAGGTCCTCTGCTCCTCCCGTGCACTCTTGCACGCGGATGCCATGACGCCATAGCCGATGGAGAGTACGAGGACAGCAATACGGACGTCTTCGACATGGCAAAGGACGTTGGCGTGGACCGTGGCGACGGAGAGAACGGAGATGCCGATGGCGGCATGCTTCGAATGCCGCTCGCGTTCCCTACACACACGACGAACACCAAGGCGGCGCTCCACGTGCTCTCCTCTCTGTGCCCGTGGTCAGTGCCTCTAGGCCGTGCTCCGACATGGCACTCGCGGGCTATTTAATTGACTTGGCCAGCCGGAGGTCTCCGTCTCCACCGCGCTCCGCCATGGACAGGACTGGCCGGCTGGGTGCGTGCGTGCGCTGCCCGGAGCAGCGCGGCCGGGATAGCGAGCCGCCAGACGCCGAGGCTGTACGAGCTCCTGGTCCCAGCGTGGCTGTACGAGCTCCTGGTCCCATCTGCTGCTGCAAGAGCAAAGACAGTCACATACAGGGAGGAAAAAAAATGAAAAAGGACTTAGGGATTAAAAGAAATAAAATTGTAAGGTGTATTTGTAAAAAATAGCAGCCACGTCAGCGACTTAACGTCCATCTTGACGGAGTGACTAACGTGGCTCGTACACGCAACTTCGTGACCAAAACTTAGCATTTTCCCAGTTGGTGACCAATTCGCTCATGTTTGACAACTTTGTGACCTCCCAAGCGTTTTACTCTTCCTCTATTGAACCAATGTAATACTACTACCCATCGTCCCATGTCGCTCCCGCGGGCAACCTAGGAGAAACCCTAGCCGTTGATGGCACCTCTCGTGCCGTCCCTCCTCCCATCACCGTTGTCGTAGAGTGTAGCCTAGTGAGTAGGGGTAACCACGTTGAGCTTCGAGGGTGCCTTGGACACCGGGTGCAAGATCATTTCCTCGGTATTTTCACCTCTAATATAGTGTGTGACACCCTGTATCTGAGTGAGAATTATGTGTGATAGAAGTGGACACCAGGAGCCAGCAAGGAGAGACAGTGTGAGCCAGCATACTCTTTATGAAGTGATCGCGACATGCACCTATCTTCACATGTGGTGGTCCTCGTGCAGACGCGGTACGGTGTTGATCCGATCCCATGCGGACAAAGTTCTACTCGTCGCCGTATACCACGGTGACAGCAGTTGTGCGACATGTCCTACGGACGACGTGGCATGGCGACAGTAATCTGATCCTATGTCGACGCGGGAGTTTTGAAATAAGGGTGTCGACCGTGATTTTTCAACGATGGCAGTCATTGTGGCCGTGTGGAAAACATGGTGGTCAGATCGGCAGATGTTGCTGGCCATCACCAAAGGCGGCGACGGTATGGGATGTCTCCACCACCTCAAGATCAGGTTTGATCTGGATCGACATGTGCTACACACTTGCAGGGCGCCAAGATGTGCCTATTGCCAGCAGGTGCCACACGCAGAGTGATAGGGTTCATGGCCCTATCTCCACGTATTAACGAGCGAGTGGACGAACGCACACGAAAAACATGAGGGCAACGAAGAACACCAGAACACAAACTCGATACAGATGACGTGTTTCCCTCACCGGTCGGCCCAATCGGTACAATAGAATCCACTAGCTAGATATAGGTGAGTGCGCGGTAGAATCCCTATGAGAGATCATGACGGTAGAATCCTGCTTTGGGAGGGATCAACCAACAAAATCCCACAAAAGGAAAGACTAAGCACAAAAAGGGGCCTTGATACAACACAATATATGAATATATGGAGAGGTCTTGTATCCCATGGGGATATTCTTCACCATGGGAGGTCTCTTGTCTTCTCCACCGGGGAGAGGTACTTTCTAAAGTATATCTTATCCTCATCTCTACCCTATCTTACTAGAACTGAAAGGGAGAGGTTCTATTTGTAGTCTAGGAGGGAAGGGAGAAGGTTACAAAGACCTTAGCCCCATTTCTCATGCGGCGGTTTTTCCAAGTCGGTTTGTAAGTTGGTTCAACGACGTCGGAACCAATATTGGCCGGTTGAATCGTCCTTCAACTTACATGAAACTGATATTCTCTTTGTAGTATCTATTATGAAACCGACCATGGCCCTTTAACCGTCGCTAGGATCGACCGTGGCCGGTTCGAACCGAAATGAGGTTTTTCATCTTTCTCTTCAAGCCTTCGATTCTTCCTCCTCTTCCATGCTTCCACCTTGGATGGATTGGGTCTTTGGGCCCTCTTGACATCCCCCCATGTGTTCTTACTTGTCGTGACAAATCTAGCATTGCTAAGTGGCGGATGGTCAAGCACTTGTTGTGACATAGCTTGCATGGCATGATCCAGCGGTTATTCAAGCAAGCACCCACCAATAGCTGCACAACAAGCCGCCGCTGCACACCCCGCCGTTGCGCACCAAGCCGTCAACCGATGGGAGGTTGCAGCGAATTGCTGCAATGCGGGGGCGCATCTCTGCGACGCTGCAGTCAACGCTACTGATTAGTGGTTTGTGTTAGCACCATGGTGACGTACGGGTAATGTCCAGCCCTATCGTGGTATGACGGAGTCAAAAAAGCATATATAATTGTTTAATTAGAATCATGTGGGGGGATGCCCCCACCCCCATGTTAAGATATAAAAACTATTTAACATAATTCCTTAAACATGAATATGCAAGTTTCAGTTGTCCAAAGTAGTTAAATTTATAATATCATCAAAATTCACTCCAAGGTTTCAAGCATAAACTAATTAAATTTCATTAAGTTAGACTGAACTCTATTTCTGAATTGCTAGATAATAATAGGAATTCATGGTTGCTGAGTTGGATTGTTTCTCGCACTCTCTATCTAAAGTAAAGACATCGGTATGAGAACATGTACGGTAAAAATGCAAATATATGATTGATCTTATGATAGCAGTTTGTTTTGTTTCATTGATATAATTGTCACTGGTTTGACATCTTGTACTGATCGAGGTTGCAGCAAAGGCAATGCTCTGACATTTTGTCAAAGAAATATTCCTCTAATATTTTTGTTAAATGCAATACAAGTTTCAAAAGAAAAAATCCTTGAGAAAGAATAAATACGAGAAATTCTGAAGATAGCTCCTTTCAATAGTCAAAGTTGGTGGTAATATAGTCTATTGAAACATAAGTGTTCACACTGTAATAACCTGGTGTCTTCTCCTTTTCTTGACTTGCCACATCTTGTTACCATTTCATTAAAACTTAGTAGTATGATGTCATAATCTGCGCAAATTGACATCTTCCAAGACAACTCTCAACCATAATTTTTCCAACTGAGTAAAAATGTCCTCTCACATTCTTAACAAAAGACATTAACTGAACTTAAAATTACAGATCAATGAATTATACAAATCCAAAGTAGCATAAAACACAGTCCATCAAATACCTAAAGTTGGTTTCGGCCACCTCATAAACTGACCAAAATACTCGCAAGTCCTACTTAAATACCACACGTAGAACATTGTTTAGAGTCGGATTTAACCTACTAACCCACCTACTCACTAATCAATTACTTGTTAGATTGAGAATTAGTTATTGCGAAGAGAAAGAGTTTGATTTCAGATTAGACTATAGACTTAGTCCCTTATTTTAGTTCGGATTCAATTTTATGCATTGTTGACTAAAACAAGCATAACTTTCTCATATATAGTCAGTTTTATTACGTACAACCACTCAAGTTGTTCAGAAACCATGTCCTACTAGTCTTGTTTAGCACAAATGTACCAAACTAATTAAGTTGTTCAGCGCCATCCGTGTCAAACTTCATGAGAGACGTGTGGATGTCTCTATCTTAGCCATTTTGCGTGCATGGCCGGAAAATAGCGACATTGACATGCATGGGACGTACTTCCTCCGTTCCAATTTAATTGACTTGCTATGCATCACATGTGGATGTATCTATGCATGTAACATGTCTAAATACATCCACACGTGGTACATCGCAAGTCAATTAAATTAGAACGGAGGGAGTAATTAGCAAATGTCAGCTTGTGCTGCCTGCCTGCCTGACTTTACAAGATGAACGCCGTTCGATGATAGGCAGTCATACTGTCATTACATATAGGTATAGTCATAAGTTTCGCATGTGTGTTAGGCGTTCTTACTTAATTACATGCCCCAAACCAAATTACTAATATGGACAGGTTAATCGTTTTCCCACATCGGTCACAGATTATCATACATGTAACTGAAAATTTACAACTCTACAGGACCAATGTCAACAGTAGCAGCTAGTCGATCAGCTACCAACAGCTAACACGCATGCAAAACACGTAATTAGTTACCTTTTGACTCCTACAGTTTAGAGAGAGACCCATCTAAGTAAGCAACGTGCGTCGAAAGTGAGTGTCATGGTCGCGAGAGTCTTTCTCGCCCAGGAAGATTCAGTATACCATCCAAAGACGTCTTATATAAACTTGTTTGTATAGAGTAAGGCCTCCTTTGATTCGTAGGATTCCAAAATGAAGGAATAGGAATAGGAATAGGAATATGATAGGATTGCAACTGGAAAACTACACAGGATTGAAAAGCACAGGAACATTTCCTATGTGGATGTTTGAAATACAGGAAAGGAATACTGGAGGAATTTAACATGCTTTCAATCTACTTGATTAGCTTAAAGAATAAGCAATGGCAGCAACGTTGGGTGGCTGTTAGTCAAGTCACACGCCATCATTAGGTTTGATTTGCCTCGTTCCTTGCAAAGGAATGAGAAAAAGAGGTCTGGGTACATTTTTTATTTCCTGTGTCTTACGTAGGAATCAGGTAGCAAAGGAAATCTTCCTTCACATTTCCTGTCTTGCATTCCTGTGAATCAAACGTATATACAGTGCAAATTCTCATAGGAAATGAAATCCTACGTTTTTCCTACACAAATCCTGTGATTCAAAGAAGGCCTAAGGAGTTCATCTTTGAAAGCCATGATGAGACTTGATATATGTTGGAAAAAGGGTGGAGTTCCCAGTAGGGCAAGGTAAGGCGGCTGCCCTGCCTTGATTTTTTAGGAAAACATTCATATACACGTGCTTTTTCTGTATAATTTGAGTGGTCGTACGTAATAAACGGTCTCTATATGAGAAAGTAATAGTTGTTTTAGTCAACACTGCACAAAACTGGTTCCGAACCGAAATGAGGGATTATGTATAGTCTAATCCTAAATCAAACTTTTTCTCTTTGCATAGCTAATTCTCAATCTAACAAGATCCGACTCTAAAAAATGTTCTAGGTGCGGTATTGGAGCCGAAACCAACTTAGGTATTTGATGGGTTATGTTTTACGGTACTTTGGATTTGTATAATTTATTGATCTAAATTTTTAATTGTATTAGTTCAATTAATGTATTTTGCTAAGAATTTGAGGGGACATTTTTGCTCAATTGGAAAAATTATGGCTCAGAGTTCTCTTGGAATATGTCAATTTGCGTAGAAAATGACATCATAATATACTAAGTTTTAATGAAATGGTAATAAGATGGGCCAAATCAAGAAAATGGGAAGACACGAGGTTATTACTAACTATTTTTGTAGTGTAAACACTTTTTATGTTTCAATAAACTTTATTACCGCCTATTTTGACCATCGCTTAAATGAGCTATCTTCAGAATTTCTCGTCTTTTTTTAGGACTTTTCCTTTTGAAACTTGTCTATTTAACAAAAAATGTCAAAGGAATATTTCTTTGACAAAATGTCAAAGCGTTGTCTTTGCTGCAACCTCGATCAGAACGAGATGTCAAACCAATGACTATTATATCAATGAACCAAACAAAATGCTATCATAAGATCAATCTGATGTTTGCATTTTGACCGTACATGTTCTCATACCGATGTCTTTACTTTAGATAGGGAATGTTCCAAGTACGAGAAATTAATCCAACACAGTGACCATGAATTCCTATTATCTAGAAATTCATATGGAGAGTTTAGTCTAACTTAATGACATTCAATTGTTTTGTGCTTCAAGCCATTTGGACTGAATTTTGACGATATTTATAATTTCAACTACTTTGGACAACTGAAACTTGCATATTCATGTTTAAGAAATTATGTTAAATAGTTTTTACATCTTACCATGGGAGGGGCAACTGCACCCCCCCCCCCCCCCCCCCCCCCACACACACACACACACACATGATTCTATTTAACAATGATACATGTTTTTGACTACGCCGTACCTAAATTTGGGCCGTCCTTCGGCACTGATTGGTGGGTGCTTTGATACCGCTAGTGGGCATCACGCCAGCCCACCACGAAGCGCCATGCTACGAGGACGAGGACTAGGACTGCCAATGCGAAGACGGCGAGGACGGTCCCGATCACAATCTGCTCCCATAGCGCCAGCTTGAAGAAGCGCTCGACCAGGCCACGGAAGGTCTGACCAGCCCTCCCGTGGCCAGACCCCTCCGCCGCGACGTCCGAGAGCGCGATGACGATCGCGGCGAGAATGGTTTTCTTGGCATCCTTGGTCTTGCTTTTTAGGCTTGAAATGGGAAACTGGTTTACATTTCGGTGGTTGAAGACTAATTATCTGAGACGATTTATAGTGGTTCACAGCGAACTTGTTAGTGGCCGTTGGGCAAGGCGGGCGATCTGAGCGATGCCGAGAGTGCTTTTTTTCTTTTCTTTGAGGGAGAATCTCTCAACCGTACATGGGCCATTGCATGTTTGCCGAACCCGGTGTTTCGTGGAGGCTCTCCACGGATGCTTTGGCTGATGGGCTATGACCCGAATTTTCTTTGTGATAGATTTACAATGCTTTTGGATCAACAAGGCTCTGGGGATGGGGGCAACTGCCCCCCTTCCCCCACACATGAGTGATATAGTTTTTGACTACCTATACCTAAATTTTGGGAAGTCCTTCGCCACTGTGTTGGAGTGCTAAACATATTCATAAATGTAGGTTGGGCTGCATCAATCATGTACAGAGGAATTATGTGTTTTTCTCTTTCTATATTACACTTGCCTTCCTTGCGTCACGAAGAACACAAAATAAGCATGAATTAGGCCGATGTTCTAGCAGGGCTAGGATTAGCTATCCAAAGCTTGTCGTACTCCGGTAGGCTCATGCAGGGAAGTTTATATGCCACCAATACATAAATGCTTTTCAGAAGAATCGGATGCAGACTTGTTAGGCATGTGCCAATTAATGCACCGTCTCTTAGCACGTTATCATATGAGTAATAAAAACTTTGAGTAATAAAAACTTAAGAAACAAGTAGTCCAATACATTGTATCTTATGGGTTGTATCTAGTTTGATCATTTGGGTGCATGTGATTGGGGTAGCACATTTTATTGGCTATGGACACGTCCAAATGTTGTATGTTAGATAAGTTACAACCTCACTCTTTTTTTGTTAACTATTATGCCACGTAAGCAAAATACATATAAAACCGTGCTAAGAAATTTGCATTGGCAGATGGGCCTTAACAGCAACCAGGTTAATTCCTTCTCTTCAACCAGGTTAATTCCTTCTCTGATTGGTCGTCTAGCTTTTCCACAAAACCACAGGCTATCCATCACGCGTGAACTGTGTACAACTAGTTCTATCTATATTACTATTAAAAAAGCAAACATGGTCGGATACATTAAATCTCCTGCATCAGATTTCTAATCAATGGACCAGATGATTCCAACAATGTTGAGCACCTCAACACAATCAGTTTAGCGAACCGGTACAACCTATTTCTCTTGTCTCTAGCGCGCCGAAACAATGCCGCCGCCGGTTTGCCTCCATCCGGGTCTGCCGCCGGCCGGAGACGCAGAGACGGCGCAGCCACGACACATCTGCACACCGTCGCACCTACCCGCTCTGCCGCCTACCCGAAGGTTGCCCCTGCCGCCACCGGCCGAGGCCCGCAGCCGCCCTCTTGCCATAAGCAATCAATCTGCAGTCTGACCCGTTCGTCCGCAACTTCAACAGCTCGCGTTTTTTTTCTCCCCAACCTCTTCCATCTCCGGCTCGCACGTTCAGGCGAGGAACCAGGGGCACAATCGTGTGCCTGCGAGGCTGAGAGGTGACTTGAGACTTCCATGTTGAATCATGTTAAGAAGGGAAAGGAAGGGGAGGGACGCGGCCGGCCGCGCCGTAGAGCTGCAGGCCGCCCCGCATCATCAAGCTCGTCTACTCCGTCCGTGAGGAGCGAGAGCGGAGAGCAGCGGTCACCAGACGGCGAGGGACGGAGAAGGGAGAGCGCAGCCGCGCACAGGAGCTAAAGTGCGACCTCGATTTCATCTGGTCCTCATCCCCGCTGTGCATCGGTGCTTCGTGGGAGCGCGCCTCCAGCAGCTGGGGAGCGAGAGCGGGAGCAGCGGCACTGAACGGAGAGGGGCAGAGAAGGGAGCATCATCACCGGTGCTCCGTGGGAGCATCGTCAAGGCCGTTCGTTTGCTTCAATGTGACTGAAAACTGCCGAGCTTTTTCATGGTCGTGGGGGTTCAGAGTTGTGGCTTTTATTTCGTTTGCTTGGATGTAACTTAAAACTGAATGAAGAATTTCAGTGAGTGAGTCTTTTGTTTGATGTACAAACTATGCTCCTTTTTAGATGATCTAACATGGTTACTTTAAGCGCTCTTTTGTTGGAATTGCAGGATTCAACTCTCTATTCATGTTGCATCTTGATATGCAAGTATGCAACTCTCTCACTTGCCTCCTCTGTTTTCTATCTTCTCATATCATTATCTGCTCTCAACTGATGCTGGATGTCTTATTTCATAATCAGGTATATTGGATTAGTGTTCGTGGCTGTGGCTGAAGCCGCAAAGAGCAGATTTTCCAACTCCTGATCTGCTACCAATTGGGTTTTAGCCGTTGTACCTTATATTGCCGGTCTGCACTAGAGAAATAGTAGTATGGCATTCCAGCATGTAGGATAATGTTTGATTATATCTAGAGAAAGATGATCATGTTGTTTGTTCCATACTGTCATTGTAAAGAAAGAGAAGGATTGGTGGTAATATTATGGATTGTTAATCGTTTCTTTTTTGAGTTATTATTTGAACTATCTGAGTAAGGGATGTCTAACTTTATTTTTCCTTGTGATTGGAGAAAATGGATAATAACACTGAAAAAACAACCATTTTAAAAAGCAGAACGTTCTTAATTAAGTGTCTTCGATGATCCTATTACTCGCCTAGCTCTCTCCGTTTTACCCGTATGGAGGTAGCAGCGCGCTATAGTGATTCAGAGAGAGCAGCAATTTAGAATAAATTGTTCTTCCCTCGACTGGTACTGCAACCTTTGCCTCCGCCGGAGCGAACACGACGTGACAAACATGGCGATCCAAATGTCATCAGGGAGGTGCTGCTAGCGGCACAAAGGGTAGCTATGCAGAATAAATCTCACAATCATGGTGGCGGCAGTCAAACATTTTATCAGCTCTGTGCTGCCGACGACTATCACCGGTCGTCCAACCGTGTCCGGGAGAGGTATATATGCAACTTTTATTTCCCATTGCAACACACATGCATTTTTGCTAGCAGGCATACGGTTTTTAAAGAGAAGCGGTGTACTTTATAGCTGTTTACACAAAAGGAGAAATAAGAAATATTGTGTGCCAAGTTGTGGTGCCGGTTATTATTAGTTTTTTACTTGGTTATTATTAGATACTGCCATGACTTTCCTACATATGATGAGTTATGGTATCACATTGGTAAGTATATGTGCTGATTGGACTTGCACCAAAACAAGTACTCCAGCTATGTACAGTCTTTTTCTATTTGTAAATTGTCCTATTTAATTGTGATGACGTCCTATTTATAAATTGTCCCATTTAAATGTGAAGACGTGTGTTGCACGTGCATGCCAACTATTTAGCACAAACGTACCAACTAAGTTGTGCAGCGCCATCCGTGTCAAATTTAATGAAGTGGAGAGACGTGTGTCTGTCTCTTTCTTAGCTATTCTGCGTGCATGGCCAGGAAATGGTGACACTGACATATGCATGGGACGTAAAACCTACCTCCGCGGCCCCCGCGTCGCCTAACCCTAGGCGGCTCGGGCGGCGGCTCTCCCCCCGGCGGCGGCGCGAGCCCCTCCTCTCCAGCTCCCTCTCCCCGCCGCCGACGTGGTCTCCGCGGGCAAGGCTCGAGGAACGGCGGCAGCGGGGCCTTCTCCTACGCGCGGCGGCGGCGGATTCCGTAGCGGCGGCGGTGCGTGTGGCTGCGACGCGGATCGGCGGCGAGGTGGCGCGGATCCCCGGCGGCGAGCACATCTCGACGACGACGGCGGAGGCCGCAATCTCTGCGCGGTGGTGACACCCTTGCTGATGCAGACGAGGGCCACGGGCTCACTCGCGCCGAGTGGCATGTGCGAGTCTGAGGCTCGCTTCTGTGGCGGCAGGCGGCGCCGGGGTGCCTGGTGGCGCCGGTGGCTTGGCACCGTGAAAGGACAAGGATGTCGCCTAGAGGGGGGGTGAATAGGCGATTAAAACTTTTCCGGTTTAGGCTTGCTAATTGCGGAATAAAACTAGGTGTTTAAAATAACAATCCAACAACCTAAATAAACTAGGCTCACCTATGTGCACCAACAACTTATGCTAAGCAAGACAAGCAACAAGCTGATAGCAATATAGAATACTTCAAGCACGAAGGCTATCACAATGTAAGGTGCATAAGTAAAGAGCTCGGGTATAGAAATAACCGAGACACGCGGAGACGAGGATGTATTCCCGAGTTCCTCCTTTTTAGGGGAGTACGTCTCGTTGGAGAGGTGTGAACCAACACAATGGTTCAACAAACACAAAGGTTTCACCTTCTTCTCCGATGAACCGCACCACAAAGGTTTGGTTCACCTTCCACTATCGGAATCCTTCGAGGCGGAAATCCGGAGTCTTTCAACAACGATCCGGGGCACAACCCACAACGGGATTGGGGGCTTCCGAACAGCTACAAGTGACCACACAAGGGTCTCAACCACCACACGGGCGTCTAGGGTCCAAAGACCCAAGAGTAACAAGTTCACAAGCTTTCAACTTCCACGAATCCTCGTGGAGAGCACAAACCGATGCAACAAAGCAATGGCAAGAGCACAAGTGCTCAAATCCTTCACTCTCAAATCCCACCACAAGCAACTAATGCTTATGGGGGGAGAAGAGAGGAAAAACAAAGAAGAACTCAACAAATGGAACTTCAAGAACTAGATCGAAAGGGTTCCCCTCACTTAGAGGAGAAACGGCTTGGTGGAAATGTAGATCTAGGTCTCTGATGACGTGCAGCACACGTTCGTTGGGAGACCCCAAGAGGAAGGTATGAAGCAGTGCAGCAGTAAGTTTCCCTCAGTAAGAAACCAAGGTTTATCGAACCAGTAGGAGCAGTAGCGCTTCTGAAGGTTGTCAACGGCGAAATATGATGCGGCGCAACACCAGGGAATCCGACGCTGACGTGGAACCTGCACACAACACAATCAAACTATTTTGCCCCAACGAAATAGTGAGGTTGTCAATCTCACTGGCTTGCTGAAAACAAAGGATTAAACGTATGGTGTGGAAAACAGTATTAAATTGCAGCGAATAAAAAAGAACAATGTTTGCAGTTTGTGGTTTAATCAATGTAAAAGAATGGACCGGGGTCCACAGTTCACTAGAGGTGTCTCTCCATAAAAGATAACTAACATGCTGGGTGAACAAATTACAGCTGGGCAATTGACAAATATTGAGCGCATGACAATGCATATATATGACATGATGATTACTATGATATTCATGTGGGCATTACGACAAAATACATAGACCGTTATCCAACAGCGTCTATGACTAATAATCCACCGCCAGATTGTCATCCGAGTTCCTCGTTGGTATTTAGTTGCAAGCAACGGATAATTGCATTAAGTAAAGTGCGTAATGTAAACAAATATATATGACCGTGGACATAGCATTGTTAGGTTACCCCTATTAGCAACAGCACATCCGCAATCTTAGAAGTTGCTGTCACTCTCTCAGATTACCGGAAGCATGAACCCACTATCTAGCATAAATACTCCCTCTTGGAGTTACAAACATCTACTTGGCCAAAGCATCTACTAGTAACGGAAAGCATGCAAGATCATAAATAACATATAAGATAGATTGATAATCAACTTGACATAGTATTCAATATTCATCGGATCCCAGCAAACACAACATGTAGCATTACAATAAGATGATCTTGATCATGTTAGGCAGCTCACAAGATCTAAACATGATGGCACAAAGTGGAGGGACAACCATCTAGCTACTGCTATGGACCCGTAGTCCAAGGATGAACTACTCACGCATCACTCCGGAGGCAGGCATGGCGATGTAGAGCCCTCCGGTGATGATTCCCCTCTCCGGCAGGGTGCCGGGAAGAGGTTCTGGACCCTCCCGAGCTAGGGTTGACGGCGGCGGCGTCTCTCGAACTTTTCGTGGATAATGGCTCGGGTACTTAGGGTTTTTGCATCGGGGGGGATAAGTAGGCGAAAGGGCGGCGGCTGGAGAGCCCCGAGGGGCCCACACCACCCTAGGGCGCGCCAGGGGGACCCGCGCCCTAGGTGCGTGTGGGGCCCTCCTGGCTCCTCTTCGTTGCTCCTTTAGACCTTCAGGTGTGTTCTGATAAAATAGGTCCCTCCGTGAAGTTTCGTCCAATTCCGAGAATATTTCCTGACTAGTTTTTCTGGAATACAAAAACAACAGAAAACAGGAACTGGCACTGCGGCATCTTGTTAATAGGTTAGTACCAAAAAATGTATAAAAGTGACATAAAGTGGATGCAAAACATGTAACAATTGGTATAATATCAGCATGAAACATCAAAAATTATAGATACGTTTGAGACGTATCAGTCTCCTCCTTCAATTCTCCAAAGATCAACGAGTTTGGGTGGAGGGATTGGGAAAAATCAAAGAAATGAGCTTTCAACAATGGAGGAGAGAGGAAAAACGTGCTCAAGTTCTTAGAAAACATTGGGGAAGAAGGGCCCTTAAAAAGGAGCCCGAAAATCTGCTCGTTGGGCTGTTTTTTGGCCCCGGGGCGGTACTACCGGGCTTGACCCGGTACTACCGGGTCCTCGGTACTACCGGATCACTACCGGGACACTACCGGTTAAAACCAGTCGAATCCAGTACCAAAAACACGTTTTATGCGGTAGTACCGGGCCTCAGGCGGTACTACCGCACTTTAAAAAAACAGCAGAAACACCATTAGCAAAACAGGCACAACTTTCGCATACGAACTCCGTTTTTGATGTTCTTGGGCTCGTTGGAATCACCACAACGAGCTTTACAAGATCATGCAGAGAAACATCATAGTTTAACAAGGGAGGATAAAACCAAATGAGGAAAGTTAAAACATCTCTATTAAAGAACAACCGGTAAATCCTCCAACATCAAGAACCCAACAAGTTTTTCATCCGAACTCCGTTTTCTATGATCTTGGGCTTGTTTCGAAGATAATCACAAGCTTTACAAGATCATGCATATACACATCATAGTCCATCATGTGAGGAGGAAACCACAAGAAGAGAGCTTGACTTCTCTTAGAAAAGACAAACCGGTAAAACCTCCAATATCAAAAACACCACAAGATATTCAAATAAAATCCGTTTTTGATGAACTAGAGCTTGGTATGGAGATGAACACAAGCTCTAAATTCTCACATGGATAAATGCCAAATAAGAACCAAGAAATATGATATGCCAAGTATGCAAAGGTTTGAGCTCTTCACAAAGATGCGATCAAGTTACTCACTTGAGAGCCCCTCTTGATAGTACGCCGTCTATCCTATAACCCGGTCTCCCACTAACACCGTGAGACCGGTAAAATAGAAAACCTATCAAGATCATACCTTTGCCTTGCACATTCCACTTGAGCTCGATGATGACGATCTTGACTCTCTCAAGTTGGAACACCTTTCTTGATTGTGCTTGCTAGCACATGCTTGATGAAGATTTCTCCAAATACTCCCCCATACACCATGATGGGATGGGAGAGCCTTGCTAAGCTACGTCTTCATGAATCCACTTGAACTTCATCTTCTTATCTTGATATATATGATGGCTTGGAGATCTCATGAATGTTCACTCAATCTTCTTTTCCAAGTCATGCTTGCAATAAGCTCAACTCTTCACATGACCATTCTTCATATAAACCATTGGATAGAACCTTGGTCATCATGTAATCTTCTACAGTCCAACACATGAACTCCAATCTTTTCCTATGGACAAGATCTACAAGAATATCTCAATGCAAACATTAGTCCATAAGGATTGTCATTAATTACCAAAACCATACATGGGGCAACACATGCACTTTCACACCGTGGCGGTGCCAGCGGCCGGTCAGACGTCGGCGAGCTGGTTCCCCACCGACCAGTCTCGTCGGCTCGGATTGAATAAAGGTGGTGGTCCCTTGATCCCTCTCACGCCAAGACAAAGATCTACCTGATGAATGTGTTCATTGACCTAACCGGAGTGTCGAGTTCCGGAAGGCTCCGCCGGCGAACTCCATTGGGCAACTCAAGCCTGGAGATTGACGGGTCGGGTGGGATTCGGTCGCGCGCAGCCATGTTTTTTTCTGGCCGTTTGGTTTCAGAGGAAGCGTTGCGAAGCTCAACAGTCTGTTGCCATCGTGGACTTGTCTTTTGTTCCATGGTGAAGTCAGAGTGCGGAGAATGGCACGGAAGTCAAGATTTGAAGACCAGTAATGGTGGTTCGAGTCCTGGTGGCGATGAGTGATTGGCTCGGTGATTCGTAATTTGAAGCAGCGGCAACGGCAATAGGAGGCGACAGCACATGAGAAGTTCAGAGTCTAGACTTTCAGGGTGAAAACCCAATGTCTGATCTTAATTGGTTGTGCCTGGCAATTGCCTTGTTAAAGACATTGTTTTTGCGAGTGTGGATTTTTTTCAGGGTGAAAACCTATGATCTACGATCAGGGCGACAACGGTGCTTGATCACTGTTTCCTTCTTGGAGGCGTCGCTTTTGGAGAAACTGGACTTCTGGTACTATTTTTGGTGGTGGTAGGTCTGCTGCTATAAGGAATAGATCACTGTAGCGGGGACTTTTCTTTTTTGTAATTTTTCTTCTTATTATGGCCTGTGTGCATCCGCGTGGCCGGTAGGGCAGCGCGTTGTTGCAGAGGCTGGGTGTGGCCGCTAGGGCAACGCGTTGTTGCAGAGACTGGGTGTAATTGGTATATTCGCGATATTAATATATGCTCCTTATCTAAAAAATGCATGGGACGTAATTATATAGCAAATGTCAGCTTCTGCTGCCTGACTTTACTTACTAGATGAACGCCGTTCGTGATAGGCAGTGGTACGGTCATTACATATACGTGCAGTCATATGTTTTGCATGTGTCTTAGGCGTTCTTACTTAATTACATGCACCAAACCAAATTACTAATATGGACAAGCTAGTCAGCTACTACCAACAGTCTAACACACACATGCAAAACACGTAATTACCTTTTGACTCTTACAGTTTAGAGAGAGACCCATCTAACTAAGCAACGTCCAAACTCCAAAGTGAGTGTCGCGGTCACGAGAGTCTCTCTCGCCCAGGAAAATTCCAGCACGCACGGGCGGGCATCGCATTCGCATCGCATCGCATCGTAGGACAGAAAGTTTCGAGCACATGCCCCGCTGTTCACGTGAGACAAAAATCCACGCCGTCGTCCTGTCGAGCAAAAGGCGAAGCTTCCCGGCGCTCGGCACACAGGCTCTGCCGCTCCCCGGCCGCACGCTGAAAGCCAAACCCAGCCGTGCCTAGTCAAAAATAGATGCGGACTTTCACGCCCGGCCGGCGTTCTCGGCGTGTGGTGGTGCTCCGGCGACGCGGTGTCGCGTGGCAGTTAACCAAGTTGCCGCACGTCGGTCTCGCCACTCCACGCTGGACGTAGGCGATCACCACTCGCCGTCTAATCATGGAGCCGCCACGGCGAGCGCATGGGCGGTGCCGGCGCATGTCGAAACCACCTGCGCCCACGAGCCGCGCGCCGGCCGAGCGGCCGTCCGGTACCCCGTATATTAAAAAAACGCGGGAGAGCTTCCGCATGGCCGCGTGCCGCAATAAAAGATTTGCGGCTTGCTCGCCCCGGTGATTCGAAGTTTCCTTTGACGCGAACCGGATCCCGGCCCAGATCCTGTAGCACAGTAGCAGGCTCGAATTTTCCTTTCTTCCTCCCGTCCGGCGGCCGTGCCACGTACGGCGCCGTTGAGTCGAGGATGATGATCGACGCCTTGGCTCGGCAGGCTGACGTCGACCTGCTTAGCTTAGATAGAAGCACAGCTTGCGACGGCTCCAAGTACCAGTCCAGTCCCAGTCGCAACAGAAGCTAGCTAACGTGTACCTCGCCGGACCTCCCAACCACAGCGATTCAATGCACATGATCGCCATGTTGGTAGGCACCGCATGCATAACCGCTGCTGTGATCCGTAAGACGTGACGCAGCCCGGCCGGCCGTCGCGGTCGCTGCGTGCGCATGCACAAGAGGAAATTAGAGTTGATATCGCCTCTCCGGAATCGAGCGCTCGCCGGCAGCCGGCGTACGGGCCGCTGTCCTTGCCGGGGCCTTGTCCACCCGCGGACACGACACTGGGCCCGACCATGCCGCGCCGTGGAGCGACAAGCCACTGACATCACCGAGTTTCTGTCTTCCCAGCCCGTCATCCTCATCCGCCGAGCTCCCCGTTCCCTATAAAAACCTGGCCATGCGGAGCCGTCCTGACACACCAACACAGCACAGCAGTCCAGCAAACATTCCAGCTTCTCCCTCCCTCCTACGCACCCTTCAGCCGCCGCTAGCTCTAGCCAAGCTCGACACACTCCGCGTCCGCGTTACTGTTTCCGATCGAGCGAGCGAGCGAATGGCGGCGATGACTGACGTGTCGAGGGCGGCTGTCCCCGTGGCTCACCGAGGCCCAGCATCGCCGTCGTCGTCACCGGCGGCGGCGGCGAGAGCCAAGGACGCCGAGAAGCTCCGGTTCATCGAGGATATGACCACCAACGTGGACGCCGTGCAGGAGCGCGTCCTCTCCGAGATCCTCGCCCGGAACGCCGACACCGAGTACCTCAGGAACTGCGGCCTCGACGCCACGGACCGCGCCGCCTTCCGGGCCAAGGTGCCCGTGGTGTCCTACGACGCGCTGCAGCCCTACATCCAGCGCATTGTCAACGGGGACCGCTCGCCGATCCTGTCCACGCACCCTGTCTCCGAGTTCCTCACCAGCTCCGGCACCTCCGCCGGCGAGCGCAAGCTCATGCCCACCATCAGGGACGAGCTCGACCGCCGCCAGATGCTCTACAGCCTCCTCATGCCGGTCATGAACCTGTAAGTTGCTTCGCGTCCCAATGCCATTCGACAGCTAATTATCGGTTTTGGCAGTACCACGAAATGTAAAAGTACAGTTTTAACTGATCAATTCCTCCTCCTGTAGGTATTTGTCTGGGCTTGACAAGGCCAAGGGGCTCTACTTCCTCTTCGTCAAGTCGGAGACCAAGACGCCGAGCGGCCTGACGGCGCGGCCCGTGCTGACGAGCTACTACAGGAGCGAGGTGTTCAAGAACCGGACGCACGACCCCTACCACAACTACACCAGCCCCACGGCGGCCATCCTCTGCGCGGACGCGTTCCAGAGCATGTACGCGCAGATGCTGTGCGGCCTGTGCCAGCGCCACGAGGTGCTCCGCGTCGGCGCCGTCTTCGCCTCGGGGCTCCTCCGCGCCATCCGCTTCCTCCAGCTCAACTGGGAGCAGCTCGCCGACGACATCGAGGCCGGCGCGCTCACCACGCGCGTCACCGACGCCTCGGTGCGCGAGGCGGTGGCCGCCATCCTCCGGCCGGACCCCGAGCTCGCCCGGTTCGTCCGGGAGGAGTGCGGCAGGGGCGACTGGGCAGGCATCATCACGCGCGTCTGGCCCAACACCAAGTACCTAGACGTCATCGTCACAGGCGCGATGGCGCAGTACATCCCGACGCTGAAGCACTACAGCGGCGACCTGCCGATGGCGTGCACCATGTACGCGTCCTCGGAGTGCTACTTCGGCCTCAACCTCCGCCCGCTCTGCGACCCGTCGGAGGTGGCCTACACCATCATGCCCAACATGGGGTACTTCGAGTTCCTCCCCGTGGACGAGGCCACCGGCGCGGCGGCGGCGTCCGTCGTCGACGCGGGCAACCTCGTGGACCTGGCCCGCGTGGAGCTCGGGCGGGAGTACGAGCTGGTGATCACCACCTACGCCGGCCTGAACCGGTACCGCGTCGGCGACGTGCTCCGCGTGACGGGGTTCCACAATGCGGCGCCGCAGTTCCAGTTCGTGCGACGCAAGAACGTGCTGCTGTCCATCGAGTCCGACAAGACCGACGAGGCCGAGCTGCAGAGCGCCGTGGACCGCGCGTCGGCGCTGCTCCGCCCGCACGGCGCGTCCGTGGCGGAGTACACCAGCCAGGCCTGCACCAAGAGCATCCCGGGGCACTACGTCATCTACTGGGAGCTGCTGACGACCGGCGGCGCCGGCGCGATACCGGTGGACAAGGAGACCCTGGACCGGTGCTGCCTGGAGATGGAGGAGGCGCTGAACACCGTGTACAGGCAGAGCCGCGTGGCGGACGGCTCGATCGGGCCGCTGGAGATCCGCGTCGTCCGGCCCGGCACCTTCGAGGAGGTCATGGACTACGCCATCTCCCGCGGCGCGTCCATCAACCAGTACAAGGCGCCCCGCTGCGTGACCTTCCCGCCCATCATCGAGCTGCTCGACTCCCGCGTCGTGTCCACCCACTTCAGCCCCGCCCTGCCGCACTGGACCCCGACCCGCCGCTCCGACTAGACGGAGAACCGAGATCGCCGGAAGTATTAATTAGCACGTTTTCACCTAAACAAACAATTGTTGAGAATTTTGATTGTTGCTGTCAGTTAGTTCTAGTAGCATGAGAGCACCTTTGATGCTAGAAAGCTGAAAGAACTGTTGATGTCATGTAAGAGGTCAATTAGTAGCAGTACTTTGTTGTACGATTTGTCTGTGTCTATCAGGAGTGTGATTACTTAACGGAACGTGCCTCCAAAACCGTACGCGAGTTCTGCAGAAGATCTTTATTTCCCAATTATTGGCCACAGCCGACAAACAGCAGATCAGACCGAGTGTTTTTCTTCGTCCTCCTGCCTGTGGCCTTTCCATTTTAAGCGAGCCAATTCATCGTGCGAGAGTTTTCCTGCTGTCGTTGCTCTTGGAAAGTGGAGTTTGAGTGGCGAAATTTGCCGCGTCATACATCACTGAAATTTCAAAATTCAGAGCTAGGAATAGTTGAAGTCCTCGCGACTCGTCGCCGTCGTTCAACTACTGCTGTAGTAAGGTCAAGGACATTTTTTGATTGTCAATGATACTTGTCTAGTCGCAGTTATGTACTCAGATGCATTCGGGGACGTTGGCATTTGATTAAGACTAGTCAGACCATGACAGCGTACTGCTGCTAAATCACGGCGGACCGAAGCACGATCCTGCTGACTGCAACGTCGTCAGGCTAGCAGTAGCACGAGAGTACCTTTGATGATTGTCGATGTAGAGTTGGGCACAACATCTTTCTTTTCCCGATTATTGGTCACGATCCGACAACGGCAGAGAGACACTGGAGGCCCGAGTGTTTTTTCTCCTTCTCCTGTCTTCGGCCTTATCCATTTGAGGCCAGCCATTTCTTTGAAGTGCTTCGTCAGAGGTTCTTCACCGCTTGGCACCTCATCGCTATTCATTCAGAGACCGGCAGTAACTGAAGTGCTCGCGGCATCTCGCCGTCGATGAAAGAACCTGTGCTGCTTGAAGGACGTTCTGATTGACAACGGTGTTAGGTTATTGGAGTTACGTCGTGCTCTGCATTCCGCGACGCTGACAGTCGGTTAGACTAATCGGACCGTGACAGCTTACTGCTAAATCATGCCGGACCAATGCACGATCATGCAGACTGCAAGCCCCGTCAGGTCGCTGTTGCTGCAAGCGGGCCAACGTACTTTCTTTGACTGAGCTATCAGTGCTGTTGTGTTTCCCTCCCTTTGTTTTCTCCTCTCCAAAAGTAATTTCAAAAGAGATGGCCCGTCGACTGCTAACTAAGTCTTCCTGCTCCTAGTTTGGAAACGTGATCTCGCTGTAATAATTTCGCAAAGTGCTGTGAAAACTCTACTCATGCATGCCAGATCGCAATCTCCTTGTTCAGGATTTGACCGCGTTAAACTAGCCCGAGTCTCTCATTTCGACTTCCGCGTGCACCGGGCGCGCGCGACGGGTAAGAATCCCATTCTCCTTGACAAAAAGACGACCCCCGCACGGCACGCTTGTACGGCTTCTTCCACAATTGCGGCAAGTCTACGCCGGCCGGCGCCGCCGTTCTACCTTCCTGGACCGAGAAAAATCCGCCGTCCGGCCGGTCATCGATCTCGTAGAATCCCGGTGGCCGCCGCCGGGGCGCGCGCTGCGCCGGTGGTTGCGCACGGAATTCAGCTGTAGGTACGTACGCGTTGCCGGCCGAGACACGGGCGCAGGTTCCCTCGCCGGGGTCACGCGCGCATCTGGGGGAGCCCAGATCTTCCCTATTGTATGACCACGTTGCCCGCTCCCTGCCGCCTTTGACTACTGGTTTGTGGCTCCGTGCTGCACGACGTGCGTTGGCTTTGTGTCACGCAACTGCTGGCAGCTGATTTGTTTATACTAGGTGAGAGTGTGGTGACGGCGCGGGTCGTGCGGTGTCGCAGTCGGAGAAACAGCTCACCTCGACTGAGCACAGCGCCACAGCTATCCTGGGAATTAAGCTGCACCTGTGGGGTGTTTATTAATCCTGTTGGACGGCATGCGGTTTGGATGATTTTAGTATCCAGTGTGCTAACGTTGAGCTTGGACTTCCGATAGACAAGAACGCGTGGAGTAGCTCGCGTTGGCCATGGTGTTCCCGGCCAGCAGGTACGGTTCACGTGCCACTGCCCATTTGCAAGGCCAAGAAGCTGAAGCTCCTCGCCCTGCCTTGGGGCTCGTCCTTCCCTGTTTCCCTCGTACGCAAATAAAATGGGTACGCTAGACTAATTTACACCTGTGTTATCGTGCCACGCTGCCAGCCTGCCAGTCACTTGACACGTAGGAGTTTTATATGGGTCCTTTCCTTTGAGACGTACTCCCTCCGTTCCAATTTAATTGACTTGCTATCCACCAAATGTGGATGTATCTAGACATGTTACATGTCTAGATACATCCACATGTGATGAATATGAAGTCAATTAAAATGGAACGGAGGGAGTAGAGTAGTAGGATGATATTCATACAAAAGCATTCCATATATAGATGGGCAAGGACATATGCAGTCTGGGCTACTGTAGATCGGTGTTTTCATACAAAAGCATTCCATATATAGATGGGCACGAGACGAAGAAGGTTAGCACTCCCTGCCTGGAAGTTTCTGCTTGGCAATGGCAAGCACTGAATTCAGTCGACGAAACCGGCCGGGCAGGATTTGGTGGTGAGCCCCGGGCGCCGGACTTGACAGTTAACTTTTGGATTCGCTCGGTTGAAGAATTGTGGACCATGACTTGGAAGAAGAACACAGTCCTACACAGAATTGTAGACCATCGCAGTAGCCATCCCATTTTATAGCCGGCCTATGCACGCACAATCAGAATCAGAAGAGGTGGGAATTGGGAAAGCAGGCGATCACGTCGATCGACAGATGAGTGAATTACCAACAGGCCGGCGAGCAGGTCGACAGAGTGGATGCGTGCGTGCATGCATAAAGGAGGCCATGCAGGAGACACTGCACATGCCACAACGCTCTTTCTGCCCTTCCGATAATCACCGGTGCACCCGTTTCACTTTCAAGTGAGTTACTGGCGCCGCCACTGCTACCTACCGAGCGGCCGGCTCATCATGGCGGCTGAGCGCCGATGTCGAGCTGTCGACGGCTGAACGCAAAGACAGGCGAACGACGGCACATGAGTGTCCGCCGGAGAGCGGCCAGCCATTTCCTTTTCTTTTTTCGAAACACACGCTCATATACACGCGCACACACTCACCCCCACGCACGTACACCCTACCCCTATACCCCTATGAGCACCTCCGAGAGACCGAGTCGGCGGATCGAGTCTGAAGATTGACGAAGTTACCACGGACGCCTCGCTGTCGACAGGAACGTCGCCTCTCACTGAAGAATATTTCGCCTTAAATGAGAAATATCAGCGTTAAACATGGGGTTTGAACTCTAGTGGGCTGGGGGTACAACCACCCTCCTAACCATCTTGCCACAAGCAAGTTCTCAGCCATTTCCTTTTTTCTGCTCATTGTTAACTCGAGTCGGGAAGTATCACATTCTTGTGGTATAATGTTTCAGAAGTTTTATGCTGTACGAAAAGATGTGGAAGTTTTCATCCCTAAACAAGATAAAATGACGTGGAAGTTTCATCCCGGCCCTAAACAAGAAAAATATGTGGAAGTATCACGTTCTCGTGGAAAACTGTGACATGAATCGTGATGTGGTGAAATACATTGAGGGGAAGCAGAGAGGAAGCTAGACAAAGAATGGTATCTGCTCAGCTCAATACCGAAATACATAACCATTCACTTTTATTACTCACAGTTTACAGGGTACACACGAAATTTAAAAAAGTTTGACCACTAAGAGAAAATATGTCACAACAATATAAAATGTGTTTACTAAATTAATGGCAAAAGTGTGTTCTTAAACTACATGCATGCACTGTAAACTGTGAGAGAGGGAGTACAAGTGTTAACATTCAATTCCGACACACATGAGGAAATTTAGCAATGCAAGACACCATGTGACATCTGCCTTTTCATCTTATGCGTGAATGTGCAATAGATAAGAAAAACAAAATGTTCTTTTTTCTCTGTCCTTTCTTTGTTTTCCTCCAATAAACCATCCCGTCTTTTTACTTGTTTTGATATTATTTTTGGCTTGAGCATTTCTTGTTACCGGAGGTCACTATTTCTAGCTTCAGTGTCTTGGTCCATGTTGTGTAATCTTCTGGAGGCAATAATTCTTGGACAGTACTAGGCGTCCCCCAGGGGATCCGAGCTTCCCATCCCCCGGGTCCCCTGATCGACACGTGTAGGCCTTCTTTTTCCCAAATTCCCGTAACTGCTACAGTAGGAGCAAATAAACGTCCCGCGGCAGCAAATATTCTGTCCTTGCAGCAAAAAACGGTTTGATCCCAGAATAGAAAAAGGGGACGTCGGACATCCGGAGACCTCGCCGCATACTTCGCGGAGACCTCGCCCGAGACATTGTAGCAAAAATTTGTGCTATTGTAGCGAAAACCGACCTCGTCGGATACAGGGACAAAACCTCGCCGGAGAGCTCGCCGGAGAGGTCGTAGCAAAAACTTTGTATAAATGTAGCAAAACCACGAAACCATTGTAGCAAAACCGACCTTGTCGGAGACAAGGACGAAGACCTCGCCGGAGAGCTCGTAGCACAAAGTTTTTATAATTATAGCAAAACCACAAAACTATTGTAGCAAAAAAATTGATAATTGCAGCTTCGTAGCAACAAAAAAATTCCAGCCAGATCCTCTCACGAAACTTATGAGCAAAAAAGCAGAACAATTGTAGCAAAACACTTCCTCTTGTGATGCAAATCAACCCAACATATGGTGCAAAACAAATGTGGTATTGGAGCATCAGCGTCGGCGGAGCAAAGCCAGGGGAGGAACAACATCGGTGTCCCGCCTTTGTTGCTCCGGTGTCATGCCTTTGCAGCACCGGAGCCCTGCCTTTGTAGCACCGCCGTCCTGACTTTGTAGCTCCGGTAGCACCACCGTCGTGTCGTGGCAGCACCGCCGCCTTCCCTGCATCTCCATCGCCCGCCCCTTGCAGCTCGGGTGCCTGCCCTCTGTAGCTCCGGCGCCTGCCCTCTACAGCTTCTGCTACTGCTGTCCGCGACGCAGCGGCAATGGGACTCGCCGCAGCGGCTTCTATACGCGCGCAGCTGAGGAGTAAGGGCGGGGACGGCGCAAGCCGGCGGAGGTGCATCACGGGGGCGGCGGACGAGCAACACGGCGCGGACCTGATTGAAGGTGGCGCGGCGCGGGGGGGCAGCCACCGGCACGGCGGCGGGCCATAACGGCGACGCGGGCCGGCGGGAAGTGGAGGCCGGGGACGACGCAAGCCGGCGGAGGAGCAGCACTGCGCGGATCTGCTCCAAGGTGGCGCAGCGCGGGGTGGGGGGCGGCCACCGGCGCGGCGGCGGGAGGTGGAGGTGGAGGTGCAGTGGGGCGTTGGGGATTTGGACGTTGGGGAGGAAACGAGTGGAGGAGAGAAGAGATAAGGTAGGCCCCACGGGGACGCGTGGCGCGCGGAGAAAGGGGAGGACGCGTCGCGTTCCATCCCCCGGGGGAATACAAGTGTTTTCCTAGTTCTTCCTAATCTCTTCCAGGCCAACATTTACGAGGGCCGACCTCGAAGCGACTTGATGGCACTCGGGGAAGCCCAACCAATGGAGGCGGATTGCTTCCACTTGGTTCATGAGAATTTCAGAAGCAACCTCGGCAGTGGAAATCGACATGTTCCTTTGACTTTAGCGAATGAGCGTTAACGTGTCTTTATTTGGGCTCTTTTATTTTTATGTTTTATAAGGGTTGTTTACAAAAATTGGACCTATGGAATCTTGATTTTTCTATAAAAGGGACATTGAGTCCGAAAAGTTATTTTGGCATCAGGGCACTAGTGATCCTGTTTTTAAAAAGTTCGAAAATCACACTTTTGTGTTTCAATTGTTTGAAGAAGTATACAGATGCATATACATATTCATGGCCATGTCCGCGCATCTGGGGCGATCTTCCCTACCCTATTGTATGACCACGTTGCCCGCTCCCTGCCGCCTTTGACTATTGGTTTGTGGCTCTGTCAAGCGACTGTTGGCTGCTGATTTGTTTATGGGTGACAGGGTGAGTGCGGTCATGGCGCGGGTCGTGCGGTGTCGCCGTCGGAGAAACAGCTCACGCCGACTGTGCAGAGCGCGAGAGCTATCCTGGGAATTAATCTGCACCTGGGGTGTTTATTAATCGGACGGACACGCCTGTTGGACGGCATGCAGTTTGGATGATTTTAGTAATCGGAACTCAGAAGCAAGACCTGGATACTGTGCACGGGACCTGATCCTTGCAAGTGTGCTAACGTTGAGCTTGGACTTCCGATAGACAAGAACGCGTGGAGCAGCGCGCGCTGGCCATGGTGTTCCCGGCCAGCGGGTACGGTTCACGTGCCACTGCCCATTTGCAAGGCCAAGAAGCTGAAGCTCCTCGCCCTGCCTTGGGGCTCGTCCTTCCCTGTTTCCCTCGTACGCAAATAAAATGGGTACGCTAAACTAATTTACACACTAATAGAAAACAGGCCATCGGGTTTGGAGATTTAGTCCCGGCTCCATTACGAACCCGGACTAATGGGACCATTAGTCCCGGTTCGAATGCCCAGGAGCACCGGCATGCTCCAGTCCCGGTTCGTTGGGACCTTTAGTCCCGGTTCGTGATACGAACCGGACAGCCGGCCATGGCCATTTTTGAGCTCGAGTTCATCAACATTTCTCATCTATTTCCTCTCCCGAGATCGAGTTCGTCCCCATTTTTTCCCACCATTTGTCAAGATTGACGGCGCCCCATCTATCCAAGGGTTAGCACTTCCGGCATTACTACTTTAGCTCATTTCATTGCTAGTTTAGCTCATTTCATTTTTCTAATAATAGTTAGGTGTTTGATGAAATGCCTAAGTTAGGCATTTCATTTGATTTATATGCGATTTGAGCTCAAACTAAATTATGATTTGTGGGTTTTAGTGTCGTCCCCGTCCTTACCGCCGTCGATCGCCCACGCCGTCCCGTCAAGGGCACCACCTCGGTGAGCCTCTTGTTTTTATCTTTTATTTTAAAAAAACTTAGTTTTATGGTTTAGATGGATAGTTATTACTTGTATGATTTTCTAACTTGTATGATTGTTTTTATATGTATAGTGTCATGGTTTTGATATCCGTCCCCGTCGGCCCTCGTCCGGTCTATGATTCGGATGTGGTATATTTTTTAAAACTATTTGTTTCATTTCCTGTTTATGACAATTATGCCGACCAACTTGGCATAGATATATTTTTATCTAAGAGGTAGTTGAACCGGAAATTCCAACCGACCCTATTGTCGAGTTTTTTGAAAAATAAAACAATGATTTGAAAGCAAAATTGAAAAGAAGTGAAGATCTTTATCTCCAATGCTTAGAAGAGAAGATGAAATTGGAGTTCAAGCTTGCCGACGTCGTCGATGCTAACGAGATCTAGATGAATGCAATGCGCTTGAAAATTAAAAAGATTAAAAAATATGCCATTAATCAAGAGGCTTGGTATCATTATGTTGTTGGTTCAATAATTACCTTAGTTGCGATTTTGATCGCATTTGTTGTTGTATTTAAATTCTTTAGATGGTTTTATGTTAGTTTCAATTAATGTATGTTTTATGAGAACTATGTATTACATTTGGTCACTACTCTACTTTGCTTTTAATGTGATGAACTTGTATTAATTAATTTGGCCACATATCTATTCATGATGTAGTGTAATGGTTTTTGATATACTTTTATATAATGCAGATGAACCGACAATGGATGTACGGTGACCGACGCAGTCTCGAGTTCATTAGTGGCATGCATTATTTTTTCCACGTGGCTGAGGCAAACAAGCGGTCGAATGGTTTTATTTATTGTCCATGTAGTGCCTGTAAGAATACGAAGGATTACTCTACCTCAAAAACCCTTCACGCCCACCTGTTGCAGTCCGATTTCATGCCCGGCTATAATTGTTGGACCAAGCATGGAGAAAGAGGGGTTATAATGAAAGACAATGAAGAAGAAGAGAACGACAACTATCCTATGTTCACTGAACACGGCGGTACAACAATGGGGGAAGACGAAGTTGAAGAAGACCCCATTGTTGATGAGGCCGATAATGATCTTCGTCGGGCCATTCTTGATGCGAAGATAAATTCCGGAAGTGAAAACGAGAGGTTGAAGTTGGAGAGAATGTTAGATAATCACAGCAAATTGTTGTACCCAAATTGCGAAGATGGCCAAAAAAGCTTGGTACCACACTGGAATTGCTGCAATAGAAGGCAGAGAATGGTACATCTGACAAGGGATTTGAAAAGTTACTGAAAATAATAAAGAAGATGCTTCCAAGGGATAACGTATTGCCCCCCAGTACTTACGAAGCAAAGAAGGTTGTCTGCCCTCTAGGATTAGAGGTGCAGAAGATAAATGCATGCATCAATGACTGCATCATCTACCGCGGCGAGGAGTACGAGAATTTGAATACATGCCTGGTATGCGGTGCATTGCGGTATAAGATCAGGCGAGATGACCCTGGTGATGTTGAGGGCGAGCCGCGCCCCAGGAAGAGGGTTCCTGCCAAGTTGATGTGGTATGCTCCTATAATACCACGGTTGAAACGTTTGTTCCAAAACAAAGAGCATACCAAGTTGTTGTGATGGCACAAAGAAAAGCGTAAGAAAGACGTGATGCTGAGGCACCCCGCTGATGGGTTGCAGTGGAGAAAAATCGACAGAGAGTTCCCGACATTTTCAGATGACGTAAGGAACTTAAGATTTGGTCTAAGTACAGATGGCTTTAATCCTTTCGGGGAGCGGAGCTCCAGTCATAGCACCTGGCCTGTGACTCTATGTATCTATAACCTTCCTCCTTGGTTGTGCATGAAGCGGAAGTTCATTATGATGCCAATGCTCATCCAAGGCCCGAAGCAAACCGGCAACGACATTGATGTGTACCTGAGGCCATTGGTTGAACAACTTTTACAGTTGTGGCGTGAAGAAGGTGTACCTGTGTGGGATGAGCACGAACAAAAGGAATTTGACCTACGAGCGTTGTTGTTTGTAACCATCAATGATTGGCCTGCTCTTAGTAACATTTGAGGACAGTCAAACAAGGGATATAATGCATGCACGCACTGTTTAGGTGAGACTGAAAGTATATATTTGGGAAACAAGAATGTGTACCCGGGGCATCGTCGATTTCTTCCAAAACAACATCCCGCAAAGGTGAGGCAGATCACCGGACGAAGCCTACCCGCCCTACTGGGGATGTTATATATGATATGGTCAGGGATTTAAAAGTAATCTTTGGAAAGGGTCTTGGCGGATAATCTGTTCCGAATGACGCTGACGGACACGTACCCATGTGGAAGAAGTGCTCTATATTTTGGGAGCTACCCTATTAGAAAATCCTTGAGGTTCACTCTGCATCGACGTGATGCACGTGACGAAAAATCTTTGCGTGAACCTGTTAAACTTCTTGGGCGTGTATGGGAAGACGAAAGATACAACGGAATCACGGCAGGACCAGCAACGTATGCACGAACGAGACAACCACCTGAATCCAGAGAAGTATCAAGGTCCTGCCAGCTACGCTCTTACCAAAGAAGAGAAGATCTTTTTTGAAGTCCTGAGCAGTATCAAGATCCCGTCTGGCTTCTCGTCGAATATAAAGGGAACAATAAACATGACAGAGCAAAAGTTTCAAAACCTAAAGTCTCATGACTGCCACGTGATTATGACACAATTACTTTCGGTTGCATTGAGGGGGCTTCTGCCAGAAAATGTTCGAGTACCCATTGTGAAGCTATGTGCATTTCTCACTGCAATTTCTCAGAAGGTCATCGATCCAGTAACTCTACCAAGTTTACAGAAATATTTTGTGCAATGTCTTGTTAGTTTCGAGTTGGTGTTCCCACCACCGTTCTTCAATATTATGACGCACCTCATAGTTCACCTAGTCGAAGAGATTCAGGTTCTCGGTCCTGTATTTCTACACAGCATGTTTCCCTTTGAGAGGTTCATGGGAGTCTTAAAGAAATACGTTCATAACCGTGCTAGGCCAGAAGGAAGCATCTCCAAGGGCTATGGAACAGAGGAGGTCATTGAGTTTTGTGTTGACTTTATTCCTGACTTTAAGCCGATCGGTGTTCCTCAATCGCGCCATCACTACTAGGAAACTGCCTTTCTATGGACAGGCTTTTTGTGGCGCACCAAAAAGTCCATGCGCCACTAAAAAGATTCTGTGGCGCATACCAACTGGTGCGCCACAGAAAGTGTGGAGCTTTTGTGGCGCATCCAGGGGCCATGCGCCACAGAAAGCATGCATTCTGTGGCGCACCAGAAGGGGTGCGCCACAGATAGCCTGTGGGCCCCACCTCCAACCTTTGAATTTCGAATTCTGGGGTCCTTTCTGTGGCGCATGAGCACAGATGCGCCACAGAAATATACATTTCTGTGGCGCATCTGTGCTCATGCGCCACAGAAAGCTTGGCGGGGCCCACACCAATGATTGGTGGGACAGTAATTCTGTGGCGCATGGGCCCACATGCGCCACAGAATATAAACTTTCTGTGGCGCATGTGGGCCCATGCGCCACAGAATTACTGTCCCAGATGTACAAAAGGGGAAAGGCCCCCCTTTCCCTACCCATTTGCTCTTCTTCCTCCTCCACCTAGCTCGTGTTCCTCCTCCCTCCCATCCCATTTTGCTCACTTTTTTCTCCATTTTTTGTAGTTAAACCTATTTTGGTTGATAGATAATTGTTGAGAACCGGGAGGCTCCCCATATATACTCTCCTCCTCTCTCCCCCATCTCTTTTCCTCCCACACACTCTCTCGTCCATCGCGGTCACGTCTCGGCAACGAATCTAGTAGGTGAGGAAAGTTGGATGGACATGCATATGCATGTTTGTATGTTGTGTATGTGAAGCTTGTGTGTTGTGCATGAATTGGTCCGGAAGAAACTTTTTGTTGTTGCTTGCGCCGGCGTGGTGCATGGATGTTTGTATGTTGTGTATGTGAAGCTTGTGTGTTGTGCATGAATTGGTCCGGAAGAAACTTTTTGTTGTTGCTTGCGCCGGCGTGGTGCATGGATGTTTGCCGAAATGTTGATTAATTTCCATTTCGGCAAATTTTTGCACCACCCATATGTCATACTTTTAAGAGAGGTCATGCCGAATTTTTTCGGCGACCTTGCATGCATGTGTGTTTCTTTTTGTGCATGTTACGGTTCTAATTATCATATATATACTCTCGTCTCTGCTCTATGTATACCGCGTAGTCAACCATGGTCATCATGATGAGCTCCGGTCGAATCAGAAGATACAAGGAAGAAGCGAAGGCGGACATGATTCGGTTCAACAGAAGCCAGATAAGATGTCCATGTCGAAGATGCAAACTTGTGAGGTGGATCGACCCTGATTCTGGACAATTGGAGGATCACCTGCTCAGGCGCGGTTTCATGCTGGAACAAGATCATCGTCATGACGAAGGAGATGTCGGCGGACAAGATCATCATCATGACGAAGGAGATGCCGGCGGAGAAGATCATCATCATGACGAAGGAGATGCCGGCGAACAAGATCATCATGACGAAGAAGATGCCGGCGGACAAGATCATCATCATGACGAAGGAGATGTCGGCGGACAAGATCATCATCATGACGAAGGAGATGCCGGTGGTGGCGTGAACACGCAGACCCCGCTAACTTCGGCCTTGCAGGACGCTCATGTTCAAGAACTGCTCCTCAAGGAGACGAGCAACGCCAGAGCTGCGGCCAGAGAGAAAGCCAAGCTGGCGCAAATGGAGATAGACGGGAAGACTCCGTTGTATCCTGGGTGCCGGCCCCAGGATACGCGTTTGCAAGTAACGCTTGATGCTCTGGAGATGAAGGCGGGAAACAGATGGACCGACGTGAGCTTCGACAAGAACATGAAATTCATGCACGATATTCTCCCCGAGGGGAACACATTGCCAAGTAGTATCGAGGAGGCCAAGAAAGTCGTGTGCCCTCTTGACCTACCGCACGTCAAATACCACGCCTGCATCAATGATTGCGCCATTTATCGGGGCGATTACAAGGACATGACCACATGTCCGGTGTGCGGCCACGGACGGTACAAGAGTGGGAGCAAGAAAAATCCTCGAAAAGTGGTATGGTACTTTCCTATCACTCCCCGTCTGCAGCGGTGGTTCGTGGACCCTAAGGAAGCAAAGCTCATGCAATGGCACGCGGAAAGGAAGAAGCCCGAAGAAGATCCGGAGAAGGGCACCATCCTGACACACCCTGCAGACGCTAGCAATTGGGAAGCATTGGACATCGCCTTCGAAGATTTCGGGGGCGACGCAAGGAACGTCAGGCTGGGTATGAGCACCGATGGACTCAATCCGTTCGGCAACCAGAGTAGCACACATAGCACCTGGCCCGTGTTTGTATGGCCTTACAACCTTCCCCCGTGGCTGTGCACGAAGCAAAAGTACATACACATGAGTATTCTCATTCAGGGGCCGAAACAACCTGGTATCGACATACATCTGTATCTCGAGCTGTTGAAAGAGGAGTTAGAAACGCTATGGAAGACGCCAGCCCGTACGTGGGACGCCTACACTAAAGATTATTTCGATATGAGAGCCGCGTTGCTCACGACGGTGCAGGACTATCCTGGATGCTCATATGTATCGGCCCAGGTGGGCCACGGATTCTGCGCATGTGTCAGGTGCATGGATGAGACCCCGCATATCCAGCTACCAAGGGATCCGGGTCTTCGAAAACCGTGTACCCAGGGGCTCGAAGGTGGCTTCGCATGGAGCACCCGTGGAGAAAACGCGGTGATTGGTTCGATGGTCAAGACGAGCTCGAAACAGAACCGCGCCCGAGGAGCGGCACAGAAATCGACGAGCTTTTGAAAAATTGGGAGGAGTGCCCTGCGCCGGGAAAGAAGCGACCGAGGGTAGATCCGCTGCTGGGTGTATGGAAAGCGAGGTCTGTTTTCCACGACTTGGAGTACTGGAAGGTCCTCCACACGCCCCATAGCCTCGATCTAATGCACATTACGAAGAATGTTACCGAGAGTCTTCTTGGCACTCTTTCGAACATGCCGGAAAAGACCAAGGATGGGACGAAAGCAAGATACGATCTGAAATGGCTTGGCATCAAGAAAGATCTTCAGGCCCCCGATAGATGATGATGATGATGATGATGATGATGATCAGACGGAAGGGACTCAAGGTCGCCGCAAAAGGGTAAAGAAGAACGCGGTGGTGCTTCCCGCTGCCTGCTTCACCATGAGTCCGGAGGAGCTCGAGCAGTTTTACAGGTGCCTCCTAGGAGTCAAATTTCCTTACGGTTACGCGGGGAAGATAAGCAGATATCTGGACGGAACGAAGAAGAGGTTCAGCGGGATGAAGTCTCACGATTGTCACGTGCTGATGACGCAGATACTTCCCGTTGCGATCCGAGGGATAATGGACGAGCACGTCCGTGATACGCTGTTTGGCCTTTGTAACTTTTTCGACGTCATCAACAGGAAGTCGATCGGCGTGAGGCAGCTCCACAGGCTACAAGAAGAGATCGTGGTGATACTATGCGAGCTCGAGATTTACTTCCCGCCCGCATTCTTTGACATCTGCGTGCATCTCCTTCTCCATGTCGTTGATGACATCCTGCAGCTCGGGCCGACGTTCCTGCACTACATGATGCCGTTCGAAAGGCAGAACGGTGTCATGAAAGGATACGTTCGCAACAGGGCCCGTCCAGACGCAAGCATGGCCAAGGGCTTTCTAACCTACGAGTGCATCTCCTTCTGTCAGAGTTATCTAAGCACCGAGAACCAGGATGTTGGTCTGCCCACCAGGACGCACCTCGGCAGGCTCGATGGATTTGGTCACCGCGAGGGCTACCGCTCACTCCCTGTCGACATTGTTGGTCGACGCGATGACTTTGACAGGGCTCACCGGGTCGCGCTACAGCACTTACAATTGATCGAACCTTGGGTGAAAGAGCACAAAAGCTTAATCGAGAAGAATTACATCGACCTGGGCCGGCCGAGGAAGAAGGGAGACGTAACCAGAGAGCACAACTCCAGCTTCACGAGTTGGTTCAAGAAAAGGCAACTGCTTGAAGCACAGCGCAAAAAGCCATCTACGGAAGATGAAAAAGTCATATTCTCCTTATCACAGGGCCCCGGGCACAACATAAGGACCTATCAGTCGTACGACATCAGCGGTTTCAGATTCTGCACCGAGGAAAAGGACAGGAATAGCGAATATCAAAACTCAGGAGTAACTATGCTATCCTACGGTGATGACGAGGCTACTGTCAAGCAAAGATACTTCGGAAGGATCGAGGAGATATGGGACCTCAACTACTGTGGAGAGTCGGTGCCAATGTTCCGTGTGAGATGGGCCAAGGACGTCGTCAAAGAAGGCCGGTATTTCACCACCATGGTAATACCCGATGCCAAATCGAAGAACGCCTCCGCGAAAAATGAGCCATGGGTACTCGCTAGCCAAGTTGAGCAATGCTTCTTCATTACCGACCCGTCAAAGCCTAGCCGTGTTGTCGTGAGGAGGGGCAAGAGGAGCATCATCGGAATGGAAGGAGATGCCAACGAGGAAGACTTGGACAAGAACGGCGATCCGAAGATCGAGGAGGAATTCGACAAGTACTTCGACATGCCTACTACTAGTAGAGAAAGAAGGAAGACCTCCCTACCTACTAAAGGTTGTCCGTTCACGCGAAGAAATCTCAAGGTGTCCGGCCTAAAGTACTCAACCGCCAAGAAGGGAAAGAAGAGATGCTAGCTCGGAACCGGCCGGGAAAGAAGAAATCTCGAAGAAGACTTTTTTGGTGTATAATTTGTTTGTGTGTGTGAGACAACAAGCATATCTATGTATTTTGACATGGCACAAGTTAAATATTTTGATATGGCACAAAGTTAAATATTTTGATATGGCACAAGTTATAAAGAATAACAAATGTGTGTGTTCTTACTTTAAATTTAATCAAAAAAAAAATTTGAAGAAAAAAAAATGTGGGACAGCCAGGATTCGATCCTGGCTGCCTAAAGGTTTCAGTGGGCAAACCACTGGGCTATGCTCAAGGATTTGTCAAACATCAGCCAGTGGTTCATTTTAACACTTGTAGCTACAAAATTCTGTGGCGCATCCCCCACCCGGATGCGCCACAGAAACTCAGTATTCTGTGGCGCATCGCCACATCGGATGCGCCACAGAAATTTTACACTTAGGCATATTCGCGGTCGTGCCCTCCCCAATCTCTCTTCTTCCTCTCGTTCTGCAACTCGAGCTCGATCTCACGCGCCAACGCCGGCGACCGCGCTGCTCTTCCTCCACGGCCGCGACCACGCCGGCGACCCACTACACCGCCCCGCGCCCCAGCCCTAGCGCCGCCGCCTCTTCTTCCTCCTCCGCGCGCGGCCCCCCTCGCGCCCCACACCAGCACGCCCTCCTCGACGCCGCACACCGCGCCGCCGCCTCGACGCCCACACCAGCACGCCCTCCTCGACGCCGCACACCGCGCCGCCGCCTCGACGCCGCCTCCCTCGGACTCCATCTCCCCTCCCCGGTGTGTGCTGCTCCTCTTCTTCCTCCTCCCTCCCATCCACACCCTGCATCCACGCCATGGCCTCGATTGCTTGCTGCTAGTTGCTAGGTGTTAAAATTAGGTTAATTTTACTTGTTAATTTTACTTGTTGATTGCTTTCAGAAATTTGTTAATTTTACTTGTTAAAATTTTGTTAGTTTAATTTACTTGTTGCTAGTTAAAAATTTGTTAGTTTAATTTACTTGCTGCTAGGTGTTGCTAGTTAAAATTAGTTTAATTTACTTGCTGCTAGTTAAATTTTTGTTAGTTTAATTTTGCTGTTAATTACTTGCTGCTAGTTACTTGTTGATTGCTAGGTTAGTTTTGGTTAGTGCTTGCTGTTAGGTTAGTTGCTAGCTAGGTTAGTTTAGTTGCTGCTGCTAGTTGTTAGTTTAATTTAGTTGATGTTAGGTTAGTTCTTAGGAAATTGATGAAAAAATTGCTAAGTGTTAGTTTAATTTACTTACTGTTAGGTTAGTGCTGTTAGGTGTAGTTGCTAGCTAGGTTAGTTTAGTTGCTTGCTGCTGCTAGGTTAGGTGCTGCTAGGTGTAGTTGTTGCTGTTAGGTTATAGTGGCAGTAGCTAGGTTAGTTGCTAGGTTTCGTGAGCATTTTGATAGTTCATTTTTAAACCAACTAATGCATTATTTTGCCATATGCAGGAAATTTAGAAGACGAACCTTCACATTCTTTCAGGTGAGATGTGGATGTGGTGATGCCGTGTATATGTGTGTGATCGAGACGTGGATGTGGTGAAATGTGAGATGTGGATGTGGTGATATTGTGTTTGTCGTGTATGTGAGATGTGGATGTGTGATATTGTGTTTGTTGCCGGCCGGAGATGCCGGCCGGAGATGTGATGTGTTGGTGTGATGTTGTTGGCCGGGATGCCGGCCAACATGATTTGTGAAATATATGCAGGTACCCCGAGACCCTTGAGATTGCCGGAATGTCGATTAACTTCCGTTCCGGCAAATTCGGGTACTCCATATGTCCCTTTTTTAGCAAAAGTCATGCCGAATTTTTTCGTGAAATTTAGCATGACTTTGCTAAAAAAAGGACATATGGGGTATTGCGACTAATGCATGGGCCGGGGTATCTTAATTAGTACTAATTAAATGATTAATTTTTGTTGTACTAACTGTTTGCCTCTTTTTAATGCAGTGCAAACATGTCGGCCGACGCTTCTAAGCGCATGAGCGTCGAACAAGAAGCTAGAGAAAAGAACCAGTCGTTCTGGGAGGTGGAGGATGCCGCCGCCACTAGTGGCGCCGAGCGTCCCGACGATGAGCAAGGACAGGAGGACGACCCCGAATACAACGTAGAAGGTGGTGAGGATGACACCACCACCTCCGATGGCGGCAACCACACGGATAGTGACCTTGGCGGCAGCAACCCGGCCACCCCGGCCGCTCCGAAGAAGAAGAAGCAAAGGAAGGATAGGACACCGCAATCGGTCGACAATGCCACGGACGTGTTCACTGAGGTCACGGCAAGTGGCCAACCAGTGGCGCCTGAGAAACTTGCCGCAGGGTACGGCATGCAACTAGGGTGCATCCTTCGGGAAAGCGTGTCGATCAACACGAAGGACCTCAGAAGCAAAGCTAATGAGCTCTGGTCGAACACCTCCTCAAGAGGGTTCACCAACGATACACGTTCCCGCTGCCGCTAAACAAAAAGGTGGACAGTTTAGCCATCACGAAGATGAGCACCGCCTTGAGCAGCTGGAAAACCCGGGTGAAGAACAAGATTGGTAGCGGTGCCAGCTGGGAGGAGATTAGGAAAAAAGAGCCGCACATCACCGAAGAAGAGTTCAAGGAATTCAGCTTGTCCTTAAAATCTGAGGAGGCTGAAAAATGGACCAAGTGGGGGAAGGACATGCGGGAGCTGAACTTAGGTAACCACCATTTGGGAAGCGGCGGTTACCGAGGGAAAAAGCTCATTTGGGAGAAGGAGGATAGAGAGATTGCACGTCTTGGAAAAGAAAACCATTGGGAAAAAATCTTAGACGAGCAGACCAGGAATTTTGTCCGGTCCCGCTACTATCTCGACTGGGAGACTGGGGAATTCATTACCGATTATGAGGATGTGAAGGAATTCCAGAAAAAGCTGGTAAGGGAATTTAATTACCACATATATATATCTCAAAGTCCATTGCGTTGATGTAATTAGATAACAAAGCCAAATTTCTAAGTGGGTTCACCTTTGTATGCAGGAGGAAGAGTTGCAGGCCGGCCCATCGTCCCAGGGGTCGACGGAACCGTGGGACACGACTTTCAACAGGGCGATGAACGTTTACAGGGAAAGGGACAAGTCGGCGCCGCCGAGATCAGCTGGCCGTGTGACCGGCTTTGGTACGAGCATGAAGTTCACAGAGTACTATAGCTCGGACGGCGGCGCGATGAAAAAGGAGAGGAAGAAGACGACCAAGGATAGAGCCGAGGTTGTGGAGCTAAAGAAGAAGGTGGAGTCACTGGAGAAGGAAAAAGTGGACTCCACCACGGTTGACAAGTTAGTGACCGACAGGATCCGGGAGATGTTTCCCCCTGCGTTATTGGAGGGGATAGCTGCCTGGAATGCGGGAGGTCAACAAGGGCCGATCTACGTGCCCAGCTTCTCCGGCAGCAACTCCACCATGAACCCGCAGAACCTGTCGCCGGACATGGTGACCCCGCCGCCGCCCAACGCCGCGGCGCAGCCGCCGCTCCCTTTGGTCGCACCGACGCCCCCTACGGCACCGGCACCCGAGAATAAGAGTCCGGCCGCCGGCACCGGCGCCCGGGTCTCGACATTAGCCGAGTTGGATGCCATCACCAAGGTAACTAATTAGTTAGTCCGCGTCATATTCTATAACTATGCCTGATTTGATGACTGCCATCTCATGATGATGCCCAACATGTGTTGTTTTGACTCAGGACTCCCCTTGCATACTCCTGCATAGGGTAGAGGCCGGCGGCGAGTTGAAGGAAGTTGGTGCGGGCATTATCATACAACCAAAGAGCCGCGAAATCCACCACGCTAGAATGGACGAGGCTTATATGAAGGTCAAGGTAGTTACGGTACTGTCTGCGTTTTACGACATGGACCCCCCCGTTCAACCTCCGGGATCCGATGATCACTTGGTCTTTGGAAAGTGCCCCGGCTGGCCCACGCCATGGCCGAAGAACCAGATTCGTCTTGGGGGGGGGTCTTGTTGATGAGGGCCCAAGACGCAACACCGGCGCCACCTCGAAGTTCCGGGTCAACCCGATCCGTCCCCCGAAGCCCTCGAAGACTGCAGCCGTCGCCACCGCCCGGAAGGAACCGGCGGTCGTCGCCACCACCAACCGCCACTTAAAACTGTTGGGAGCGTCTGAACCACAACCGTCCCAATTAGGCAACGCCTCTGCACCTCAAGTTGTTGATGGCAACGACGACGGTGATGATGAGCATGTCGACATCGACGCCTTCCTAAACACTGGCGCCAGAGAAGACATATACATGCCTCCTGTGGATGACGAACCACCCTTTCGTGATCACGCCGATCAACCTGCTCGTCCCACTACAGTCACGCAGCGCCTGACCTTCCAGGGTTTATCTCAAGAGACGCCTCCAGCGACCGGCGATGAAGCTCTAGACAAACCGACTACCGTTTTCACCCCTGGCACACTACGGAATACGGTTCGCGCGGGGCTTCCAGGGCAGGCGAAGAACCAAAAGCACAGGAAGAGGAAGGGAGGCGCCTCTTCGAGCCAGCCTCCTATGATTGTCCGGGGTCGTGAAGACTTGGTACCACCCCGTCCGGATGGCATTGCGCACCGACTTCATGAAGCTGGTAAACCGATACTGCCTCCGGAGATGCTCTGCATGGCATATGGACACATGCACGTTTTGCATCAATCTATCCTGCATCTAGAGGGCCTCCTTCTTAAAGACAAGCATCCAAATTACCCGGTGTTCATTGTCCAAGTGCCAATGGATGATGAGTTCGACTTCGTCCGTGAAGCCCCCGCGGATGTGTTCTTCATAGCGTACGAGGACGTCTTCCATCTATTTCACCAAAACCGGCTGAACTATAACTTGGTCCGCCTATACGCGCTCAATGAGGCGAGGAGGATCTATAGAGATAATCTCCAGCTCGTCGCGGTAGCGGATCCCTACTACATGCGTGACAGCCAGCTGGTGGAAGGATCAAGGACACGGACCATGGCGACGGAGCACCTCGAGAGGTTCATGCTGGAAAACAAGAGGAAGAACAGCCTTCTTCTGCCTTTCTTTCCCGAGTAAGTACACACATCCGCTCGCCGCCGTCGTAACTTATGCTTTCTTATCGATTTCTTCCATTATTGCCGATCCTTTCCAACATTCCGTTTCAATTGTGTTGAGCAGGGACACGTTCTGCGTCCTCATCGTCCTAAACCCGAGGTGGTCCGTTGCCACTTATTTCGACTCGGATAGTAGGAGGAAGAAAGAATACACCAGAATAAAGGGTGTTCTCGATGATGCTATCGAGGGCTACTATCAAAAGGGAGGCGCCTTCGAAAATAAGGCCGAAGTTTTTACGAAAGACAACAAGCACCGGTTCAAGCATGTGACCGAGTTTCCTTGCCTCAAGCAGCAGCCTGGCAGCAAGAAGGATGCCTTGTACGCCCTCCGGTTCCTTAAAGGGTATGTCCGAGATGCTGAGCAATTGAGGATGCCATCTTGTATGCGAGAATGGGTCAAAAATGACGATAGGCTCACCGATGCTGATCTTAGAGAAGACTTCCATCGCATCGTGACAAAGTTATCGGAAATCATCGTCGATGATGTCAACACATCAGGGGGGGCCTTCAACTACCGCGGCCGAGGTAGGATGTATCCACTTAGATGAATAAATCATGCATACTCTATTTATATTACTAACCAATATATATCCCAATCCATCTCCAGGGTTGCATCAGAGGGACATCGAAAAAGCCTAGAGTTGCAGAGTGACAACAGGACGTGGATGACGAAAGAGATGTATAAACCGTTCCCGGCGCCGCAACCCAAGAAGAAGGCTTCATGATCGTCGTGCTCCTGCTCTTGCTCACCATCATCGCCGATGTACTCTATTCGATCATATAGTGTAGGCGGTGAACACTTCATCTGTAATATGTGAAACTTTTGTATCAACATTTGTGTAAAAATTCCGCACATGTCACTCGATCTATATGTATGTTATCTCGGGCCGGATATAAGTAATGCGATGACATATATAGTACTGTGTTTGTTTTAATATACCTGTCAAAATATATTGTTGTTTCTGTTATATCTACATAAATACTGTAATATACATGTATTTCTGTAATATATCTGTATTTGTACAGCGGGCAGCAGTAAATTGCCAAATCCTGTACATACATTCTGTGGCGCACCAAGTTTTTTTCTGTGGCGCACCCCTCTCTGGTGCGCCACTAAATAAAATTTCTGTGGCGCATGGTATACGGTGCGCCACAGAATGTGGAATTTCTGTGGCGCATCCCAGGTGCGCCACAGAATGTGAATTTTTGTGGCGTGATGTCTGTGGCGCATGCCCCATGCGCCACAGAATCACAAAATTGGTGCGCCACTAAAAGGGTTATCCCTACTAGTGCATAAGGGAAGACTGCGTGGAAAAGGCACGCTAGGAAAGAAAGCAACAATATGTATGGACGGGCATTCTTTCACTCAAGCACACTACACAGTTCTACATAATTCCAGCTTGGTGGCTCCGTATATCGTGGAATTAACACGAGAATGTTTTACGCTCGAAATTCCCGGAGCAACCTGAAGATTGGATTGATGGAGAACACGTGAAGACTTTCGGCGGTTGGTTGCTAACACGTCTCATTAATGACAACACTGTTGGAGAACAGCTATACTTGTTGGCCAAGCAACCATCTTCGACTATATTGACTTTTCAAGGATACGAGATAAATGGGAATACATTTTACACGGCCGACCAAGATAAAAAGAGCACCAACCAAAACAGTGGTGTCCGCTTTGATGCAACAAACAACAATGGGCAAAAGGACACATATTATGGTTACATCGAGCAGATATGGGAACTTGACTATGGACCTTCTTTTAAGGTCCCTTTGTTCTGGTCAAATGGTTCAACCTGAAAGGCGGGGTACAGGTAGACCCGCAGTATGGAATGACTACAGTGGATCTCAAGAATCTTGGGTACCACACCGAACCATTCGTCCTAGCCAGTGAAGTGGCTCAGGTTTTCTATGTGAAGGACATGTCAACCAGACCGAAAAAAAGAAAAGATCATAAGCAAGTGAATACATCAGACGATGAGCCAAAGCGCCACATAGTTCTTTCAGGGAAAAGAAACATCGTGGGAGTGGAGGACAAGACAGACATATCAGAAGATTACAATAAGTTTGATGAAATTCCGCCCTTCGCAGTGAACACTGACCCAAGCATCGTGTTAAATGATGAAGATTGTCCATGGTTATGGCGCAATCAGAAGAAAGGGACACACACGAAGAAAAAGTTTATACCAAAACACTAGATAGGGATGTTGTTGGTGATGTGTAATAATGTATTAAACCTTTTATGTAACTGTGTTCTGAAAACTCAGAAGAAAACTCTGGTATTAAACCATTTATGTAACCGTCGGATGTATGTAGGGATCCAAATGATTTGTATTCGGTCGATGAACTGAAAGATTTGTAGATAGGCCAAAACACACGGTTTCCGCTGCATACAGCCCGACGGTGGCTCGTGAGTGCCCGCATATCAAATGCACCGTCGGATGTATGCAGGGAATCCGAATGATTTGTATTCGGTCGATGAACTGAAAGATTTGTAGATAGGACAAAACACACGGCTTCCCCTGCATACAGCCCGACGGTGGCTCGTGAGTGCCCGCATATCAAATGCATCGTCGGATGTATGCAGAGAATCCGAATGATTTGTATTCGGTCGATGAACTGAAGGATTTATAGATAGAATAAAACACACGGTTTCCCCTGCATACAGCCCGACGGTGGCTCGTGAGTGCCCGCATATCAAATGCACCGTCGGATGTATGCAGGGAATCTGAATGCTCTGTATACCAAATGAACTACAATGAGTACACACTGAGTGCCAAACATGTCTGAGAGGTGGGCTATATATAGGGTCGTGTGGCTCACGAAGTGGTCGTGATAGTGCTGATCCAACAGCTCACAAGCCCTCAAAAGAAACACAACCCTGATCCAACGGCTCACAAGCGCTTGAAAGAAACACACGATCCGTGTGCTTCTTTAGTCCCGGTTGGCAATGAAAAAGAAAATCAAAGTATATAAAAAAAACAGAAAAAGAAATTAGAAAAAACAATTGAAAAAGCATGTAAATCAAAGTATATAAAAGAAAACAGAAAAAGAAATTAGAAAAAAACAATTGAAAAAGCATGTAAATCAAAGTATATAAAAGAAAACAATTGAAAAAGAAACTAGAAAAAAATTCAAAAAGCATGTTATAAAAGAAAATCAGAAAATAGGAAAAAAAATTAAACCAAATAGATATAAAGCAAAACAGAAAACAGAAAAAACAAAACAAATTTTACTTGATTGGGACGATTAAATCAAAAGATATAGAAGAAATAAGAAAATATGAAAAGAGAAAAAAAAATACAAAAGACCCTTTAGTCCCGGTTGGTAAAGGTCCGCTGGGATTCGCGCGCAAAATTTCGCGGCCCAGAGAGACCTTTAGTACCGGTTGGTGTTACCAACCGATACTAAAGGGTCTTTAGTCCCGGTTCGTGGCTGGAACCGGGACTAAAGGTCCGTTCCAGTAGAAGTTGGGCGGTTCCACGCCCATTTTTTCATATCTCCCCCAAATCGATCGACGCCTCCGCCTCCGGGCTCCCTGACGCCGCCGTCGCCTCCAGGCTCCCGTGCCGCCGCCGTCGCCTCTGCGCCGTGCGCGCCGCTGTTGCCTCGTCCGCGCCCGAGCCGGCCTCTCCGCGCCCGAGCCGGCCGGCCTCCTCCGCGCGCCGGCCCGATCGAGCCCTCCTCCGCGCCCGAGCCCTCCTCCTCCGCCGTCGCGCCGGCCCTCCTCCACGCGCCGTCACGCCTGGGGCCCTCCTCCTCTGCCCGCCTCGCTCTCCTCCTCCACGGCCTCGACGGCCGGCCGGCGACTCGCCCTAGCCCTCCTCTAGCTCCAGCCGGCCTCCGTAGATCGAGGTGAGGATTTTTTTTTGTGTATTTTAGGTAGAATTTTTGTGTTGTTTTTTTAGTGTTAGAAATTTAGGGTTAGAAATTTAGGAATTTTAGTGTTAGGAAATTTAGAAATTTTAGTGTTAGTTTGTTAGAAATTTTAGTGTTAGTGTTAGTGTTAGGCAATTTTAGACATTTTAGTGTTAGTGTTAGGCAATTTTAGTACTTTGTAGTTTTGTAATTTTAGGAAATGTTATTAGGAAATGTATTAGGAAATGTCATTATAGTTAGAAATGTTTTAGGAAAATGTATTTGGAAAATTTTCTAAGTCAATTTGGAATGATCGTCTTATAAAAATTATGTTTTTAGTTTGTTGTTCTCGGCGACGATGTCTCTGTTGGACCAGAGGGGCGATGTCCGGGACTGGGCTCCGCCGGGCTGGCACTGGGAGGTGCTACCTTCCGGGACGCGCAGCTTGGTGAGGAATCCGGGTGACGTTGTCGACCCGGATCTTCTGTGGTGGCAGTCCCGTGGGCCACACTCGGTGCAGAGTGAGCCGGCCCCCGATGAGGTGGTATGTCGCCGTATCAGGGAGGAGGACGAGCACGTCCGTCGCTACATGTATTTGTTAGATAGGCAGTATAGCAATAGGTGGTCGTTTCTTCAGAGGGTTCCTTATCACCTGAGCTATGACCCTGTGAGGGTTCCTTCTCTTTGGATGCGCACCGCCCGCGGCTCAGCACCCCGCGGTTTAGGACCCGGTCGAAGTTAGTTTGAGAGGTTAATGCATGTGAGATGTATTAGTGACATTGAGCTATGGATGCTATGAATTTGTGTACTTTTTAATCTTGATGCTATGAATTCATGAAGTTAGTTTTGTAATTGTTGTTTAAAATTTGTGTACTTTTTAACCTTTATCCTATGAATTTTAAATTTGCTATATAATTGATTGCAGTGACATTGAGCTATGGACGCCCCATTCATTAGAGACAAGGAGGAGGAAGACCGAATGCAACAAATTATATATGCGAAGGCCCGTGGAGAAGATTCCGGTGGAGAAGATTCCGGTAGAGAAGACGATGATTTCAGCGCACAATTTCTAAACGACTCCGGTGAGGGACTTGAGTCTGAAGAAAGAAGAGACGATGAAGTGGCCTTAACAAACAAGGCCGCTCAAGGTGTTTGACGACAAGGCCGCTCAAGGTTCTCAACAACACATAGGTTCGACAACTGATTACCCCATCGTTGATCTAGCATATCAATATATTGCCGGGAAAAATTTGGTCGAGCATGTCAGGTCCCTATCAACAAAAATGCGTAATTTGCATACCTGGTACAAGAAAGTCGCAAAGACCGGGACAATCAGTATCATGGTGGCAGTTAAGGAAGAGCACTACTTCCAAGAATACGCTGTGTCCGTTGAGTTTACCGAACTTTTTCAGTTATACAATCTCCGGGCCCTCGACAAATCTATCATCAGTTACTATTGTCTGTAAGTGATTTATTTCTGTAATTTAAGTCTTTAGCTCAGCTTGTTCATTGTCTGTAATTATCCTCACTATAATCTTCTGTGCGCTATATTATGCAGATTGAAGATGCTCGAATGCAAAAGGGATGAAATCACGGACATTGGGTTCATTGACCCGGATAAAGTTCATGAAGTCACCATAGAAGACCCCATTTATAACAACGATACACCGGGAACTTTTCTAAGGTTTTTGAAGCGACAACGTCACAAAAAAGAAATACTATTTCCTTACAACTTTAAGTGAGTGTTACTGTCTTGTACACATTCTATTTTGCTCACCAGATGTTAAAGTTTTAACTGATGAGTTATCCATGACTGTGTATATAAACGTGCGCAGGTTCCACTTTATTCTTCTCGTCATTAAAATTCACGATGGAGAAGTTGAAGTCCTTGACTCATTAAGGATAGATCCTAAACAATACAAGTCATGTTTTGATATGCTCAAAAAGTAATTTCAATTCTTATCGCCTCTTTCGTTCATTTCCTGATATCAAGTAATTAATAACTCTTTTGTTCATTTTCTTTGTCGGCCAGCGTTTGGAAATCGTTCATCGAGGAAGATCCGGCAGGTGGATGGCAACCGAAGCTGATATGGCGTTTGAACGACATAAGTAGTACTACCTAGGTCCGCGCACCATTATCATACTTGATTATTGTTTAATTGAATTCTATTCTTGTACAGACTTGCCAGAAACAGCCACAGGGGACTGATTTATGTGGATACTACGTTTGCGAGTACATTCACATGAGGACCAGCGAGAGAACAAAGAGTCGAAGAAATCAAGAGGTACATAAGCATTATTCACAAATTTATTTTGTTACCATAAAATCTGCTGAGTTTTATTCACAATTGTTTTATTATGATTTCATATATGTACACACAACTCATGTATTTATTTTGATCTCATTCTTTTAAAGTTGGCAAGAAAGCGGAACGCGCTCCCAATAAAGGACCGCTTCAAAGCAATTGCGGAGGAATTGGCGGGATTTTTCCTTGCGGACGTCATACATAAATTCGGAGAGTACCACTATGATACAAATCTGTAGGCCTCCATGTAATAGTGATCTACATGTAATTAATTAGTACTTTATACGAAAACGTGATCTTCATGTACTAGCTACTTAACTTGTATGTGTTATATATATATATGCATCAACGTGATCTTATGTAATTATATTTATGTAATTGTATGTGTTATATATATATGCATCAACTTGATCTTCATGTAGTAATTTATATATACCAAAACGCGTTTTGGCGCATCGGCATGATCCCCGTACGATGAAACCATCCGATACCCCTAAACCCCTCCTAAACCCTAAACCCTGAAAAAAAAATGGAAAAGAAAAAAAGGGCCTACCTTTAGTCCCACACGAACCGGGACTAAAGGGCCCCACGTGGAGGCCCTTTAGTCCCGGTTCGTGAGCAACCGGGACTAAAGGGGGCCTCTAGTCCCGATTGCTTTGTCCCGGTTGCCAAACAGGGACTAGAGGCCGTGTACAACCGGGACTAGTGCCCCGTTTTCCACTAGTGACGCATGTGTTATCGTGCCATGCTGCCAGCCTGCCAGTCACTTGACATAGTAGGAGTTTTATATGGGTCCTTTCCTTTGAGACGTATGAGTAGTAGGATGATATTCATACAAAATCATTCCAAGGACATGTGGATACCATAGTATAGTAGTTGAAAGTTTATATGGGCTACATGTAGATAGGTGTTTTCAAGAAATGAAAAAGGCTAGAAATTTCGAAAGGTCCACACACAAAAAAAATACATATAAGCTTGAAGAGATGTCTGTAGTATGGTGGCTCGTACTGTCTCTCCTCGCTAGGAACCTGCCGTCGCGCGGGCTTTGTCGGATACACTCTCCGGCAACAGAGGGGAGGAGGGGTGCCGACATGGGCGGACGCAGCGCCCCTGATGCCCGGCGCTCGCCCGGGCTTCGATGCCGCTCGCCTCCTGCGCGACAAGGCTTCTAAGCTAGCTAATCCCGATCGAGCAGGGGAAAAACTGCTCAGTTGTGTGCCCAAAAAGTTAAAAAAAATGAACTCCTCAGCGTGGCCTGGTGGGCATCAAGGCATTGGGCCTGGATCGTGCCTAGCATTCACGCACGCGCAGGCGAGCTGTTGGGGGAAAGATAACCCGGTAGGCCCAAGGACAGTGAAGCTACGACCCGCCAAGAGGAAAGACTGGCGAGGCCCACCAGATCATTTTGGGCCGGGTTACATTGATGGACCAAGGAGTTTGTCGGTAACCCGGTGTAAACAAGGAAGGTTCTAGAAGACCTGGAGGCGGTATGCGAGACTTGGAGGCCAAGATAGTTGAGCTAGACTTTGGTTAGGACTCCGAGTTCGGGCGTGACCCGGCCTTACCTTGTAATCGACCAGGAGACCCGGGTGTCTATATAAACCGGCTCCTGGGACATAGAACAGGACGAACTTTAGAGAGAGAGAACATACAGACAAGCTTATAGCGAGAACCCTTGTAACCTAGACTCGGAACCCGCCGGTGTTGTTATCCGCCGGGTGATCGAGATCGATATGAGAATAGAAAACACCAGGCTGGAAGTAGGTCTTTATCTCCTATGGAGAGGCTGAACCAGGATACATCCTTTTTCCCTAGTGAGCTAAACAATCTCCCGAACGCTATGATGCCTTGCCTCCAATCTCAAGTTACCACCCGGTAACATCTGCCGTGACAAAACCACGACAGTTGGCGCCCACCGTGGGGCAAGCGTCAAAAAGCGTTATCATCACGGGAGAAGCTCTCGAGGCATGCAGAACCTGGCCATCGGCCGGGTCATCATCAATCTACAAGGAGAGCACGTCGTGGACGATTCCGGGTGGAGCCTGGAGTCAGATTCATTGGAGACCGGCTCAGTCGTTCCGATCGGGCGGATCAACGTCTTCGTGGGGATGATAGGTACATCGAAACCCGCCCTGCAATTTTCTGACTCTGTATCTGAGGCAGGAACCACCGTTCACTCGGATGGAGAAGAATCAGTTGGGACGACGGAGATCGAGTCAGGGAACGCCACGCAGGGAGCCGGGTCAGAAAAGCAGGCTTGGGCTCCACGTGGCCAGATCAATGATGATACAGAATCAATCTTGGAATTGTTTGAGGATCGCTATGGATACGAGGTAGAAGAGGAAGAATACGAGTCAGAACCGGGTCCGGTGCGCCGGGCTGCGGTCTACACCGCTCCAGCAATCAACACAGAACCAGTCCCAACAACAGCTTTGGCGGTAGTAACCCAGCCGGGTCAAGCGGCGCCGGGTTTGGCGATCAGAGAACCAGTTATCCAGGAGCAACCGCAGGTCGGGGTAGATGGAGAACGTGCATCAGTTAGTGCCGAGTCAGAAAATACGGCGGCACACAGAAACATGTTTGGATTCTTGGCGAACAGGGCGACGGGTCAAGGAACATCAGCTTTGCCTAACCCGCCCCCACCGCGATTCCTTAGTGACCTGCCAAGTGCTCCAGGCAACAGCAAATCTTGTAACCCCAGCAGCGGCAGCAGCGCAAGTCAGGGCAACAGACCCGGCTCGCGTCAATTACGAGCAGCAGATGGCATCGTTACAACGGCGTTTTGATCAGCAAGCGGCGCTGCAGCGGCAGTTGGATCAGCAGGAAGAGTTTTACAGCAAGCGGCGACAGCATTAGAAAATAGATCCAGAGAACAGCAACAGAGACAACAAAGTTTGATTGGCCGTGGTGGTCACATTAACCCGGCTAATCTATTCCAGACGCCGCAGGATCAGTTGATTGGAGGAACACCTGTAGTTCAAGCTACAGGACCGATGGTGGCTAACCCGCCGGCCCAGCGCAAGCCGGGTCACCAGTTGTACCACCGGAGGAGCCGGCAGAGATATTGAAGCCATGCCACCACCACAACCCAGATTTCACACGCCAGCGGGTCATTACAGTAACCCGGCTGACAATGTATATGCAGCTACAGTTGCACTAGATCGTATTCCATTGGGCGATTCACCTGCAGAAATAGAAGCAAGACGCGCCATTGATATGCTACGAACGGCCGTAGCCCAGCAAGCAAATTACACGCATCGGAAAAGCGCGTTGCATTCAACAACTTTTCACAGCCGTCGTACCAGGAGTCGTCATGGCGAGTCACCAAGGCCAGCCGGGTTAGCAGCCGCAGGGCAGCAGGATCTGGCGGGTCAGCAGAATCAAGTACCACAGCAACAACCGAGACAGGTGGCTCCAGCAGCATCAAGAGCTCAGGCCATAGTTGACAGCTCCAGGGCGAGGCGCGCAGCAAATGTACAACCCGCCGTGGTACCTGCCGGAGGAGCCGGAGAAATCCCACGGGCGGGTTCAGTATCTAATCAGCAAGTAGCAAGGGCAGGACACGTTGAAGTAGCATCAACGATGGCGGGTCCCAAGTGCCTCATCGATTCCATCAGATCAGAGCCATATCCAGATAAGTTCAAAGAACCTAGTAAAATTTCAAATTATGATCCTAGCATAGATCCTGAGACATGGATAAATAGTTATGAGATGGCTATGAGTATTCGTAATGCATCTGAAAATATTTGTGCTAAGTTCATGTATCTTATGATGAGTGAAGGTGCGGCGAAGCTATGGTTCAACACTATACCAGAGAAATCTATCAGTTCCTGGAGTCAGCTCAGGGCGGCTTTTATCAAGAACTTCCATGGGACGTGCAAGAGGTTATACACAATTGAGGACCTGGATCGGTGTGTACACAGGAAGGGCGAGTCAGCACGCAACTGGATGCGCCGGATTACAGAGATCCTCCACTCTTCCACTAATATTTTGCCAACTAGTGCGATGTCAACGTTGGAGAAAAATTGCAGATATGACCCGGTTGTTCAGAAAATGAGTCGCATGAGGAACAGCCCAGGAGCAAATGATATAACCATGGGAGAAGTGTTGGACGCAGCCAACAAGCATGCTTACACAGATAAAACCAAGGATGAAACTGAGGAAGATAAAGGAAAGGGTAATGTGAACAATGGAGGAAGAAACAACAACAACAACAACAACAACAACACAACAACAACAACTATCATAAGAGGCCACACGCAGAGGACAATTCAGATCTAGTCGCAAACACAAATACCGGGTCAGCGAGACCCAGAACAGATGGAAATTTCAGAGGAACAACTACAATGGAGGTAACAACAACCGTGGGCCACCGCGTCCCCCGGGTCACTTTGATCCGATGAAGATGCCGTGCCCGCGTCACAGTCGAGATGGCAGACCCGCCAATCACTCCTTGGAGCAGTGCGTGGATCTGCAGAGATGGAAGAACATGGAAATCCAGAGGGTAATGCGCGGTGCAGGAAACGGTGGAGGACCCGGCCGTGGAGGTAACCCGGCTAATGGTCCGCGCCCAACGCTAATCCAGAAGCCGGCAACCCTGACAACAACCAGAACAGAGAAAATCAAGGGGGTTATCAGGAAAACCCGAAGCGTCTTGGCGGGTATCATGTTCACACGCTCATACATCAAAGAGAGAGAAAAAGTTGATTCAGCGTTCAGTTAATATGGTTTCATCAGCGGTACCGAAATATTTGAAGTACTCAGAAGTTCCAGTAACATGGAGTAGAGAGGATCACCCGCCCAATATTGAATCACCGGGTCTCCTTGCCTTGGTGGTCGCACCTCAGGTGGCGGGTTATGTTCTGAACAAAGTTTTGATGGATGGAGGCAGTGCTATCAACATCTTGTACTACGAGACGTTCCTGCGTATGAATCTCAAAAAGTCACAGTTGCAGCCGACCAACACCATATTTCATGGGATAGTACCGGGGAAGTCACATAGCCCGGAGGGAAAAATAACACTTGATGTTGCGTTTGGTGAGTCCAAGCACAAGTTTCGTATGGAGAAAATTACTTTCGAAGTTGTGAAGTTGGAGAGCCCGTATCATGCTCTCTTTGGAAGACCGGCCTTTGCCAAATTCATGGCCAGGCCCTGTTACGTGTATCTACAGTTGAAAATCCCAAGCTCAAATGGAGTTATCACTATTCATGGAAGCCGGGATATGGCGGCTGAGTGTGACAATGGCGATGCAGCTTTGGCAGAACGAGCATGTGCAAAGGAGGAGCTGCGGTACTACACATCTCAGGTAGACCCGGCTGATAGAACCGTGTTACAGAGAACCACGGCTGAAGAGAAAGAAAAGTTCAAACCCGCCCAAGATACTAAGATGGTTGATTTCACACCCGGCGATTCTTCCAAGCAGTTCGCCGTGGGGTCCAATTTAACTGACAAATAGGAAAGCGCGCTCATCGAGTTCATCCGTGAGAACAGGGACGTTTTTGCATGGACACCTAGTGACATGCCTGGCGTACCTGCTGAACTCGCTGAGCACAAGTTACATGTTAACCCGGGTGCAAAACCTGTCAAGCAGGGTTTGCGCAGATTGAATGAGGAAAGAAGAAAGATTGTGGGAAAAGAAGTAGCCCGGCTCTTGGCTGCGGGCTTTATCATGGAGGTTTTCCATCCCAAGTGGTTGGCTAACCCGGTACTTGTGTTGAAGAAAATAATGAATGGCGGATGTGCATAGACTACACCAGTTTGAATAAGGTTTGTCCCAAAGATCCTTTTGCGTTACCTCGTATTGATCAGATTATAGATGCAGTTGCAGGCAGCGAGCTCTTGTGTTTTTGGATGCATATTCGGGTTACAATCAATCAAGCTCAATGAGGAGGATTGGGAAAAGACAGCTTTCATAACCCCTTTTGGGGCGTACTGTTACAAAAATATGACCTTTGGGTTGAAGAACGCAGGGGCCACTTACCAGAGGTGCATCCAGAATTGTTTTGCGAAGCAGATTGGCCGCAACGTGCATGCTTATGTTGATGATGTAGTAATCAAGTCAGAGAAAGCCGGGTCACTCATTGATGACCTGAGGGAAACTTTTGCTAATCTGAGGAAGTATAAGATGAAGCTCAATCCCACCAAGTGTGTGTTTGGAGTTCCAGCGGGGATGCTGCTCGGTTACATTGTGTCACAGCGTGGAATCGAGGCTAACCCGGCAAAAATCAAAGCTATACAGAGTTTGAAGAAGCCAGAGGAGCTGGCTGATGTTCAGAAGCTTACGGGATGCATTGCAGCCCTAAGCCGGTTTATTTCGAGGTTAGGAGAGAAAGCATACCACTTTACCGGCTCTTGAAAAAATCAGACAAGTTTGTGTGGGACAAAGAAGCGGATGATGCTTTTGAGTTGTTGAAGCAAACATTGGCAGAGGCGCCAATCTTGGCGGCTCCTGCTCCAAAGGAACCTTTGTTGTTGTACATCACAGCAGGACCACGTGCAGTGAGTGCCGTGGTGGTAGTAGAAAGAAAAGAGGAAGGAAAAGAACACCCGGTCCAGAGGCCGGTTTACTATGTTAGTGAAGTGCTTTCAGAAACCAAGCAAGGTATCCACATTGGCAGAAACTTGTTTTTGGTGTCTTTATGGCGACCCGGAAATTGAAGCATTACTTTTTGGAGCATCCATTCAGAGTTGTTAGTTCGATCCCGCTAGCAGAAATTATCAGAAATTCAGATGCAACGGGAGGGTCGCCAAGTGGGCGATAGAGATGGGTGATTATCACATCAGTTATGAGCCACGCACGCTATCAAGTCTCAGGCCTTGGTAGATTTTGTTAATGATTGGACAGAGTTAAGCATGCCACAGCAAGCACCCAGCACCAAAAACTGGGTCATGCATTTTGACGGGTCAAAGCAGCTTGAAGGATCAGGAGCCGGCGTGGTGCTCACATCACCAAGAGGTGAAAAGTTGAAGTATGTTTTGCAAATTCACTTTGATTGCTCCAACAATGTGGCAGAGTATGAGGCCCTACTTCACGGGTTACGTATGGCAAAGGAGATGAACATCAAGCGCATTCATTGTTTTGGAGACTCGGACCTCGTTTCCCAGCAGGTGTCTGGAACTTGGGACCGAAAAGATGCAAATATGGCGGCTTACAGAAGAGAAGTAGACAAGGTAGCCGGGTTCTTTTCTGGCTATCAGGTGGATCACATCGATCGCAGGAAAAATGAGGCAGCAGATGCTTTGTCGAGACTCGGCTCACGCAGAGAGCCGGTTCCACCAAATGTTTTCTTGGATGAGCTATGGAACCCATCAGTCAAAATAGAAGCAGAAGAGGATCTGGGATGCCCGGATCAAGTTTCAGATTTAGTTGCTCATGTGCATGAAAGACCAGAGTGGACCGAGCCATACATTGCTTATCTCCTGCGCGGCGAGTTACCAGTGCAAGAAGTCATAGCCCGGCAAATTGTGCGCCGGGCCAAGTCATATGTGGTCATTGGCACAGAGCTGTTTAAGAGAAGTCCTTCAGGGGTGTTTCAACGTTGCGTTTCCCCTGAGGAGGGACAGAAGATTCTCAGAGAAATACATGAGGGAGACTGTGGTCATCATGCTTCGACCCGGTCTTTGGTAGCAAAAGCTTTCAGACACGGATTTTTCTGGTTAACCGCCCTGGCAGACGCGGAATATTTGGTCCAGAGATGTGATGGATGTCAAAGATATGCCAGGCAAGCTCATGTGCCGGCTCAGGAGTTGAGAACATACCAATCACATGGCCTTTTGCAGTATGGGGTCTTGATATGGTGGGTCCCTTTCAGATGTCTCCATGTAAGAAAACACACCTCTTAGTCGCCATAGATAAATTCACCAAGTGGGTTGAGGTTATGCCAGTTACAAATTGCGAGGCAATCACAGTGGTGAAATTCTTGGAGCGAATCATATACCGTTTTGGCTACCCACATAGTATCATCACAGATAATGGGACAAACATGTCCCTTGGCGAGACAGAGATATTTTGTGCTGAGAAGGGCATACGCTTGGATGTTGCTCAGTTTCTCATCCACAAGCCAATGGTCAAGTAGAGAGAGCAAACCAAGAATTGCTCCGTGGTTTGAAGCCAAGACTCCGGGTTCCATGTAAGAGAGCAGCAGGAGCTTGGGTAGAAGAACTGCCATCAGTTGTGTGGGGTATCAATACCACACCAAATAGATCAACCAAGCAAACACCGTTTTTCTGGTCTATGGAGCAGAAGCTGTTTTACCAAGTGATATCATACATGACTCGCCGCGTGTGGCGGCTTATGTTGAAGTTGAGAACGAGCAAACCCGGCAAGATGCAGTTGATCTGTTAGAAGAAGAAAGGGAACGAGTCCTGGAGAGGTCAGCAATTTATCAGCAAGATTTGCGGCGCTATCACGCTCGCCGGGTCAGAACGAGAACTTTTCAAGAGGGTGACCTAGTTTTGCGATTGACACAATCACAAGCTGGGATGCACAAGCTGTCACCTCCATGGGAAGGACCTTTATCATAAGCCGGAAATTGCACAACGGGTCATATTACTTGGTTGATGCTAGAGAGAAAAGTGACTGGTGAACGATACTGATCATAGCACCAAAGCATTGGAGGAAAGGACAGGCCGTGGAACATAGCACAGCTTCGTCCTTACTACACTTAGTATTAGAATTGAGTTCACAAAGATGTAACACACGATGTAAAAAGACAGCAGGTTTCAGACGCACTCTTTTCCTTACCAGGGTACCTAAGGGGACTGGAAGGTTTTTAATGAGGCGGCTTGCTGATCTAATATATGAATAAAGATATATGTGCCCAAAGAATCACCTCTTTTATGCATTTACTTTACAGTTTTTACTTATTTCTGTTCAAGATTCATCATATTCATAACAATGAGCCGGAAACTCCTGAAAGAGGAGACCCGCCATTGTATTATTCATAACGATGAGCCGGAAACTCCTGAAAGAGGAGACCCGCCATTGTATTATCTATTGAGAACAATGAGCCGGAAACTCTAAAGAAAAGAGACCCGCCATTGCATATTTTGGTCTTAGGGGCTGCTTGCTTCATGAAAGCACAGCTTCAAACCTAATGACCCGGCCATGATGCCACTTTGGTCATGGGGGCTGATTATCTTTAAGGTACAGCTGCAATCCCATAACCCGGCTAATTTTTAAGCCATTATTTTCTTGTCTATCTTACTTAAGCTTGATGTGACTCGCGATTATATGGCCTGTTTGTTCTCCTGTAATTCAATCAGTCATGATGCCCATGGGGACTTAACTGACACTGTTTTTACAGAGTGAGATGCAACAGTGAGAATCCATGCGAAAGCCGGCTTACAGTTAAAGATAAACAAAAGGGTCATCTAAACCATTGAATTTTGCAGAGCTAACACATAAGAATTTTTGTTACATCTCATGCAAATTCACAAGGTGTACAGGCACACCATCAAAAGAATATTGTATCAGGCATAAGTTATTACAGCAAACGCCACAAAGGGCCAAATAGACATTGTTTTTTCGCAGAAATCAATCTGCAGGAGCAAAGCTCATTGTTCAGTGGTAGTAGCAGGAGCCCTTGCCGGGTCATCAGTTGTTGGTTCTGTGGAAGGAGTAGCGGCCGGCTCTGGCTCGGAACAGAACTCGTGGTCTCTTCTGCTTGGCTCGCCGGGTTTCCCTTGGAAGCCTCTGCCGGGTCAGTCACCACTTGAGTAGATTCCTGAGTCTTGGGGGCTTCCTTTGACTTGGCCTTGCTCGAACCTTCCCCAGTGCTTGCAATACTTGGCTTGGATTCCAGCAAATTGCGTTCAGCTTATACCCAACAATATTATCATCTATGCTTGGACGGCTGGGAGGGGGCATAGCTGGTGTCCCTGACCCGGTAACAGCAGAAGCAGCCACTTGTTCAGATGCCTTTGGAGGTACCACAATTGCTGGTTCCGGCTCTGGGGATGCGACCTGCCGGGCCTTCTTGTCAAAGCCGGGTTGAAAAATCACCTGAGGCCTTCAGCAATTGTTGTGGCAGGATACCGGATCATCTTGTCAATTTGGGCAAAAGACTTGTCATCGAATGAGCCATCCAAGTTGAATCTGGGAATCCTTTGGCAAGTTTGGCCGGGTCAATATCAGGGTAGTGAGATTTGGCCAATGCAAGAGTGCGCATGGCACCCTTGCGACAGCAGGAAATCTTCCAGCGAGAAAACCATTCAGGAATGGTGGAGAGATGGCTCAGAAAATTCCTTAATGATTTGGGCGGCTCATCTGTTCCACGGGCTGCAGCAATTGCTCGCCCGGCTCCATAATACAGCTGCTGTACCAAGGCCATCACACTCCGTATCTGTGTTTCAGTGTTTTCCAAGTTCAGATGGTTCCGGGTTCCTGCAAAAATATTTAACAAGGTATTCATGAGTATGATAAAAAAAAGTATACAGATTCAGGCAAGAGCAAAGATAAAAGATTCATACCCCAGATTGCCTTGACAAGATCACCCAGTAGGTCAGTGAAAGATTTGAGGGCTTTCTCTGCCTCAGCTAATTTTTTCTCGGCTGACTCCAGCCGGGTCTTCCAAGTTTCTTCAAGCTTCTCCACTTCCTTCTTCAGAGATAAATTTTCTTCTGTTGAGTTGGATAGGGAGGCTTCCAGTTCTTTGAGCTTTCTCCATTTCAGACTTTAGCCGGGTCTCACTGGCAAGTTGCTCAGTGAGCCGGCTAATCTCTTCAGCAGCATGGGAGGCGTTTTGCTGTTACAGATAGAATAATAAAGTTATTAGCACCTCAAGTTACTGATATAGATGCAATTTAGAACTTGGGGGCTGCAAATAGTAAAGAGGTAATATTGGAAGAGAATTTTAGTCCCGAGTTGCTGCAGGCATACAACCCGGCACTTAGGGGCTACTCAGTTGAAGTTTTTTGCTAAGTGAAAATTTAAAGCACAAGGTGATATTTAGTCCCAGGTTGCTGCAGGCATACAACCCGGCACTTAGGGGCTACTCAGTGGAAATTTTACAGTCTACAAATACAAAGTGAAATTTAGTCCCAGGTTGCTGCAGGCTTGCAACCCGGCACTTGAGGGCTACAGTTTGAAGTTTAAAACAGTTACAGTTTGAAGTTATATACAAGGTGTTTTAAGTATTTTTTGTGGTTATGTTATTTTAGAATAAGCACCAAGCTCATCAACAAGTGATAAACTTGGAGCTTGGGGGCTACTGCATAAGTATATTCAAAAGAAGCAAGGGAAATTACCTCATGGCGTTTTGGATGGTGGAGATGAAGCTGTCTTCAACACCCCGGTGCTGTGAAACCCGGGCAAAGTACTCAGAAAGCAGAGCAGGAAGTTCCAGGCTATCCAAAGCCGGTATCCAAAAAAATAACCGGGTCTTTGCCACGGCTTCCAGCTTCAGTCTTCACTTCTGGCTCCATAACCTTGGCAATGGTAGTGGAGGGTCCATCTTGGATAACCTTTCGTGATCCCAACACTTGCACTTCCTCAGTATCTTTGGTGACAGTGTTGGGGGAGCTGGTAGCAGACTTGGCCGGCGATGCCGGGTTATTGGTTCCGATAGCAGGGCTTGGAGGAGTTGGTGCTGGAGGCTCCACTTCCATTGTTGCCGGCTCAGATACAGTTGGACCTTGAGCCATAGCCTCTTGAACAACAGGCTCGCTCAAGGCCGGGTCAGAAGAGGGAGGCGGCTCCAATAGCGTCGCCCTGGCACTGTATAATGCAAATTTATGAGAAAAGTGATTCAAGAAAAAGTAGTAAGAAGTATTTGCACAAGAAAAGGAAAAAGCATACCCAATGTTGATTGGATGTCATCAGGCAGGTGTGCCACGCTCTCATCTGAAGAAGCTGACAAAGATTGGGACTTAGAGACCCGGATTTTGCCAGCAAAACTAGACGAGGATTTGGAGGCACCAATCGTGGAGACAGCTTTACGAAGTGAAGTGTTGTAGGGGATACCTCCACTAAGGGAATCACAGGTTGAGGTAGACCGGGTCTTCCTCTTCTTGTTGGCCTCTTCCTCTTGTTCCTGTGGTTGCTCTTCAGGTTGAGATTTGTTCATCACATAATTATAGAAGCGAGAGTGTGGCACCTTTGCAATTGCGGCACGAGTTCTTTTAGAACTTGGAGCTTGAGCAGGAGGAGGTTGAGCAGCTTGCTGACCCGGCATTTCAACAGCATCCGGGTCATCTTGTCCTGAGAGAGAAGTTGGCGAGTTATCAGTAGAAGGGTTCGTTTGAACCGGGTCATTGTCAATCAGTTCAATAAAGAGCCGGCCAATAGAGTCAAGCTCACCATCATCTTCATTGTCTTTGTCCGTCTCTGTTTCCTCATCGTCAGAAGAAGAAATAGAGGTGAAATCTACAGACCACCATGCTTTCAAGGAAAAAGTAGAGAGTTAAAGAATTATAGGCAAATGGTTAGTTGCTTTGAAATAAAGGAGCAAGGTTAAAAAATTACTGAAGGTGGCAGGTTCTTAGGACTAAACGGGGCAAGCCCGGTCATTGCGATCTTTTCTTTGGTCTTGCCAAGAAGTTGCTTGGCGTTCTTCACCAGTTGCTCATCAGTGAGAGTCATCTCAGAGTATCGCAGGTCATCGGTTGGCTCGCCAGTATATTCATGGAAAAGTCGGGTCCTGATTGAGAGTGGTTGGATAAACCAACCAACCCAACATTTGACAAGGTCAGTTCCGGCCAAGCCATGGGCGAGCACAGCTTTGGCCCGGCGAATCAGGCCCTCAACTTCGAGCCGGGCAGGAGCATCAGTAGCCCGGCTATTCATCTTGGCGTTGTACTTTAGTGGAGAGTTCCGGAAGGCCGGGTAACGAGCCTCATCCTTTGCAGGAGAGGTGTCCTTGCAGTAGAAATATGTGTTCTGCCATCCTTTTGGGTGGCTGGCTAAGAGAAGAGCCGGGAAATAAGTACTGGCATCTTTCCTACGTTGGATAGAAACTCCCCCGTATGGCCCTAGGGCTTGGTTTTTGCGGTTCTGGGGGTTGCAGTAAAAGATTTCAAGGAATAAAGCTAAACTGGGAGGAACTTGAAGGTAGTCTTCACAAAAGACTACAAAGTTGCTGATGTTCAGAACAGAATTGGGCGCTATGTCTAAAGGAGTGAGGCCGTAATATGACATGACCCGGCGAAAAAATAGAGAACCCGGCGGACGAAGCCCCCGGTCTTTTTCCCCATTGTTGAGAGCTCGAGGAAGCTGAAAAGACCAGGGTTCAATGAGAATAGATCTAGATCAAGCAAGACATGGAGATGAGCAGAAAAGTGGTGCGGAGTACAAATAAATGAGATTTACACCAAAAGGAAGAGCGATTGTACCTAGTTTGAGGAGATGCGGCTGGATTGGACTTCGGGTGTTCAAGAACTCGCGCTAGGGTTCTTGAGCTCTCTGTCTCGAGGTTGAAGACGAAGTGGCGGCCGGAGGGGAAAAGTGATTACATTTACCTTGGGTCCCACTATTTATAACCGCGGTCAGAGTTGACCTAGGGGTAAAATGGTAAAAAGAAGAGAGATAAGATAAGATAAGATAAGGAATGTTGACTGACCGAGATTCGGGGGAGAATATTCTCTGACAAGTTTGGCCAATGTTCCGGAAATTGTGGAGCCAGGTTATGAAAGAAACTATGGGCAAAAGCTACTCAGCGCAGAAAAAATCAATGTAACCCGGCATATTATTTTGTTAACTAGTTTTCATTTCAGGAGGATAATCTGAACTACAAAGGATGGCGGCTCTTCTCCAAAAGCTATGGTTATAGGTTGAAGAAGCGCGCCAACTTGGAGTTCAAATCATCCTAGGGGCTACTGTTGGGGGAAAGATAACCCGGTAGGCCCAAGGACAGTGAAGCTACGACCCGCCAGGAGGAAAGACTGGCGAGGCCCACCAGATCATTTTGGGCCGGGTTACATTGATGGACCAAGGAGTTTGTCGGTAACCCGGTGTAAACAAGGAAGGTTCTAGAAGACCTGGAGGCGGTATGCGAGACTTGGAGGCCAAGACAGTTGAGCTAGACTTTGGTTAGGACTCCGAGTTCGGGCGTGACCCGACCTTACCTTGTAATCGACCAGGAGACCCGGGTGTCTATATAAACCGGCTCCTGGGACATAGAACAGGACGAACTTTAGAGAGAGAGAACATACAGACAAGCTTATAGCGAGAACCCTTGTAACCTAGACTCAGAACCCGCCGGTGTTGTGATCCGCCGGGTGATCGAGATCGATATGAGAATAGAAAAACACCAGGCTGGAAGTAGGTCTTTATCTCCTATGGAGAGGCTGAACCAGGATACATCCTTTTTCCCTAGTGAGCTAAACAATCTCCCGAACGCTATGATCGCCTTGCCTCCAATCTCAAGTTACCACCCGGTAACATCTGCCGTGACAAAACCACGACACGAGCAGCAGACCAGCACTCGATGGCGTGCCGTAAAAAAAACACTCAATGGCGTCCTGCGACTAAACCAAATCGACCGAGCACACGCTAAATTAAATCGCAAGTGGGAAAATAGGAGTTTGACTCGTGTTGGCTTTGCCCTCTGTGGCGACAATGTCGATTTGCCAGAGACTGGCCTGATGCCGTTCTTCAGTTGTCATGTCAAAAGGAACCTCAACGGAGTTGCACACAACTGCGCATTTCAGGAGATCAGACAAAACGTGTCTAGCCCTATCTTCAGTTCCATTCATTCAGCTTTTATAGGATCAACCTATGTCCAGTTTACTCAATACTGCATTCTCTTCATGTTCAGGGCATTGTAAATTTGTAATACATGTTGTACAATGTATATGAGTTTGAACAAAAATTTAGCGCCCAGGCGTCTTCGTTTGTTCAATAAAATAAAGAGCAAATCGACTAAGTGGTTGTCGTCGTCTTTTCACAAAAAAAAAACTGACAGATGGAGACCCGGAAAGAGATACGCACACGCGGTAACTGGCCGGCCCAGCCGCACCTGGCGGCCGCAGGCGCCGACGAGGCAACGTGGAGGGGACTCTGATTCTGGCAGGCTCATTGGGCTGAACTTCAATAGGAAAAAGGCAGTTGGGTAATTCCATGGCTCGATTATTGTTTTATTCCGGTTTTAACTCAATTGAGGACCATTCGACAATGAATTCCCATTTTTTTTGTTGATTGGATTTGTGCATATGTTTCTAAATAGCTAAACTGACATGGCTTGAATTAATGATCAAGCATTGAGAAAAATATTACAAATTTTAGAAATTGGGAGCTTTTTGGTTCATAGAAGAAGCTTGCCACAATCACCGTTGCATTTCAACTTTTGGCATTGATCATTGGTGTTTGTTTCGTTAGTCTTTTGTGAGTTCTTTTAATTCCTATCATCCAATTTTAGCGCATATGAGCATTTTAATGTGTTGTTATCTTGTGAACATTGGAATGTGTTTTGAGTGTGTAATGTATTATATTACTGATTTGCATTAAAACAATTTTGAAGACAACATTTGCTCCATATTTTCACATTTGTCCGAGTAAATTTTTAGTTGAACCGCGGTGTGCTCAGGCTTCGACAAATTACTAGGTCCGCCACTGGGTGCCGACAACGTCTAGGGTTTCTCCTAGGTTTCCCGCGGGTGCGACATGGGACGATGGGTACGTAGTAGTATTACGTTGGTTCAATAAAAGCAATTATCACTAGTACAGAAAACCCTATCTGTGGCGCACCAATTTTGGATTCTGTGGCGCAATCATTGATGCAGGCGTGGTATTTAACGTGCGGTAGGTCAAGAGGGCACACGACTTTCTTGGCCTCCTCGATACTAGTTGGCAATGTGTTCCCCTCGGGAAGACGCTCGTGGAAGAATTGCATGTTCTTGTTGAAGCTCGCGTCGGTCCATTTGTTTCCCAACTTCATCTCCAGAGCATCAAGCGTTACTTGCAAGCGCGTATCCTGTGGCCGGCACCCAGGATACAACGGAGTCTTCCCGTCTATCTCCATTTGCGCCAGCTTGGCTTTCTCTCTAGCGGTGCTCGTCTCCTTGAGGAGCAGTTCTTGAACATGAGAGTCCATCAAGGCCGACATTAGCGAGTTCTGCGTGTTCGCGTCTTCTCCACCACCATCTACTCCTTCATCATGACCATGTCCGCCGGCATCTCCTACGTCATGATCATCTTGCCCGCCGGCATGTCCTTCGTCATGATCATCTTGCCCGCCCTCGTCTTCACGCGCAACATTTGCTGTCGACGCTTGGTTGAAGCCTAGCATGAAACCGCGCCTGAGCAGGTGATCCTCCAATTGTCCGGAATCAGGGTCGATCCAGCTCACAAGTTTGCACTTTCGACACGGACATCGTATCTGGCGCCTGTTGCACCGAATCATTTCCACCTTCGCTTCTTCCTTGTATCTGCTGATTCGACCGGAGCTCATCATGATGACCATGGTTGCCTACGTGGTATACATATAGAGTATGTTAATTAGAATTAACCACAACATGCACACACACATACACAAACATGCATGTTCGACGAAAAAATTCGGCATGACTTCCTCTAAAAGTAGGACATATGGGTGGTGCAAAAATTTACCGAAATGGAAATGAATCAACATTTCGGCAAACATCCATGCACCACGCCGGCGCAAGCAACAACAAAAAGCAACAACATGCAAAGATTCATGTATAAACATCCATACACACCGCCGGCCACACAAGCTTCTCATGCCTACAATTAATAATTAACAAACATCCATACACACCGCCGGCCACACAAAACATGCATATACATATCCATCCAACAATACCCAAATAGTAGATCTAGATCCGTTGCCGAGACGTTACCGTGATCGATGAGAGAGAGTGTGTGGTGAGATCACTAGTAGGGAAAAGCTTATAGGTGAGATGCTATCAGTGGCGCACCAGATCCCAGTGCGCCACTGATAGTCTCTCACCTGGGTTCCTGGATTTTGAAAAAAAATACCAGTGGCGCACAAGATTCCAGTGCGCCACTGGTAAATTTTTAGCAGTGGCGCACCGTAAACGTGGTGCGCCACAGGTAAGTTCCAGTAAAACTTGAAAAATTTCGAGGTGGAGGAGAGAGAGTACCAGTGGCGCACCAGCCAGTAGTGCGCCACTGGTAAATTTTTTACCTGTGGCGCACTGGGGCTGGTGCGCCACAGGTATTTGTCCACAGGTATTTTGAATCGTGGAGAGAGAATACCTGTGGCGCACCAGACCCAGTGCGCCACTGGTAAAAAATTTACCTGTGGCGCACCGGCCCCAGTGCGCCACAGGTAATATTTTACCAGTGGCGCATGAGTAATCTGGTGCGCCACTGGTAACCTGGGCAGACAACTTAAAGTCGCCACACCTACCTCCACCTCCATTATTGCAACCTCACTTCCCTCTTTGTTCTTAGCTCGAAATCTCTTCCTTCCTACCTCATTTCCTCCCCATTTTGGACCAAATTTGGTCAATCTAACCACTTTTAGTTGCTAAATCTCCCTCATACACATCTCCTACATCCATGGCATAGATCTAGCTTCTAAAATCTCACCCACACCTATAGATCTATAGATCTACTTTTTTCTCCCCTCTCCAACAAGCTCGAGCTCGTCGACGTGTCGTCTCACGGTTATCTCTTCTCGTGTGTAAGGTGACGACTATATGGATTGGATGATGTCAATAAATAAAATTGTGAGATTTGTGCGAGAATGTGATTACTATATAAATGAAAATGTGAGATTTGGGTGGATGCGTTCTCTCCATCCGAAAATGATCGATGTGACATGAAAATGAGTTGCCAAATGTTGTCGAAACGTTGATTCGTTTCCGTTTCGGCAAAACTTTGGTAAACTCCTCGGTCCCATTTGTAGGGAGGTCATGCCGAAATTTTGCGTGACAACAACTAATGAGATGGTACTACTTAATTATTTTGCTTATATGTGTACCGTCGGACGTGCAGGTGATAATGGTCATCATGAGCGAAAGGAAAGTGGACAGATATCTAAGACACGCGATAGAGGACATGTACAAAAATGAGGAGCAGGAGATAAGATGTCCGTGTCGAAAATGCAAGTTAATGACCTTGCACCACCCCTATTCCGGTGTAGTGCGGGATCACCTGCTCATGCGTGGTTTCATGGATGGCTCCCCTTGGATGAATGATGAAGATGATGTACTGGAGGTCCATGCGGCGCCGATGGCAGTACATGACGACGAAGGACATCATGATGACATGATGATTGTTGAGAATAACAACGAGGTGGAAGAAGACGAAGAGCCTACCGCACATGACGATGGAGAACTGGACTTTGTTGATGCAGAGACGCCGCTAACTACGTTCTTGCAGGACCCTCATTTGCAAGAATTGCTTGTAAGGCCGACGAGTAACAATAGAGCTGCTGCTAGAGAGAAATCTAAGTTGGGGCAACTTGAGATAGATTCGAATACTCCGTTGTATCCAGGTTGCAGGCCTGAGGACACCCGCTTGAAAGTATCTCTCGATGTTCTGCAGATGAAGGTAAAACACCATTGGACCGACGCTAGCGTCGACGCTAATCTGCTATACTGGAAGGATGTCCTTCCGGAGAAGAACACGTGTCCTAAGAGTCTTGACGACGCCAAGAAAGTCGTGTGCCCTCTTGATTTACCGCACGAAAGATACCATGTATGCATCAATGATTGCTACATTTTTCGGAAAGAGGACGCGGACAAGACCACATGTCCAGTGTGCAACGCTGCTCGATACAAGAAAGGGACGAAGAAAGCTCCTCGAAAGGTTGTGTGCTACTTTCCGCTCATTCCCCGTCTGCAGAGGTATTTTCTGGACCCCAAGGAAGCAAAGCTCATGCGCTGGCACGCGGATAGAAAGAAGGCACTGCTAAAGGACCCAAACCGGATGGATAAGGCAACCCTGACACACCCTTCGGATGCAACCCAGTGGAAAGCATTAGACAACTACGATCGAGATTTCGGGGCAGAGTCAAGGAACATCAGGTTGGGTGCGAGCACCGACGGACTCAACCCATTTGGCAAACAGAGCAGCACACATAGCACCTGGCCAGTGTTTGTGTGGATATACAACCTCCCCCCTTGGCTTTGCATGAAGAGGAAGTACATTCACATGAGCATGCTCATTCAAGGGCCGAAACAACCAGGCAGCGACATCAATCTGTATATGAAGCTACTGAAAGATGAGTTGGACATGTTATGGGCGCCGGAAGGGGTCATCACATGGGACACCGTCGCTCAAGAGTATTTCCCATTGAGAGCCGCCTTGCTCTGTACGGTGCACGATTTGCCCGGCTGCGGATATGTCTCGGGCCAGGTGGTTCATGGATACCATGCGTGCGTCAGGTGCATGGACGGTACCTGTTACCTATAGCTACCGAAAGAGGGGTCTTCGAAAACCGTCTACATGGGGTACCGAAGATGGCTAGCTGATAAGAAAGACCCGTGGAGAAAGCGTGGAGACCTGTTCAACAATGAAGAAGAGCATCAAGGACCTCCACGTAAGAGAAGCGGCGAAGAGATCAAAACACTTCTGGATAACTGGAAAGAGTGCCCTGCACCGGGAAAGAAGAAGAAGGCACCAAAACCGCTCTTGGATGTATGGAAGGCGAGGTCCGTGTTTTGGGACTTAGCGTACTGGCCCATTCTCGATACGTCTAATTGCCTTGATCTAATGCATATCACGAAGAATGTGTTCGAGAGTTTGTTTGGCACCGTGGTCAACATGGCGGAGAGGACCAAAGATGGGCCGAAAGCAAGGCGCGACTTGATATATTATGGTTTAAGGGGAGAGCTTCACGGGGGAACCCAGAAAAGGCCGGGGGAAAATCTGTCGGATGAGGAAACGGACGGTCACAGGGACAAAAGGGTTAAGAGGAACAATGACTACTATTGCCCCCCCTCCAGCTGCACTCTGCACGAGAATGAGATCAATCAGCTCTTCAAGTGCCTTCTAGGAGTCAAAATGCCTATCGGTTACGCGGGGTTGATAAGCAGATACCTAGACCCGAAGAAAAAATGCTTCAGCGGGATGAAGTCTCATGACTGTTACGTGATGATGACGCAGATCTTTCCGGTTGCAATCAGAGGGATAATGGACAAGCACGTCCGTGAAACACTTTTTGGCCTCTGTAACTTTTTCGACGTCATCTCTCGAAAGTCGATCACCCGGCAGCAGCTCGATAGGCTGCAGGAAGAGATCGTTGTGATACTATGCGAGCTTGAGATGTACTTCCCGCCAGCATTCTTTGACATCTGTGTGCATCTATTGGTCCATGTCGTGGATGATATAATCCATCTCGGGCCGCTGTTCCTGCACAATATGATGTCGTTCGAACGGTTGAATGGGGTCATCAAAGGATTTGTTCGTAACAGGGCCCGTCCGGATGGAAGCATCGTCCAAGGCTTTCTCACCGAAGAGTGCATCTCTTTCTGCACGAACTTTCTAGAACTCGAGAACCCTGTTGGTTTGCCCGTAAACAAGCACCTCGGCAAGCTACTTGGATCAGGTCACAGAAATGGCCGGAGGGATTTGCATGTGGACTTTGAAGGTCGACGCGCCGACTTTGACAGGGCCAACTTAGTAGCACTACAACACATTCATATGGTTGACGATTATTTGACGGAGCACCAAAACTCAATTAGGAAGAAGTATGGTGATAGAGGCAAGACGAGAACGGAGGGAGAAATAATCAGAGAGCACAACTCCTCTTTCGCGGGTTGGTTCAAAGAAAAGCTTAAGGCTAATCCGCCGCCAATGATCTCGGAGGATGACATTCTCTTATTCGCATTGGCACATGGACCCGCGGCCAACCTCCAGACGTTTCAAGCGTATGATATCAACGGGTTCACATTCTACACGGAGCAGAAGGACAAAAACTCTGATTATCAGAACTCAGGGGTAACGGTGGAATCCTACACTGGTGGCGTGCTGACAAGATACTACGGAAGGATCAAGGAGATATGGGAGCTAAACTACTCTGGAGAGAAGGTGCCGATGTTTCGCGTCAGATGGGCTAAAAACGTCACTCCCGAAGACCGATATTTCATCACCATGTCCATACCCTCAGCCAAATCAAGCGCCAACGCCACCGCACAAAATGAGCCATGGGTACTGGCTAAGCACTGCACACAATGCTTCTTCATAACCGACCCGTCCAAGCCTAGCCGTGTTGTTGTGAGGAGAGGCAAAAGGAACATCGCCAGAATGGATGGAGTCGCCAATGAGGACGACTTTGACAAGTACGGTGACCCAAATATTGAAGATGACGACAACAATCAGGAATCATACACCACAAGAAGAAGCAAGACCACGGTACCACCCAAGTCAGCAGGTCCTCCGTACACAAGAAAAAGTCACAATGTCGGGCTAAATTTTGCAACATCGACCAAAAAAGGAAAGAAGATTGCCAAACACTGATGATTGAAGCACTTATTATTTTGTATCCCTCATTTGTATAACTATGCACTTATATATCGCGATCAACTCATTTTGTATCCCTCTTAATAATTGTATCCGGTGTCGATTCAAAAAAATTATAAAAATTCAAGTATGTGAACAATATTGTCAAATATATATGTTTGTTTTTGAAAAACATGTCAAAAAAATTCAAGTAGTGCAATTTAAATATATGTTTTTTTTGAAAAGTTTGAAAAACATGTCTATTTTCAAAAATACTAAAAAAAAACCCAGGTTATCTGTTGCGCACGGTTAGCTTACCTGTGGCGCACGCTCCGTGCGCCACAGATAACCATAGCTGGGCCCACATGTAAGTGACCCATAGTTGTCTGTGGCGCACTGCTCCGTGCGCCACAGATAAGTCTCACGGTGCGCCACAGATAGTTCTGGGTGACTTACATGTGGGCCCCCTCGCTTCTCTCCCCACACACTTAGCCAAATTTCCCCAGCCGACCGCGCGCACGCCTCTCTCGCCCCTGTGCTCGCCGTCGCCGCTGGCCCGCCCCTGCTCGCCGTCGCCGACGACCACGCCGCCCATCGTCCACGCCTCTCCCGCCGACGGACACGCCGCGCTCGGCTCCCCTCGCCCTCCACTACGCCACGCCGCTCGGGTCCACGCCCGCGCTCGACGCCGGCGCGCCCGTCTGCCTCCCGTCCGTGCTCGAGGAGCACCTCCACACCGCCGTCGACGACCCCGGCCCCTCCCTTCCCTCCCAGAGCCTCCCGTCCGTGCTCGAGGTGCCGCCCATCTCTCCCTCTCCTCCATCCCCTCTCCTGCACCCTCTAGGTGTTTGCTTAAATGCCCAACTCAAATTAGATGATTTATTTTACTGCTTACTTTCTCCTAGTTCCTGCCAGGCACTAGATGTATTCAAATGTGGTCACTGCTTTATTTTGCTGCTTTAGGAAAAAATTTGTAGATGAAAAAATTTGGAGACCAAAAAATTTCAGAATTTGTTTGCTAAGTAAAATGTGGTCACTGCTTAAACATGGCTTAAAAAACAACTTGAATTAAGGTGCTAGAAGTATTCAAAAAAATATTTATGTGGTTTATCATGAAGTACTATCTTAGTAGAAGAGATCCATGAAGATAAATTGCACATAGGATCAAGATTTGATAATTTAAGACGCCTCCGAAGTTGGTACTTTTTAATAGATGTGAAGATGTGTTTCTATGTTCTAGTTGCTGAAATTTGCAATGTTGTGATTCATATGGATGTGGATGTGGATGGAGTTGCTGAAATTTGCCGAAATGTTGATTCACTTCCGTTTCGGCAAATTTATCGCACTCCATAGCTAGACTTTTTAGCAAAGGTCATGGCGAATTTTTTCGTTTTGTTTTGTTACTAATACCGTGCTATTTACTAATTTGTGTAGACATGGCGGACAACGACGAAGCCGGTGGTTCTCGGCCTCATGCTGGTTCCGAAGAAGAAGACTTGGAGAACCACTACCTGCAATATTTCTCGCAAGATCTCGTTGACACCGGCGAGGACGATGGATATGAGGGTACGGACAACAACACCACTGACACCGGCGGCACCGGCACAGATGGTACTACCTCAGGTAGCGCCTCCGCCAAGCGTCAGCGGAAGGAAAGGCGCCAAAACTTGGTGGGCACCGGCCGACAAGAAATCACAGAGGTGGACGTCACCAGTGGTTTACCTATACAGCCTGAGAATCATGCAAGGGGCTTTGGCAACACCTGTGCCGCCATTGCTCGAGAAATGTGCTCGATCAATGACGGGCACCTAAGGTACAAAGACAAACAGCCTTTGAAAAAGCCCTCGTTAAGAGGGTCCATCAGCGGTACAAGTTCCCGGAGCCGTACAATAACCTAGATAAGGACAACATAGTAAACACAGCTGCCCTCGGCAAGATCAGCAAAGGTTTAGGCTCTTGGAAATATAGGCTGAGGAAGATGCTTGATAAAGATTGCAGTTTCGAGGAGGTTCACCGCCGCTTTCCCCAAATTTGGCGGACGCATGGACTACTTTCAAGGACGCCGAGAACACCCCAGAAGCGATTGCCAAACGGGGGTGGGGGAAGAAAATGCGGGATAAGAACATAGGTGACCACACTCTTGGAAGCCGTGGTTATGCCGGAAAGCAGCCCAAATGGGACGAAGAGGACGCCAAGCGCCCTCCTGATGAGGAGAACCCCTGGGATAAGTTCACGGACCCGTTGGCACGCAGAACGATCAGGGCCCGATACAAGCATGATAAGGAAACCGGGGACCTCAAGACGGGAAAAAAGGTCTTGGACTTGAGAAGAAGATTCTGGTAAGGAATTTACCAGTTTAAAATGCTTCTAATCAAGTCCATTAAATTATATAGCAGTCACGTCGTTTCTAAACGGTTCACATTACTTCTCCAGGCGGAATAAAAGGCGCAATCTACTCAAACCTCCTCTGACGGTTCGTCGTCGAAGGCCCCGTATTGGGACACTGCTTTTGTCAGGGCGTACAACCAGGTGAAGGATAGGCCGGCGACAGAACAACCGCACAAGGGCCGTGTGGTAGGCGCCGGTAAGCATCACAAACACCCTTACTATTATCCTGTTGAGGCCAAGGAGCTGCGAAAGGAGAGGAGGAGGTTCGAGGAGATGGATATAAAGGCGGCTGTAGATAAGGAGGTGCAAGCAACCGTGCCCGGGTTAGTCCAACAACAACTGGCGCAGTCGCTCACTGCCATCTTGCCTAGCCTAATGCAGTCGGTCAAGGTTTGGATGGAAGAAGGGCAACAAGGGCCGTTTAACATACCCAGCTTTGTCGCAAGCAACTCCAACAATCAGGCGCCTACGATGGATGTTCTAGCCGCCAACCCTACTTGTGGTAGGGAGGATGCGACGCCGGCCGCCATCAATGAAGTTGCTAAAGGGGTTTCGCCAGCCAGCGTGGATCTTAGCAGCCCCTCCATCATCTCTTCCACGCCCGCCCGCGGTCCAACGCCATTGGCCGAGCTCGAAGCTCTCACGGTAATTAAGCGTCACAAGTCTCAACAAATTATGTATATACCTCATCCTTGGCGCCCTCTCTTACGCCTTAACATGCATGTTTTCGCATGCCAACGAGGTGGGATGCACGTTGCTATTGCGTGTGGAGAATGAGCTTCGGGATGTGGCAACGGCAAGCATCATGTCACCACTTCAACGCGTGATGCACAACCTGCCTATGGCCCCTAACGTGTTTCGGGTATATATTCATCGGGTGCTCTCGGGTTGTGATGACCTTTATCCTCCAATTCAACCCGCGGGTGCCGATTCAGAGAAAACCCTCCATGGATGCTTGGGTTATCCCATGACATGGCCAAAGGCACTGATCCGTTTGGACCCTCCTATCACCTGCACCCCGCCACAGCCAACACTGGTAGGGTCGGCGCCGGCGGATAAAGAACAGTCGATGCAGTACATCTGGGGCATGCCACCAGACCACAAGACTCAAGATGAACCTGCACTAGTCTTTCCACCAGGGTCGGCGATTCATCGTGTCGATCAGCTAATGCAAGGAGGGGATGATGACCATGATAGTGATGACTTATTAGTGGGGATCTTCAGGCTCCTCGTCAATGCTCTAAGCGTATGTTCAATTCTCAAGGAACGCCTGAAGCTGCCCCCTTCACCGAGGATCAACAAGGCAACAAGCCTTTCAGCCAGGAGACACTCCTCAAGGCGGTCATGCCGGAGATTGAGAAAGGGACCATCCCTCCCACAGCGGCAGAGAAGAGGCGTAATAAAGCACGGAAAAGAAAAGTGAAGAATGACTTTGCCTCCAGCAGCCAACCAACGCCGAAGACCAAAGAGCCGTTACGGGCTAAAGACAACGTAGGCGTCTCCGAATGGCATTCGTTTCATCAGTTGGCTAAACCGATCCTGCCGCCGAGACTATCCAAACTACTAAGGGGAGATATGAGGAGTCTCCATGAAGGTATTCATCGTGTGGAGAAACTTCTTCTCAGCTCCTCAAATCCATTATACCCTCTTTACCCGGTAAAGGTACCAAAGAACCTTGGCTATGCCGATGAATACCCCGCGGATGTGTTCTTCGTTAGATTTGAAGAGATCTTCGACATGTACCATATGAAACGACTCCCCATATGCTTCGTCCGCCTGCTTGCTCTCAATATGCAGTACCAGCTTATGAAAGAGGAAACCGAGCTCATAGCGATAATGGACCCCTACCACCTGCAAGAGGGCCGCCTGAACCACAGTGATGGTGCGCGAGAAGCGGCGCTCTACATACAAAAATTCTTCATACAACATCAGGACAAGATCAGCCATTCTAATGCCATACTTTCCCGAGTAAGTCATTCGCTAGCCGCCATTACATGCTTTTCGTCGAGTTTTGTCCATACAATGGTTAATTTGAGTATGATGGTCTCCTTTTGCAGGAACAAATACTGTGTCCTCATTGTTGCATTTCCAAAAAGGTCGGAGGCCATTTATTTGGACTCGGGGAGGCATCATAAGAAGAAAGACTATGGACCCATCAGGAGTGTTATGGATGAGGCTCTCACCGGATACGCCTTCCATGGGTGCCCGGTGGATCACCAATATGTTAGAGAAGGAAAGCTGGTATTCGGCCACAAAACGGATTTCAAATCCGTCACGCAGCCGGAAAGCAGTAAGCTGGACGCCTTCTACGTCTTAATGCTCATCCGGGAGTATGTACGGGATATGCAGCAACTACAGTTGCCAGGGCAACTCCGCACATGGTGCCTGAAGAACATGACGGAAGCCACTGATTCTGAACACAGACTTGAATTCGTTCGCATCCAGCATACGATTGCGACAACAATCAACAAGGATGTTCTCCGTAAGGAGGGGCTGTTCTACTACGGTTCTCCGCCAGCTAACGCCGACGTTGAAAGACGCTCAGAAGATCAGGGTGACTACAGGCCATTCAACACTCTAAATGGCATGGACCCTTTCCCGCCGTTGCCGAAAAAGAAAGCGAGCAAGAAGAAGCAGTGATGGTCGCAACTTTTATTTGTGTCTTGTAAACGTTATTCAGAAAATTGTTGCTGCTGTTGTTTTTAGTACCTTCGAATTTGCTAAGTATGTTATCTAGTATCAAATGTGTGATGAACTTGGTGAGGAACACTTTGTATTATTCATAACCATGTGATGTATGTATTCTAATATCATATGTGATGAACTTGTGTTATTCAAAAACTGTTTACTGCATGTGTACTGTGTACTGTATACCTGTACAACATATATACCTGTGCAAATACGAAATACGGTGCATTTTAAAAAAAATTGCAAAACTATACCAGTGGCGCACCAAGGACTTATCTGTGGCGCACTGTGCAGATTACCTGTGGCGCACCGTTCAAATTACCTGTGGCGCACCGGCTGGTGCGCCACTGATAATGTGGCACGAGTGCGTGCAATTGTGTGCCTCAACAACTTACCAGTGGCGCACCAGAATCAGGTAAATTAGTTACCTGTGGCGCACCGCTGGTGCGCCACTGGTAGCACTTATCAGTGGCGCAAGTTTAGTGGCGCACCACTAGTGCGCCACTGATAGCCTATTTTGGTGCGCCACTAATAGGTTTTTTTCTACTAGTGGATGGAGGGAAAATAGTGGAGAAAAAGAAATGTATTTGGAGAGGAGAGTATATATGGAGGCTCTCCCCAAGCCCTCACCAATTATATATCAAACAAAGTAGGTTTAACTACAAATAATGGAGAAAAATATGAGCAAAATGGCATGGGAGAGAGGAGGAACTCAAGCTAGATGGGAGAGAATGGAGAAGGTCACATGGGAAAAGTGGGGCTGCCACCTTTTTGTAAATCTGGCGCCCACTTTCTGTGGCACCGTGCGCCACAGAAAGTTAGATTTCTCCCGTGCGCCACAGAAAGTGGGTTTTCTGTGTGCGCCACAGAAAGTGAGTTTTCTGTGGCGCACGCAGCAGTGCGCCACAGAAATAGTCCAACAGGGTCAGATCCAATAATTGGTGGTGGGACCCACGCACTTTCTGTGGCGCATTTCCTGTTGGTGCGCCACAGAAAGGCTTCTGTGGCGCACCGGCACACGTGCGCCACAGAAATATTTTCTGTGGCGTACCACTGTTTGGTGCGTCACAGAATTGTGTCCCACCTATAAGCATTTTCCTACTAGTGCATCATTTTATTATATCTACATTGCAATCTTTAGACGTCCTTTTTCAAGTTTCAAACTTTCAACTACTACTATGGTACGTACGTCTCGTGCTAATTAAGGTATCGATGGAGTACTGATTTATTTCTCCGTACGTACGTGTTTCCTTTTCTCTATCCATATCACTCAAACTGATATATTTCGCGATAGCGCAAGCAGTACGTAGGTGACACCCCATTGCTGTGCGCCTGTGCGTTCCAACACTTGACAATGCTTTGGAGGAGGTATTGTCATATCTGAAGATTACTGTACCTAACTCTCGATTGAATTCAGAGTGCTGCCTTTACTTCATCTGCCGTGAACGGGGCGGGCCCCTATTCCACGATTTGCCGATGATTCGAGAGGAATACGACGCGTTATCTTGATCCAAACCAAAAGCGGTCAAGATGCACGAGTCATGCTCATGCACGGCAAAAAAAAAAGGCACGGGACGAAGAAGGTTAGCACTCCCTGCCTGGAAGTTTCTGCTTGTGGCAAGCACTGAATCCGTCGACAAAACCGGCCGGGCAGGATTTGGTGGTGATCCAGCCAAGGGCGCCGGACTTGACAGTTAACTTTTGGATTCGCTCAGTTGAATTGTCGACCATGACTTAAAAGAAGAACACACTTTCTTAGACAATCACAGTAGCCATCCCATTTTTTAGCCGGCCTATGCACGCACGCACAAATCAGATGAGGTGGGTGGGAATTGGGAAAGCAGGCGATCACGTCGATGGACAGATGTCGACAGAGTGCATGCATGCATAAAGGGAGGATTGGCACGACAAGGCCATGCAGGAGACACTGCACATGCCACAACGCTCTTTCTGCCCTTCCTATAATCACAGGTGCCCCCGTTTCAAGTGAGTTACTGGCGCCGCCACTGCTACCTACCGAACGGCCGGCTCATCATGGCGGCTGAGCGCCGATGTCGAGCTGTCGACGGCTGAACGCAAGACTGGTGAATAACGGCACATTCCATGAGTGGCCGCCGGAGATATTCATGTGGTGGCCAGCCATTTCCTTTCTCTGCTCATCGTTAACTCAACTTGGGAAGTATCACATTCTTGTGGTACAAAGATTCAGAAGTTTCATGCTGTACAAAAGGATGTGGAAGTTTCATCCCTAAACAAGAAAAAAGACGTGGAAGTTTCATCCCGGCCCTAAACAAGAAAAAGATGTGGAAGTATCACATTCTCGTGGAAAACAGTGACATGAACCATGATGTGGTACAATGCATTGAGCGGAAGCAGAGACGAAGCTAGACAAAGGATGGTATCTGCTCAGCTCTATACTGATATAGAGTATAACCAATCACTTTTACTACTCCTCCGTCACAGTTTACAGGGTACACACGAAATTTAAAAAAGTTTGACCACTAAGAGAAAATATGTCACAAAAATATAAAATATAAAATTTGTTTACTAAATTAATGTCCAAAGTGTCTTCTTAAACTACATGCATACATGCATGTACTTTAAACTGTGACAGAGGGAGTACAAGTGTTAACATTCAATTCCGACACCCATGAGGAAATTTAGCAATGCAAGACAACATGCGACATCTATGCGTGAATGTGCATTAGATAAGAAAAACAAATTTGTTCTTTTTCTCGGTCATTTTTTTTTGTTTTCCTCCAATAAACCATCCCGCCTCTTTATTTGGTTTGACATTATTTTTGGCTCGAGCATTTCTTGTTACCGTTGCTCTAGGAGGTCACTATTTCTAGCTTCGGTGTCTTGGTCCATGTTGTGTAATCTTCTGGAGGCAATAGTTATTCCTAATCTCTTCCAGCACCAACATTTACGAGAGCCGACCGGCACCGTCTATTTGCTGGTGGCAGCCGAGGAAGCCCAACCAATGGAGGTGGATAGCTTCCACTTGGTTCATGAGAGCGTTAACGTGTCTTTATTTGGGCTCTTTATTTTTATGATTTTATAAGGGTTGTTTATGAAATATTGGACCAATGGAATCTGGATTTGTTTTTTCTGTAAAAGGGACTTTGAGTCTGAAAAGTTGCTTTGGCATCAGGGCACTGGTGATCCTGTTTTTAAAAAGATCGAAAATCACGCTTTTATGTTTCAATTTTTTTTGAAAAAGTATACAAATTCATATACATATTCTCTACGTACGCACCAGATTTCGTTTAGAAATAAGTTGTATTTTAGGTTACATAAAAAATACAAATTCGAGACTAAATAGGGGATTTTTTACTACTTTATACAACCACACATTTGTTATTTTCTTAGCCCAAAATAAAACGTCTTTTCAACCGAAAATTGGACAAATATATGGTACGCATATTCACGTTAAAAAAACTGGATTTCTTGAAACTCAAAAGTACCATTTTCGAAAAAATTAAAACCGGCTACTTTTGTTTTTATGAGAGAGTGTCAGCTCCTTTAAGTCTCTCTAGTACCCGAGTTTATGATAAAATGCAGGGAGTTGTTTGAGAGTGTCAACTCCACATGCTCGGAGGCAGTGGCGGAGGACCCAGTAGGGCAAGGTAGGGCAGCCGCCCTACCTTGATTTTTGTATACGTACGCAAAAACGTTTGTATACGTGCGCATCTGATTGTATTCTGTCACATTTTTTCGCAAATCGTTTGTATGCTTTAAACTTCGCCCGACCTCATTTTTTTCCCGTCCTCCGCCACTGCTCGGAGGGCGGGTAGAGCTGGGCTTTGCTTGAAAGCTAGCACTTCCCGGCCAGTGGGAAATATGGCGTTCAATACTCGGCCCAGTTCTGTTCGGAGACACAAGAGAAGCCTCGCTGGTTACGTAGGCGGCCACACGCGGCCCGGCTTCCTCAGTGCAACCCAAACCAGGAGCGCAACATTGAATTGGATCATGAATATCCTTTTCGAAAAACTGGATTACGAACGGAAAACTGCAAAGCCGTATTTCACTGGAAAAAAAACTGGAACAACTTATTGTGTGTTTATGAAAAGCATCCAAAGCTTGACTTTACCAATGGTAAATGCATATCTCTAGCTTCCCAGTTTGTTTGAGCAATCGACTAATTAGGATAATTTTGCTAAAGAAAACCATTCTATCCGCACAAAAAATATGGCAAAACCTATACATCGACCAGGTCGATGTTAACCAGGCGTCGCACACCTCGGCCGTTTGGGCCTGGCCCATTTAATTCCAAGTTCCGATTCCTTCTTTCCTTCCTTTTCTCACCTACCTACATTGCGTGGACCTTTTATTTTGTTTCTGCGAGAGCACCCGATTCCCACGTACGTACGTTGCTAACCTACATACGTTGCTGCATGGGGTGAGCGATTGCTGCATGGGAGTACGAGTGCGTTTTTCTCTTTAATTTTTTGTTTCAATTCAAACAATAATTTTCTTATTCTGTTCTTTTCTTTTTTGCTGTTTTCTTTTTCCTTTTTCGTTTCTTTGTTTCTTTTTTACCTTTTCAATTATTTTGAAAAATGTTCATTTTTAAAAACAGTGCATATTTGAAAAATGATTATGTTCGAATATTGTTTAGGCTATGACAAATTTTTATTTTAAAAAATGTTCATTTTTCTGTTCGCCTTTTAAAATCGTTCAAAAATAATTTTCTGTTCAAATACCTATTTTGTTTACTTTTTTGATAATCATTCAAAAATAATTTCCGTTCACAAACTTTTTTCTGTTCGCCTTTTAAAATCGTTCAAAAATAGTTTCCGTTCAAATACCTATTTTTTTTCACTTTTTGAAAATCGTTCAAAAACAATTTCCGTTCACAGACTTTTTTTTGTTCGCCTGTTAAAATCGTTCAAAAATAATTTCCGTTCAAATACCTATTTTGTTCACTTTTTTGAAAATCGTTCAAAAATAATTTCCGTTCACAGACTTTTTTCTGTTCGCCTTTTAAAATCGTTCAAAAATAGTTTTCGTTCAAATACCTATTTTTTGTTCACTTTTTGAAAATCGTTCAAAAATAATTTCCGTTCACAGAGTTTTTCTTTTCGCCTTTTAAAATCGTTCAAAAATATTTCCGTTCAAATAACTATTTTGTTCACTTTTTTGAAAATCCTTCAAAAATAATTTCCGTTCACTGACTTTTTCTGTTCGCCTTTTAAAACCGTTCAAAAATATTACAACATGAAAGTTGCGCGAAACGTTTAGATTAAACTCCTCGTCAAATGATATTTCAACCGGTCAAACGAGTGCGACGAATTCGATAAATTTGGCTAAAAAGGTTTCGAACATTTATTCAAAATTTAGAATTTACAATCAACAAAACTTGAAATTGAGTATAGGAATGGAACTTACTCGTGTATGCGCAGGATTTTCGTGTACACATTTTTTAAAGTAGTTCGAGTATTCTAGTAGGATCGTACTTATTTTTGAAAGAGAACGCGCGCTCCCGCATGCCATCCGAATTCCGAAACAGTCCAAGCGAATCGGTACGAAGAAATAGTTTTTTTTTAGAACGGTACGAAGAAACAGTTGAAGGCAGGGAAACAAGCCAGAACTGGGCCGGCCCAGTAACGCGCGCAGGGGTGTGCGACGCGCCGCTCCCGTCGCATGGGTCGAAGCATAGGCGCTCCCAAAAATATCACAACAAATGCTATCCTAATACTCAAAAGTCGATAGCGCATGCACTTGTTCGTTGTCCTGCACATCAGTTGTGGGCTGATGCGTGATTGTTGGCTGGTCCCATCGCCGCCATCGGAGTCTGACTTTCGCATCACAGAACCGAGATGGTTCAGAGCCTTACAGATGAAAATTCCGAACCAGATGTTGGACAACACGTTGCTTGTGGCACGGAGGATTTGGTACGCAAGAAATGAAATTACTCATGATAAACCTCTGCCGTCCGTCAAGGGGTCGAAAAGATTTTTATGCAGCTATATCAAAACTCTCCGAGATATCAAGTGTTCCTATAGAAGTGGTACTGAGGCAAACGTCCGCTCTTATGTACTGGTGAGCAGTGAGCTAACAGCACATGCGTCAGGAAAAGAAAGACCTCGGGATAAACCCTGGTTGCGACCACCGACTGGCTGGGTGAAGCTGTCGACTGACGGTTCTTTCCGCAGGGAGGATGGCACGACAGGTATTGGCATGGTTCTTCGGGATGAGGACAGCGCTGTTATCTTCTCGGCGTGCAGATTCTTACCGTCATGCGAAGAAGCGCTTGAAGCAGAGTTGTTGGCCTGTTCGGAAGGTCTAGAGCTGGCTATACAACACAGTTCACTACCAATTATCATCGATTCGGACTGCTTGCAGCTGGTGTTGGCGATCCAGGATTCCTCACAAGATCGTTCACCCTTTTTACACATTATACTGATGAGATTAAGAGATTAGCTTTCGATGGTAGAGTTTGTAACTTTGTAAAAGTAGATCGAGGGCAGGTTAGGGTCAGTCACTGACTTGCCAATTGGCAAGGACAGAACTTAGAACTTTGTTTATGTTTGGTTCAGGTCCTGAAATATTCATTCGGGAGCTTGAATGGGAACAACTTGTAAACCCTAATGCTCAATAAAGAGTGGCCGGTTTCGTTTTCCCCTCTCCCTCTACAGTGCTCAGAGAGGCGACAGGGCGGCGAAAAAGTTCCTCCTTCTTCTCGCCGGAGCCGGGGCGGATCTCCGCCTCGGCGGTGGGGGGTGGTGGGGATCTTGCTCCCGGTCCTCCGGTGTGTAGATAGAGTAGGTTTAGTTCCCCTCGGTGACGAATCTGAGAGGGATTCGGCGCCGATAGGGTTGTGTTCCGGCTCCCTTCCTCTTCCTCGTCGGTGGCGGCGTGTGGGGGCCGTTTTTGGTGGCGCCGGACGGCGGTTCCGGTGGTCTTTGTGCTCCCCGTTCTGCGGATCGGGGGAGGGTTGCTTTCCCTGGGCAATCGATGGGCGGCGCCGTCGATTTGCCTTTGTGGGATCCTTGTACCTGCGCCCTGTTGTCGCCATGGATTCGTTCTTCTCCGGCGAAGGCTGTGGGGGTGTGAGGTGTTGTGCAGGAGAGGGGGGGCGTGTGCTCTGCTTCTGGTGCAGGTTTGGTGGAAGTTGGGTGGCCGATCTTGCGCGGCCAAGCCGTTCCGGCGGCGACGGGCGCGGGATCAGGAGCTGCGGGAGGCTTGGGCCGTGCGTGTTCAGCGTGCAGATTCCGCTGCTTGCGGCGGATGGCTCTTGCGGTCGTCGACAAGGTTCGTGGTCTTCGCTTCTCCAAGGTGCGTGTGGTGTTGCTTTCTTCCTCCTCTCCGACGGCGTCGGCGTTCTGGAAGTTGCATTGGCGGTGGTGGTTCGGCGTCGTTCGTCGGTGCCGTTGTGCCAGTGGCTTGCGTGCGTTGTAACCGGCGTGGTGCTGTACTCTGTATGATGCTGCTATGAATATACGCTGGTTTCCCTTGTTCAAAAAAAAAATAAAAAAAAAATAAAGATGTTTTACCCGCAAAAAAAAAGAATATGTTTATGGGAAAATTAATCCCTTGAAAAGATGGAACACCAGCATGACGAAGCAGCACACAACATGGAACGTGCGCCTAGTTGCATTGCATGAACCACTGCAGATCAAGATTTGTGTGACACTGCACAGGGACAGGAGGAAGATCAACGAACGTAAGCGAAAACGATGTATAACAGAACGACCTGAGACCAGGTCGTCATCTTATCATCTCACCTACTAACCTGGGGTTAGATGAATATTCAACCTTGAGAAAACGTACTGTGGTAAAGCTTCTTGCTTCACACTCAAAAAAAAAAAAAGCTTCTTGCTTCAGCGCTGTGCTCCCTCCTCCAGATCAAGCTGCCAGGGTCACCAATCCACTAGGCGCACTCAGGATCAGATCTCATCCCTCCTCCTCTGGACCAAGAGAAAGCACCAGTCTATTTCTTGTGAGGTATAGATAGCTCAAGTGGAATATACAGCTCCAGTTGCCTGTTTTCGAGGTGAAGCCGCATATACTAGTTAATCAAGAATAAATGAACAGATCATTCTGCTGTGAGTGCATCATCATCGTCCACTTGTTTCTCAGCGGAAAGCTCCTGTGTTTTACCTCGAGGGGATTGTCCAATCCTCATGGCAAGGAGTGGCAGCGGCACTCAGCCTGAAGTCATTTGGGAGCCGCTGATGTAGGATGAGTAGGCTAAGCTTTACCATTACAAAATGCCAGACACCGTCTATGTCTGAGCCTGAAGAGACAAAAGGAGACAATGTTTGAGATAAGATCAATGATGACCCCAAAAGGCAACAATACGCCGTAGCACCTTTTCTGAGAGCGCTTTATTATAAATCAAACAAATTGAGCAGATGAAGTTCGTATCAAATAGGGTTAATCCCTGCAGATTTCGTTACTGATGCTGAACAGGATATAATAGCAAAAGAAAGAAGAAAATTTTACGGTTCCAACGTAGATGAGTTTTGGAGTCATGGCTTCGCCTGGCTAGTTAGTAGACTTCCTTTTCCACATATATTCCTACACTAATCCTGACAAGGACATATAAAAATCTGAATATAGATTCCTTAGGTGACAAGTGAGCAAAACTGAATATGGCCAATCATATGAGGTTACTGAACCATACCTGAATACCATATAGAAATGTACAACATTAATACCTAGCATTAGAAAATGCGAGTTACCGTCTATGCCTGGGCCTGAAGAGACAAAAGGAGACAGTGCTTGAGATAAGATCAATGATGACCCAAAAAGCAACACTAGACCATGACACTTTTTTCTGAGAGTACTATAATGTCAATCATACCTATTGGCTCGAAAGAGTTCATATTGAATGGGGTTAATCCCCGAAGACTTTGTTGTTGACGCTAAACAGAGTATAATAGCAAAATAAGAAGAATATTTTACCTTTACAAGGAAGAGGAGTTTTGATGTCATGATTTCCTGTGGCTAGTTAGTAAACTTCCTTCTTGGCATACATTCATAAATTTATCATGACAAGGACATTATGAACAGTGGATTCCTAGATGATAGACGAGACAAACAAAAAAAAAAGTCCAATCATGAGGTCATTGAACTATACCTGATAGAAATGTACTACAACACGAGTATCTGCAACACGCACATCCCTGATCAGGAAAGATTTAGACGATCAACTGAAGTCTCCCGTGATCAGACAGTATGCATGAAAGCACCCTATGGAATAACAAAGCCAATATGCTGACCACCACTACAGCAAAATTGATAGGTAAGCAATCTACCAGAATAGATAAGTATGCAAACTAGCATATCCTCATCCACTTTAAGCTTATAATAACTTGTCTTTTCCCTTAAATTATTGCCACTTGCAAACTCCTGCCTCTTTTTATAGCAAACCAAACGACCACCACAATAGCACAAACCTTGAGCAATCCTCTATTGTGTTACTTCCAACAAAGAAAGAAATGGAGAGAGCACCTGAAGCGGAAGAACAGAAGTTTGCTAATCAAGTTGCTGAAGCTGGTTATGCCAATGATAATACCTCCACAACATGGCTAAAGCTGGGCCTCGACGCACTGAGAAGTGAAGAAGCTAAGCCTCCAGAGGCCAAAACTGCTGCCACCCCTCAAAGGACGTTCTCCTGCAATTACTGCATGCGCAAGTTCTTCAGCTCGCAGGCCCTTGGTGGGCATCAGAATGCACATAAGAGGGAGAGGTGTGCAGCAAGAAAATCGCACAGGTTTCATGAAGGCCAAATGAGAAGCTGGATGCCTTTTGCAGTTAAAGAAGTTGGAGGTTTAGTGTGGCCTGGGAGCTTCAAAGGAAATCCTCAGGAGCCCAAGAAGCAACTGGAGCAAAATATGGACTTGAGCCTGCATTTGTAATCTGTACTCCACAATCATTATGTATACACATTTTGTCGGAAGTTAATATTTTCACGAACTTTTTAGGCGAGGTGATAAGACTTGTTCCGAACTTTGTGCGCTCACCGTTGCACCCACCAGAGAGTTCTTGGACAAGTTTTAAATATAGAAATCAGTAATTGTTGTGTGATAATTGGGAAACAAGAACAAGTTTGAGCTAGAGTAATCCTCAATCTAGTTGCTAGGAGCCATAGATACAATGCATCGATCAGTACTACACTATATTTGAGATCAGAGCACAAACTGCCATCTGGAAAATTTGTTTAGGATGTATAGAGCAATCAGTGCTATAGAATTTGAAAATGAACCGAAATAAGAAAAAAAAAATTTAGTCTCCGTCTTCTTGGTGATTAGCATTGCTCTAAGGACTCAAATTCGTATTTACATTTTTATGCATTTGACCTTTTGTTGGCAACCATGAGTGTTCTGGACTTTGGAGCCTATCATAAAACACCGGTTGTAACAACCATATAACTACAGGCCGACCTAAAACACTCTTACAAGTGAATACATGCTTTTTTTCCTGAGAAAACATGTACTCTTGTCAAAGACAGTAAAGAGCCAGAGCTTTATTACATCCATGAATACAAGCAAACTAATGTGAAAGAATCAGAAAACAGGTGATAATATGTTGGCATATCAATGGAAGTATACACGGGAAGAACAAAAATCCATTATTCTAATGCTGCAAGGCAAGTGCATAGTAACAAGAATCCTCTGGTGGAAGCATAAGAACAAGCAAAGGGGCAGGAATAGGTTAGAATGTGAGATGCCACGAGAAGTATTCTAGGACTGGCAACATGGGGTGGATAAAATTGTTGGTTAAAATGTAAAATGCAAAATGCAAAACTTCTATGGGAACACATCAAAAGATTACACTGTATACACAGAAAACCGTTAGCTAACAAAATCACTAGAAACAAATTTCCTCCAACCTGAAGTACGACAGGTGTCTTTCTGGAAAGTCACCTCACTAAAATATATTGACGGTATCTGGTATAAAACGCTTAATTAACGATATAAAAAGCCAGCATATTGTGGTGTTATTGTGTTCAGGATTCAGTATCATCATGGTGAAACTTCAACATCCTTTGTAATCTTAATAATTATCATCAATATTAATTCTGCAGTCTTTAAGGTGTAGTGTTCACCACTGTCTGGAAAATATGTGATTCAGGTAGAGTGAACATGTGATTCAGGAACTATTAGAATCCATGTCTCAATATTATTATCATGATAGGACACTCTCTTGTAAAATTAAGTAAGCTTTAGCGTGGAATACTAAAGTGTATGAATTACTGAAGAGGCATATGTCTAGAATCCTCAAGTTGAAAAATCAGGAACATTGTAATCATACATCATTCTGTATCATATCATGAATCATAGAAAAAGAATATCTAGAGAAATAATATCATATTGTCAAAATAATGTACCATATGGAAGGAGTGCAAAAGGCTAAGCCAACAATGACGGAATATAACTATTCATCTTAATTCATTGATTATAATTCACAGGAATAGCAGAATTCACAGCATCGTGTACATATCTCCTCATTCTGGCAAGTTAACCATTTAATACAACCAAAAAGAAGGTGATACTGGTTCTTGAAAAAGAGAGAGAAGGTGATAATAATATCCTAAATTCTTAATGTTGCAGCTTTTACCAAAGCTTCCAGGACACTCTTTTCATATCTCTATACATACAAGTCCATGTGGCATACCATTATAGGCAAAGGATTTCCAAAGCCAATATGGAAACACTTCGTGGAGCTAAATTCAGCCTTCTAAGAATAATATTTGCCAGAGAACCCCAAAAAAGATGTCCTTCATAAACGTTATGCGCATTACTGAATATTCAAGCAATCAGAGCTTAGCAAGCATGTGAGCGAGGTCCTCATCGGTCACCTTCATCTCCTGGTGTTTTCCGACAGCCTCTGCAAGCCGCGCTGCAACTGGTGCTTACACTGGAAAAACAAATACAAAAAACCCAAATTAAAATAGGATTTTCAGTAGGCAGGAGCTAGCAATTGCAACTGTAGCTTCCAATGCTTATTGTGGACTCCAAATGTATCATTTTGCCTGTCGAGTGAACAATGTGGACAGAGACCAGAGTAACAGGAGGTGCACTCACACAGAGCTGCTCGCCGCGGCCGACGATGTCATAGAAGAAAGAGTAACAGGTGCAGAGGTGCTCCGGGAAGCAGATGTACTCCTCCTTCCTCTTCGATTCCCCCATCACCTGCATCGCCAAAAAAACATTCTTGGTCAGGTCAACCGATCGCTCGCTTTCAGCCGTAACACGAACATCTGTGGGGACCGAAAGGTACGGGAGCCGACCAGGAAGAGCGCGCGGCCGCTGGGCACGCCGGTGACGCGGCGGACGCCGCCCTCGTCGAGGATCTTGCAGGCGCGCAGCATGTTCTTGCCGAACAGGTTCTCGAGGCTGCACGCACGCCGGAACAAGTCAGGGACTCGACAGAGCGAGGCTCACACATGAGTGATAACCCGGCGAGGCGGGAAGCGGCGCCGTGGAGGACTTTACTTACATGGAAAGGTGCTCGTCGGAGGCGTGTCCCGCGGCCTTGATCTGCTCCCACACGGCGTCGGCGACGGCGAGGGCGACGCCGGCAGTGACGGACATTGGGCGGCGGCGGCGGTTGCGGTGGGTCGACGAACTGGTGGGTTGCGCGCGCAGCTCGTTTGATGTTTTTGCCGCAAGGAAGGCTGAGACCGGAGAATGCGACCCAGTCAAGGTGTGTAGGCTGACCAGTGGGTCCTTGATCCAAACATGCTAATTTTGGAAGAAATGGAAGTGATAAAGAACTCTGAATTGTCCACTATAAATTTCTAATAATTCAGCCAAGAACAAGGAAATGTCAAATGTGTATGCACATCCGGCAAGTCGCCGATCAATTTCTCATTAATAAACACTCGAACCAGCAGGAAACAAAAATCAAAACCAGCTAGATTTGTATACGCATCTTCGTCTGTCCTCTGCGCCACCACATTCGGCAGCCACGATCTTTTTTTTTTGTTGCGAAAAGGCAGCCACGATCTAAACATCAGCGGTTGTGGAGCGGGTCCGACGAGTTGGGCACCCTCCGCTCGCTGCCCCTGACGAGGCCCTCCGCCGGCGGGTACCGCGGCCACCACTTCCTCGCCCGCACGTCGAACGCCACGCCGGCGGACGCGCCTCCGCGCCTGCCTCCTTCGTGCCGGCGGCGGCGCCGTCTTCTCCGACCACCGCCGTCGCGAGCAGCGCCACGAGAGGAGGAGGGCGAGGAGCAAGAAAAGAAACCTCTGGCCGGCCATCTCATGCATTCGTGGGGCAGAGAGCTAGAGAAGACCAGACATAGTGGATCAATGGGCTGTACTCTACTGTACGAGAGAAGCTGGAGTTTCTGAATCTCCTGAGCACGGAGGCAGATCACTACAAGTACTATGCTCTGCTGCCAATGTAACAGCGCGCGCGGCAGAGAGAGTTTCAACACATTTGTAAACTGGCCTCGCAAGTTCGATGCTCTAGTAGCAGTCAAGGTTGGAAAGCACTTTACTGCCCTAGCAAGGCAAGGCAGGAGCTACTACTACTGAAGAGTGAAGACACAATGATTTGCCATGTAAAACGCATGGCTGAAAAGGTCAGGATGCTCACTGCAGGTGGAGAATCTTGGCAACAGCGGACAGCAGCTGCGTACATCAGCGGAAGCTCTGCTCCAGTTCTTGTCTCTGACCCATTCGTTAAACCATGAATTTGCAACATGGTGACAGTTTGATCACATTTTATCAAGCACTACTCTACTAATCGTTGGAAATTACTACGGCATTGGAGTCCCAAACATGGCATGGCACGGGAGTCCATGTCGCTTTTAGGTGAGGAGTTGAGTTAGTGAGTGAGGAATCGGAGGTTAGCGGCACAGATTAGGTGAATGATTATGAATGGCCCGGGAAACAGGGGACACGGCTTTCCATGCGCGAGAGAGAAAGGCCTTGAGCTCCAGTGCCTACGCGTTTCAAGCTCCATTCTTTTCTCTGCTTTCACCGAACCGAAAAAACCCATGCAGGCCGGCAGCAGAGAGAGCGTGCGCTCGCCGCGCCATGGCCGTGCCTCTCGGGCGCTGGGTCCTCAGCTTTCCCACTGGCGTTGGGCGCTCCGGCAGACAAAAGCCACGGCTGCTTTTGTTTCTCCAACTGCTACAAAGCACTGGCTGTCTGTCTCGTGCGCGAGGAGGGAGAGGGAGAAGCGACACGGGCTGCGAGCCAGAGAGGAATCTGGGCTGTCTAGTGCTCCGCGACACTAAATCCTAATCCAAAGTTTGAGTGAGATGTAGATAACACATTTTGAAGAGCATCTGTTTCCTCTCCATCTCTTCGGTTTCAGGCGTCAGCTGAGTCAGACTGGTGACTCGTGACAGAACGTCAAACATAAGCAAAGCCTCGTCAATCACAGTCCACATATATATATGCAGCCTCTTAAGAATCACAGTATTTCTGAAGAAAATTCCATGTAACCGAGACCCTGATAGAACCAAACATGTTGCAGAGAAGCATATATGTGAAGAAAACCAGTTAAATATCCATGCGTTGCCACGGAAAACAAAAAAATACATTAATTAAATAATTATTTTGATTAAAAATTGTGTGACAAGCATGGCAACATGTGGTTTCCATTCATTCATATAGAAACAAATACGGATTATCCCCCCTGGTTCTTTCCTCAAGGCATTCATCTGTCTAGTGATAAAGAGCTAAAAAAAATCCAATCTTGAACAACCAATGCCACCACTTCTCTAAAGAAAACAATGCCATGGCTACATATATGGAGTAACAATCTGGTTCAATTAATTATAAGGTGTTATATGCCTCAAAAAGATTACAAGGCATTTGTTTGTTTGTTCCAAATCATTTCCTATCTTCAATAATTAGCGATGTAACAAACCTAAATGAAATACTGCCAGGGCTAAATTAATGGAGTAACAATTTCTCTCTATTAATTATAAGATATGTATGTGCTTCAAACAGATTACGTGGCATTAGTTTGGTTTGGTCCAAATAATATCCTATCTTCAACAATTAAACATTTTGATACGGTAGGATGTATAAGACCTTTCATACTCACAAGCACACTGAATAGTTCATCATTCTTTTCTTATAAATACATGTCAAGACAAACGACATTCAACGCAAGTGTTCACCATGGCAAGAAAGACCACCATTTTTTTCACATCCATATTGATGCTCGCACTACTCATAGCTGGGGGTAAGGAGCAAACACATATGACATAAACTTTTTAATATATGCACGATGCACAATTTTTTGTATAGTGTTTTGTGTCTTTATTAAATCGTATACTAAAATATTTATTTGTTTCCATAGACATGATCGAAGGGCCTCCGTGCATCTTTCCCCAACCGGCCACGAATGTGACAATTCTGAAGCTTGCATGGCATGGTGATGGTGTAGTTCTGTTTCCTACCTTAAGGGTGGGTACTGCGTTTTCAAGGATAAGGTAGGAAGTTGTGTGTGCGTGGACTGTTAATCATCGGTTTCTCTCTACCTAATTGGTGGTGCTCAGTTGGGTAGTAATAAGGTGTGTTCGAATCAATGATGATGCCACCTTTTTATACTGATTATCAGATGTGGCATAAGGATTAGCCTCTACTGAAATTTATAAAATAAAGTTATAAATAAGATTTAGTTTGCTAAAAAAAATAGAAGAAAACCTAAGCAGACCTATATGCATACCAAGGAAAGGCACACTTGCGTCAAAGAGTTCTCGTGCAATTTGTTACCGCGTGAGTAGTTGGGTTGTGTTTCCCGGTCACAAACTTGCTTTCTTGCAATCTTCTCCTTAATTAATATACGGGGCAAAGCTTTTGCCCCTCGTTTCTAAAAAAAAAAGAGTTCTCGTGCAGAATTTCCTCAGTACGTGTATACCGCTAACATATTTCAACTCACTATCAACTTGTCCATGCTACGAGCCATGTGATCGGCTCACTCTGGGTTCTATTCGTCACTGCCTCCTCGTGACACGATTGTTGTTTCTCTTAGTTGCTATTGTTCTCGATTACTTTGTATAGTGTGGAAGTAAGTAGGGTTATCTTTTTTTAGAAAAGGGCACCCGGCCTCTGCATAAAAGTGATGCTAAATCCTAGTTTGAGTGTGATGGAGATAACACATTGTACAACATCTGTTTCCTCTCCATCTCTTCTGTTTCAGCAAGGTTCTCTCTCTGCATCGGCAGTTGTATTCAGACTCGTAAACAGAACATCAACATAAGGAAAGATGCAGCGCTCTTACTTTTGAAGAAAATTCCATGTAAACGACCCGGATAGAACCAAACATGTGGCGAAGAAGCATATATGTGAAGAAAATAATGGTTAAACTTGTGCATCAAAGACCATGACAATATCCAAGCATCTTGTTTTAGAGAACTACGACGGGCAAAAGCCTACCTGGATTTTTTTTTCTAAACTTCAAAAGTACAAAGTATGTTACAAGTGTTTGCCCCAAAAATATCAAGTAGCATACAACAAAATTGTACAAGTTGTAGATCCCTACGCCGGTAATTAAGCGGGAGAACATAACACCCTAGTCGTGAAGAAGAGTTTGGCGAGTTGCACGTGAGCAACCAGAGAGGTGATTCATCATCACAACGCCGAAAGACGGTGGGGATAACTTCATTTTCATTCTTGAAGATATCCGTGTGTGTGTCGCATCCGCATATTCGGGGGCGGAGATTAGGACCGTGGAGTGTACTTTGCATGGAGGACCGGGAGATTACAAAAAATAGGACAACTAGATATATTGGAGTGTGAGAAGGTTTTGCATACCATAATTGCTGAGTGAGACCTAGATATATTGGAGCGACTAGGTCTCACTCGATGAGAATTAAGTTAACTCTCACTCGGATGACCCAATCCAGTTACATGTGCAAATAAGAATTGTTTAATTGTATCTCATGAGTCACGATGCAAATCTGATGGGAGTAGAGTTGAGTGAGATCTAACTTAATTCTCACTCGAGAGAGGAATAGCAAAACCGGAAAACAAAATCTTTTGTTGTTTTTGGAAAGAGCATAAAAAGTGCATGCGTCTAATGAGGACAACCTCTCCCGAAACACGTCATGTGTTGGAGTGGAGAGTGTATTTCTTGACAACGTACATTACAAGTATCATACTTGTTGCTGAATGGGTTCCATATTTTTTTTACGCACAAAAACTAGGGAAAGTCCGTACCGAGTCATTGTATGTACATTTTTAAATGGGTAGGGGAGGGTGGGTGTGTGTGGGTGGGGGTGGGATACAAAACACCACGCTAAATCCACTCGTGTCATATGATATATAAGCAGAATTCACACAAATCGACGCGAGAACATAAAGTGAGTCAGGTTTAACATATTGAGTTGTATATGGAAACAAAATAAGTATATAACCATGGCAAAAACATTAAAGAGATCCTAATTAAAAGTTTAGACATGTGATCTCGAAACAAATGTCCTACGGAATACATGCTTGGTCCTCACTCCGCAAACAAGCATTCAGACTTGGTGGTCGATCTACTCTGTCACCCTTTAGGTTGACGAGGGGTCAAGGACGTGCCCTGCAAACAGGATTGCACCCGAGAATTCCTCCATCACAAAGAAGGCAAACGGATGATCAGCAACGAAGTCCACAAGCACGGGTGGTGTGCAGGTCATGGCACGCCCTAACATCATGCAAACGGTAACAGCGGCCGCCTCAGTACCTTCCTCATTCACCTCGATGACCGCCTTGTGAAACACTTCCTGCAACGCGAGGCTGCTGTCGGGGCCGTCCTCCGCCACCATGTCGGAGAAGTCGGCCTTCCCCAGCTGGAAAGCCTCTTTGATTCCCATGTCGACGAGGACATCGTTCATCCTAATGTCGAAGTCGAGCTTGAACTTGGGCAGTCGGAAGTCGCCGACCTGGACGGTGCCCGTTGGCAGGTGCTTGCGTAGGAACTCAGGTTCACAGGTGATCCTGTCAGTCAGCCGCGACAGCCCGTCACGGTCATCAGGGAGAAAGACGCACATCGAGTAGTGCGCCCGTGGCTGAGGAGCGGGCAACGGCCGGCCTCCCTCGTAGTCGAGCTGGAGCACCTTGAACCCGTCGTGGCAGGCGATGCGCTGCCAGCGTGAATCTTGCATGAAGGGCACCTTGACGGTGCTGCCATCCAGGCGGTGGAACTTGTCGTCCTTGGTATGCTTCTTGTCGAAAGGATGCCGCCACTTGCCCTTGAAGTAGATGGCGTTGGCCAGCACCAGGTCCGTCGTCGCGGGCAGTTGGCTTGCATCGATGATTTCGGTGATAAGGTTGTTCGTGGATGCCGCCACCCATGCGTTGATTTGCTTCCCTGCTTCCTTCGGCTGCAGCACCACGTTAATCGGCATCGATCTGTTCATCTGTACAATGTATATAATGTACTATTGACGATCAAAAGATCGGTACTGACCTTACGATGGAAGTCTACGGCGCACGTCTGTGCCTTGTACTCCTTGACGACGGCGTCGATGTAGGCGGGCTTGAGAGGCCTCGTCTTGTCGTGCCACACGCCGCAAGCGAAGTTAATGAGCGGCCCGCCCGTCTGTGACTGGTCGGCTAGGGCCTGCCTCGCCAGCACACCCACGGACCTGGTGAGGTCGTCCCGCGACGGTGCGCCGAGGACACCGAGCATCTCCGAGAGGGTGCGCTCGCGGCCGCCGGCGGCTACCAGCGACAGCGCCGCGTACACGGACACCGGCGAGAAGATTAGGTTCTTGCTCCTGCCAGCGTCGTCCGCGAGGCGCTTGTTGAGGGCTAGAGCGAATGCCTGCAGGCCGGACCGGCAGCTCGCTGACCGGCCGGGCAGATCAGCCGCGGCTTCCGTCGAGATCCATTGGCATAGTTTCGGAAGGCGGCGGATGGCGAGCGCCTTCAGGGCTTCCATCTTCCGTACGTGAGTTTGGCGATTTCTCCATCCCAGGTTCTCTTAACTATTTATAATTAACCTCATAATTGGGCCATATGCATCACCGAATGCGGCCGGGGATCCAGGCCCACCAGGCCGCTTTATTTAGAGACACAGTGACATAATCTCTTGTACCAGTATCATTAAGTGTTTCTCAAAAAAAAAAAAGTATCATTAAGTTTGTCTAAAAAAACAGTATCATCCAGTGCCCTTGAGTCGATCCGCTCAACAAAAAAAAAAGCAGTGGCCTGGAATATCATCATAACAATACTAATTATTCGCTAATCTCGTGTACCTAGTCTAATTCAGTCCCATTTAGTATTCATAATTAACCTCATAATCTCTTGTACCCAGTTTAATTCTCGTGGAGGCATTCTCTTCTAGAGTGCCCTATGTCTCTCAGTGTGGGCTTTGGAAGATGAACTACAGAGATAACATTTAAGTTACAACACTGAGGGAAATGCTAAACAGTGGCTAATCGTGATGATTGATTTACTTAGCGTGGTTAAAAATATTTACATAATATTAGTTGGTTGCCAGAAGTAGTATCCCTGTGTAGGTGTAGTGCTTTGGCTTCAACATGTGTTGGGAACAAAAACTATCGCACACAGTTTTGTGGATAGAAATCGTGTACGATGCTCAACCTATCGCACACAATTTTTGTATATAGAACCATGTGCGTAGTTATGATCGGGATTGCAACCGCTGTGTTGGGAGCGGTGGTGTTGAATGCGGTTGATTGTTTCAAAATTTTAGCCGCCCTCTAATGCGCAAATATATTGTAGTTATCTCTGGATTCTGCATTGCTCTCTTATTCCCTGCTGCTTTCCACTCACTTTCTCTACAATCTCGCAAGCGCAGCGCCAAGACTTTGTTTTGGGATGGTCTTTGGAAGACAGATGACTCGTCCAGCGACGATGGCGACCACCTCAGTTCCGCTATAAGCAAGTACTCGCTGGATCCCGAGGCATAGGAAGAGAACCTGGAGGACGACGGCGACGATAATGAGGAGGAGGAAGGCAATGAGGAGGAGGACGAGGACGAGGAGGTCGACAAGTAGGAGGACACCGACATCGACGAGGACATGCAACAGCGACGACAATGGCAAGAATCATTCTTGCCAAGACGATGGCGCGTAAGGGGCGCCGTCTAAGAGGAAGAAGGACTAGTCTACTGTGATTTTAGTATATATGTAGTAGGGTAACTGTGGTTTGAATATTTGAATTACGTAATATTAGTTAGAAAACCAATTTATTTGCATAACTTATTCGATCCACACTTCTATTTTACTACAAGAAGCGTTTGCGATGTTAGAGCACTATGCACTCGATTATTAAAATTTTATCGTGTGTGATATTTTGCACAATTTTTTTCATATGAGTATGTGAATATTCGGCCCGCGAATACCTGTAGAAACCTCACACACGGTTTTTGTCAAGGTTAAGTGATAGGTGATAACACACGCGGAAGGAAAGATTCATGTGCCATTGGAGGGATTTAAATTGCCGATCTGCAAAGTGATACATACGTGATGCCTTTTCTTTCATTCGAAACTTCCCATTCTCGGTCCCAAAATGGAGTTCTACCTCTTCTTCTTCTTGAGACCCGCGATGCATGGAGCATGGTACATAACATAGATCCTTAACGTATTCTACTTATTCTTGACAATTAATTGGTGGTTGCTGGCCAGGTTTTACTAGTGATAAGCTGTTGGGTGAGGATTGGCACTTTTCAGCAAGGAGAGGTAGCCACCTTCCAGGTTCTTCACGTTCGTAAACCCCTGTAACAAAAAAAAAAAAAATCACAATCAACATCTCCAATATCAAATATGTCTATCTATCCATCTCACTGTCTATCCCCACATCGATCCTAATCAATCAATCGGGAACTTCGGGAACTATATAAGTACTAAGTGATGCAACATACGGCTTCGACGAGGTCTGCGGCGGCGAGCCTGGAGCGCACTCCCGACCGGCAGCCGACGATGAGGCGGTCCTCCTTCCCATGGAGCGCGGCGACCTGGTCGACGAAGCTATCGTTCTTCTCCGGCCTGCCGTGAGGCGTGACGGAGAGGTAGTAGGGCACGTTGCGTGCGCCAGCGACATGGCCCCGGTCGAAGTCCTCCCACATCCTCACGTCCACGTACCCGTACTGCCCCATGCTCAGCAGCGCGCACGCCGCATCCGCGTCCACGCTCTCCACCAAAGACTTCTCGCCGCCGGCGCCGCCACTGCTTCTCAGGGAGCCCATGGATGATGTAGAGGGGGTTTGGTGTTTGTGTCCGGGGGCTGTCGAGAGATAGATATGTGCTGCCTGCCGCGCGTGTGCTATTTATAGGGGAGGCTGCCATGGTAGCGATATGATCGAGTCACGGCCGGGTAGCCGCATCCATCACTTTCTGATCGAATAAATTAAAGTCTCCGCAGCACTCATCCATCCGTGTCGACCCTATCTTCTTGTATCATGTGGAGTGCATAACTGCATATACATATATGGAAACTATGTCAACTACATGCTGCATTTTTTAATCCCTGTGAGATGAAATGCCTATAAGAATCTCCTCTATTTCGCATTCTCTTGTGTACTTGAGATTTTAAAGCATATAAAGTGGAATCATGATCCCTCGACATTATCAAGTTGCATGCATATGCGTATGGTTTATGCTAAAAGAAAAGGTTCCAGGTGCATCTAGCCAGCCATGACCGGGCAGGTGTCTACAGAGCACAGACGCAAATGTTCGGTGAGACCGTAAGAGGATAGACAAGGACAAGGTGTCCAGATTGCAATGATGGATCATCCATGATGCGGCGACACGGCCGGGCTCGAATAAACAAACGCGCATATCAGTTGAATTATCCTGGTGTGTAGTGTGCGACACGTACGCTCCCGATAAGTGAAGCGACAAAATTCCTGTTGCTTGACAGCGATTCCCAACGCGTGGTTCTTTCCCATCGGACCAAACAATTCAATCATGGAGGATATGAAAAGGATTGCACAGGTGGGGGCGCGCTCCACTGCATATCTTATCCGCCACTTGATCCACATATCAGCCCATGCATACGAATATATGCCATCTATTTTCTGTCTTTTTTCTTCTTCCTCCTCCTCTTCCCGGAACAATGACGAGGCAGGGCCGGCCCTGGGGGGTCAGGGTGTGCGGCCGCCCCGGGCCCCCAAAATCAAGGGGCCCCCAACCAGGTATGGTATATACCTACGTATATGTATTGTCAGCCAGCAGAAAAAAAAATATAAAAGGACTATATGGGCTAATGGGCTGTATGTGTGGTGTGTGCTCAATGAGACAAGGCGTCGCACGAGAGGAACATAAATTTTTTGTGAAGGCGTGACCTAGCCTCCGCTAGGGTTTAGGCAACTTCGGCGGCGATTGCTCCGACGAAGGCTTCTGACCCCGGCTGCTCCTCCCGTCGATCCTTGCTCCTGTTCGGGCTGACCAAGGGGCTGTCTGGCACAGCTTCCCGGCCTTGGCAGGTAGCGGTGTAGACGGGAGATCAGATCGGGTCGGGAGACGCCAGCATGGCGGCGGGATCGTCAGGATCAGCGAGGGTCTTTGACAGGGCCGGTCCTGACAATTTGGAGGCCCGGGGCGAAACCAGGACCCGGGCCCTAAGCATCAAAATAAAAATTTATATGTACTATATATGACCATTGAACTTTAAAACAAATATTGATATCAAAGAATTTATACATATTATATTGATTTTCTTCTAAATTACTAGATGTACAGTTAGTTATGTTGTCATGTCGATATCAATTTTACTGATTATCACATCGACTATGTTAATTGGCATAGATGGTGTAATAAACCGGATATTTGAGTGGTTAATTAATTTAAGTAAATTAAATTTTAAGCTTCTAATTATTTGATTCTGCTAACTCTAGCTAGTTAAATTTGCATGAGAAAAATAGAAAAGCTGATCGATCAATCTGATTTGCTTGTGCATGTTCACTAGCTAGTAGCTTTTGCATGTCGATGTAGCTAGCTAGTAGGAGGTAGTACGTGCATGCATAGATGCTTTGCACCATGCATGACGTGAGAGCATGCGTTAGCAGGGATTAATGTGGTGGCCATGGTAGTCGGCAGATATTTTTGCATGGCGTGGTGTGTTGGCAGCACCTAGAAGCTGAGTCAGCTTTGCTTTCCGACGTGGAGCGGTGCAGCAGGACAGTGAGCCATTCGGCTGAGGACACGAAAAGACTGATCCTTAGGATCGAAGGATGCTAGATATTTTAGAGGATGCGCACCTGGCCTATAAATAGTGCAGCTTTGTGCTTTGCGCTGTTCCGCAGTACTGTGTGCGGTGAACAATATATATACATGTACTCCTACAAAGGAAGTTTATACACAAGGAGATACTGCTGGATTATAAAGCTATACGCTCATGAGAGAGAGATTAGTGAAACCAGAGAGAGCTGAGAGGAAATAGAGAGATGCTGATTCGTCGCATAGCAGAGCTGATCTATTGCTCATATGTTTATGGTCATGATCTGCCGAGGCAAGTAGATGCTTTGCTATTTCCTTTTATTCTTGCAAGCGGATGCTTTACTACTCTGTTGATTCCTGCACTTTGCTAGTCCTTTGACTTCTGCTGGTAGTAGCTTTGCTACTTTAGTTTCTATCGTGTTGATTTATCTCCGTTGAGGTGCTTGTACTTCTACATGCACTACTCTCGTTGATCTCCTTGATCATTGTGGTATTGGAGAGAGATGAGTTTCTCTCGGTCTTTGATTGAATCATAATACTCTGCAAGAGCTCATGAGGAGTCTGAGTATCTTGTTGAGTATATCTTTTGACCTCGTTCCAGTCCAGTGATTGTATCACCTATCTGTTCATCCTATCCGTATTGGTGTCACGACGGCAAACGTATTGTACCGGTCGCAGTTCTGGTATGGGACAGTCTGAGCTCTCCGTGAGGGGCGGCCCTTGAATGGAAAGTGTCGGTGATGGATCCGTAGGAGCGACCGACATCGAGTAGGTCAAGGTGTCCGGTGTCTGAGCGGGTAAAAGGGCTCTGCTCGTTCTGGAGCCTGTGTGGTTCTAGTCGAGGCTGTTGATGTCGGAGTACCCCTCTTAAGAGTGTAAAAGTGTGAATATTCACCCCTGTGAGTCCCGGGTAGGGAACCTTGCTGTCATGTGTGATACCGATACGCGGTCATTCGCCATCCTTAACTCTAGTATCCTCGGTGAATGATTTCTTCCTTTAAATCCAGCTCCGCTCTTATTTTGTTTATCTCCCGTTGATACCTTTCTTATTTCCTTATACAGTTAGTCGGTATTACTGTATTTAATCCTGCTTTGTTCTTCCGTTGCATAGTAAAGTACCTGCTTGCTGAGTATGATTTATCGTACTCACCCTTGCTTCCTCTGTTTTTGTTGTCTTCAGAGTTCGCAGCGGAAGCCGTAGTCATCCGAGGAGTAGGCTGAACCAGTGGGCGGGAACGACTAGAGAATCTAATTATCTTGTAAATGTAATAATCTTGTAAAATGAATAGATGAGTTCTTGAGATCCACTGTGCTGGTTTATGCCTGCTTTTCTAGCCTTGCGCGTGTATAGACTTTCGGGTCTATAGGCGCGCGGCGGCTGTCATTCTACCGGGCCGGGTCTCGGGGCGTGACAGTTAAAGTGGTATCAGAGCTCAAGGTTTAGGTCACGCTGGGAATAAATGGGTGTAGATCGCTAGATAGTTTTGCGACTAACCTTTTTATGTGTGTTTGCTTGTATTAACATTTATGTGTGTTTTATTGTGCTAACTTTTAGATATATTTGGTAGTTTTGTTGCTTGATTGCATGATAAAAAAAAAATTGGTTTTGATTTTTCAGAAATTTGCCAAGTTTTGGGAAAAAATCTTTTGTTTTGATTTTGTAAAATTATGAATGTTAGTTTTATAAAAAGGTAATTAGTGTGTTTTTCTGTTGAATTTCGGGGACGAAATTCTTATAAGGTGGGGAGGATGTAATAAACCGGATATTTGAGTGGTTAATTAATTTAAGTAAATTAAATTTTAAGCTTCTAATTATTTGATTCTGCTAACTCTAGCTAGTTAAATTTGCATGAGAAAAATAGAAAAGCTGATCGATCAATCTGATTTGCTTGTGCATGTTCACTAGCTAGTAGCTTTTGCATGTCGATGTAGCTAGCTAGTAGGAGGTAGTACGTGCATGCATAGATGCTTTGCACCATGCATGACGTGAGAGCATGCGTTAGCAGGGATTAATGTGGTGGCCATGGTAGTCGGCAGATATTTTTGCATGGCGTGGTGTGTTGGCAGCACCTAGAAGCTGAGTCAGCTTTGCTTTCCGACGTGGAGCGGTGCAGCAGGACAGTGAGCCATTCGGCTGAGGACACGAAAAGACTGATCCTTAGGATCGAAGGATGCTAGATATTTTAGAGGATGCGCACCTGGCCTATAAATAGTGCAGCTTTGTGCTTTGCGCTGTTCCGCAGTACTGTGTGCGGTGAACAATATATATACATGTACTCCTACAAAGGAAGTTTATACACAAGGAGATACTGCTGGATTATAAAGCTATACGCTCATGAGAGAGAGATTAGTGAAACCAGAGAGAGCTGAGAGGAAATAGAGAGATGCTGATTCGTCGCATAGCAGAGCTGATCTATTGCTCATATGTTTATGGTCATGATCTGCCGAGGCAAGTAGATGCTTTGCTATTTCCTTTTATTCTTGCAAGCGGATGCTTTACTACTCTGTTGATTCCTGCACTTTGCTAGTCCTTTGACTTCTGCTGGTAGTAGCTTTGCTACTTTAGTTTCTATCGTGTTGATTTATCTCCGTTGAGGTGCTTGTACTTCTACATGCACTACTCTCGTTGATCTCCTTGATCATTGTGGTATTGGAGAGAGATGAGTTTCTCTCGGTCTTTGATTGAATCATAATACTCTGCAAGAGCTCATGAGGAGTCTGAGTATCTTGTTGAGTATATCTTTTGACCTCGTTCCAGTCCAGTGATTGTATCACCTATCTGTTCATCCTATCCGTATTGGTGTCACGACGGCAAACGTATTGTACCGGTCGCAGTTCTGGTATGGGACAGTCTGAGCTCTCCGTGAGGGGCGGCCCTTGAATGGAAAGTGTCGGTGATGGATCCGTAGGAGCGACCGACATCGAGTAGGTCAAGGTGTCCGGTGTCTGAGCGGGTAAAAGGGCTCTGCTCGTTCTGGAGCCTGTGTGGTTCTAGTCGAGGCTGTTGATGTCGGAGTACCCCTCTTAAGAGTGTAAAAGTGTGAATATTCACCCCTGTGAGTCCCGGGTAGGGAACCTTGCTGTCATGTGTGATACCGATACGCGGTCATTCGCCATCCTTAACTCTAGTATCCTCGTGAATGATTTCTTCCTTTAAATCCAGCTCCGCTCTTATTTTGTTTATCTCCCGTTGATACCTTTCTTATTTCCTTATACAGTTAGTCGGTATTACTGTATTTAATCCTGCTTTGTTCTTCCGTTGCATAGTAAAGTACCTGCTTGCTGAGTATGATTTATCGTACTCACCCTTGCTTCCTCTGTTTTTGTTGTCTTCAGAGTTCGCAGCGGAAGCCGTAGTCATCCGAGGAGTAGGCTGAACCAGTGGGCGGGAACGACTAGAGAATCTAATTATCTTGTAAATGTAATAATCTTGTAAAATGAATAGATGAGTTCTTGAGATCCACTGTGCTGGTTTATGCCTGCTTTTCTAGCCTTGCGCGTGTATAGACTTTCGGGTCTATAGGCGCGCGGCGGCTGTCATTCTACCGGGCCGGGTCTCGGGGCGTGACAGATGGTGTGGACCCTGTACCCAGCTTCTCGGTGTGGCCACCGACATGATGGCCGAGCCGTCGGTTCAAGCTCATGTCCAAAACGGTCGAAGAAGAACGACGCATAGTAAGGCACATGACATATGAAAAAAGATTAGTACCTTGCCACGTCGTTGCAGCCATGTGTTTGCCAACGCTGAGGGAAATCATTTTCTTAAAAACAAAACGGTAAGAGAAATGAAAGCTGATGAAAAAAATTGAGTGGTTGTTTTCCTTTCTTTTATTGTGCCACATTACTGGTTTGGTCATCTGGCCTTGTATTCCATAATCCACAGGCGTCAGCCAACGGAAGGAAAAAACCTAAAAAGTAAAGGACACGGCCCAACTTTAACATACAAGAAAAGGCCCAAGTTACAGCAAGACGGTATAACGCTTCGTCCTTCTCTCTGAATCGTACGAGAGGAAATCTCCGAACCTGCTGTAATGGCGTCGCCAAGGAGTTCTTTCACCACTGGTTTGCCTTAGCTAGCTAGGACTTGGGGCCCCTTGATTTCGGGGGCCCGGGCGGCCGCACCCCCTGACCCCCCTCAGGGCCGGCCCTGGTCTTTGAAGTGGATGATCTACTCAAAAACTTGCAACTGAGTGACAAGGAGAAGGAAGGTGTGTTCTTGGCAAAGGCAGATCGGGTGAATCTGCCGGAGGTGAAGTGGATGGCGGTTGCCAGGCTGTTGACCGTGAGGGGTTTTAGTGCGCAATCGTTGGAGAAGACGATGCTGGCGGCGTGGAACACCGCACGGGACGTCGTTTTCAGGCCGATCGGGAAGAACATGTTCATCGTACAAGCCTTCTGCCTGGGGTATTGGAATAGGATCATGGAAGAGGGTCCGTGGCTCTTCCGTGAGTGCGCTCTGACACTACTAGGAAACTGCCCTTTAGTGGCGCACCAAAAAAGGATTCTGTGGCGCATGGTGGGTGCGCCACAGAATCCTCGCCACAAAAATATTAATTCTGTGGCGCACCCCACCGTGCGCCACAGAAATACCCAGATTTTGTGGCGCATGGTGCTGGGTGCGCCACAGAAATATCTGTGGCGCACCCAGCACCATGCGCCACAAAATTGTTTTTTGAATTTAAAAAAAAATGGCGGCCAGATCTAGAATTTCGTCATATCGTCGGAGGCCGTGTTGCCCGTGGCCATGGCCATAGGTGGCTTGGCCGGAGGTGGGTGAGTGGAGCATGGGGGTCACCGGAGATGGTGGAGGAGGAGAAGGATGTCGCCGGAGGTCGCCGGAGGAGAGGTCGCCGGGGTGGAGGAGGGGGTCGCCGGAGGAGAGGTCGCCGGGGTGGAGGAGGGGGTCGCCGGAGTGGAGGAGGGAGTCGCCGGAGGTGGAGGTGGAGGTGGATGAGGAGATCGCCGGGGTGGTGGAGGAGGAGGAGGAGAGAAAGAAGTGGAGGAGAGGAGAGGAGAGGAGAAGGAGGAGGGAGGAGAAGGGGAGAAGAGAAGTGGAGGAGAGGAGAAGGGAGAGGAGAAGTGGAGAAGTGGAGGAGAGAAGGAGAAAAGAGAGGGAGAAGAAGGAGAAAAGAGATGAGAGAAGGGCTTGGGCGGGATTCAAATTTCGAATCCCGCCCAACAATTCTGTGGCGCACCCGCCACCACCAGGCCACCGTGCGCCACAAAAAACAATTTCCGATTTTTTTGATTTTTTTTATTTGTAGAAAAAATCTTCTTTTCGGAATAACTTTTTACTCTTTTGGAATTTCCTGAATCTGAGAAAAGTTCACCGGGTAAACCCGGGTGAAATCGAGCTCCTTTTTTCTCACAATTTTTTTGGTATATTAAACGCATTTTTTCGACATCGTATGCAAAAGTTATGGCCGTGCAAACTTTTTTTTTCTGTTTTTTTGCAAAAAAGGTCAAAATTCATATTTCAAAATTTCTATACCAAGTAGACACTAAAACCTAACTATATCTAAAAGGATTTTATTTATTGAAGATTTTATCATTTTCTTTTCTTGTTTGCAAAACTGAAAAGGCGATCCACGGGGGGGGGGGGGGGGTGTGTGTGTGTGTGTGTGTGTGTGATCTGGAAAAAAAAATCTGTGGCGCGCCTGGCCATGTGCGCCACAGAATGTGCGCCACAGAAAGTCACATTTCTGTGGCGCACCTGGCCATGTGCGCCACAGAAAGTCACATTTCTATGGCGCACACTCCCCATGCGCCACAGAAAGTCACATTTCTGTGGCGCACATTGCCAGGTGCGCCACAGAAAGTCACATTCCGTGGCGCACATGGCCAGGTGCGCCACAGAAATGTGACTTTCTGTGGCGCACCTGGCCAGGTGCGCCACAGAATTTTTTTTTTGTGGCGCATGGCTACTTGGTGCGCCACAAAAAGTGATCCATAGAAAGGCAGTTTCCTAGTAGTGTGATGCTGGAGAAATTTGACGGGGCGTCTACGACCCCGGAAGTGATGCCAAACCGGGTTCAGGCCTGGGTTCAGATCCATCTTATCCCCCCCTTGTTCCGTACAGAGGCAATTCTGAAGCAACTAGCTTCGAGGGTCGGGGAGGTGGAGAGAGTTGAGGTGAAGGTGGTCTCGTTTGGCCATGGGGAATTTCACAGAGCTAGAGTTAAGTTAATCGCTGATAATCCCCTACCCAGAGTGGTGACCTTCTCGCCGGAAGGGAGTGAGAGCATGAGGCTCCTGGTTACATATGAAAAGATCCCCAAATTCTGTGCTTTTTGTGGAAAGATGGGGCATGACCATCTGGAGTGCGGAACGGGAGAGCACGCTGATGAGGAGCTTCAGTTTGGAGGCTGGATGATGGCAGCGGAGGATACATGGCACCCGGGTACACCGCGAGTCCGTAGGGGTTTCGGTGGACCAGGGGAAGGAGTGCAAGGTGGGCGCTGATACGTCCATTTTGCATCACTATTTTATATCATAATTTACTGCTATTCATTGATACAGTTCATATTTGGATATGATACTTATGTTATTTTATCTTATTTTGCATTTTGATGACTATTGGAAAAAGCATCGTCAAGACACCCTATTTCTAAAGATCGACAATTCACGGAAAATATACATAAGTTCCCATTTTATCAGATGCCGGAGGCAGCCAAAAGGGGAGGCTGAGATGGGCCACGAGGGGCCCACGCCACCCCACGGCGCGGGCCCACCTTGGTCGCGCCGGGGCCTGGCGTGGATGCCCTGGCCCACCTCAGGCGACGCCCCTTCGCGTACTTCTTCGTCCAAACCCTAATCGGTCGAGAGAGCCAGAGGAAATATTCCGCCGCCTCCACGAGGCGGAAACCACAGAGAGAGAAAAAGCTCTCCGGCAGGGAGAAATCTGCCGGGGAAATTCCTTCCCGGAGGGGGGAAATCATCGCCATCGTCACCATCATCATGATGGACTTCATCGGGATCATCATCATCATCTCCACCACCGTCACCATCATCTCCACCGCTCCACTTCGTTCCGTTGTAACATCTAGGGCTGTACTTTGTCTAGTTCATAGGGGAACTTTCCCGGTGTTAATTACTCTTGTGGTTGATGCTATTAAGTTTTATCGGTGAATTAAGGTTTATGTCCAGATTGTTATTCATCATTATATCACCTCTGATCATGATCCATATGATGTCTTGTGAGTAGATCGTTTAGTTCTTGAGGACATGGGAGAAGTCATGTTGTTAGTAGTGGAATTATGTTGAGTAATATTTAATGGTTTGATATTTAAGTTGTGGTGTTATTCTTCTAGTGGTGTCATGTGAACGTCGACTACATGACACTTCACCTTTATGGGCCTAGGGAATGCATTGTGTATTTGGCTACTAATTGTGGGGTTGCCGGAGTGACGAAAACTAAACCCCTTAGTAAACCGGTGCACGAGGGAGTGTAGGATCTCAGAGTTTAAGGTTGTGGTTAGATTTATCTTAATTACTTTCTTGTAATGCGGATGCTTGCAAGGGTTTAATCACAAGTATGTATTAGTCTAAGTTAGGCAGTGCATTAGCATAGGTTCACCCACACAACACTTATCAAAACAATAAAGATTAATCAACTGTTGAAGCGAAAGCACTTGACGAAATTCCCGTGTGTCCTCAAGAACATTTTGCCATCATAAGTAAACCAACCGGCTTGTCCTTTGTGCTAAAAAGGATTGGGCCACTCGCTGCAATTATTATTACTGTCTTTTATTTACTTGTATTTTATTTATCTGCTATCAAAAACCCTAAAAACTTGTCTGCTAGTATTTACAGTGAATCCTTGATCAAAACTACTTGTCAACACCTTCTGCTCCTCGTTGGGTTCGACACTCTTATTTATCGAAAGTACTACGATACACCCCCTATACTTGTGGGTCATCAAGACTATTTTCTGGCGCCGTTGCCGGGGAGTGAAGTGCTATCGGTAAGTGGAATTGGTAAGGGAAACTTTACTGTAAGTGCTGTTTTTATTTCTGCTTGTTGTTTTATTTTATTATGGAGAGATCCCCATTCGAATCCCTATTTGGTAATGCTACTGCCACTGCTAAGGTAGTAGATGACCCGCCGCCTGCTGAATTAGATCCATTTAAAATACCTATGAAAATTGTTGAACGTGTTAAGGATAACCGCTATGTTGGAGATGGAACCATCCATCCTGGTGATCATTTACTTTTATACATGAATTATGCGAGTTATTCAAGTGTGCAGGTATTTCATGGAAGAAGTCAAGAGGAAGTTATTCTCTATATCACTGAAGGGCAGAGCTGCGGAATGGTATAAGATGCTGAAGAATGGCCGATCTATTGGCTGGGAGGAAATTGTACCCTCTTTTATTCTAAATTCTATCCTCCTAGTGAGATTCATCAAGATCGAAATTATATATATAATTTTTGGCCTCATGATGGAGAAAGTATTGCCAAGCGTGGGGAGATTGAAGTCACTAATGCTCAAATGTCCCATTCATGAGCTCCCAAGTAATATTGTTATCAATAATTTTTATGCAAGGCTTTCTCTTCATGATAAGGATTTATTGGATGCCTCTTGTTCTGGATCATTTATACGTACTGAAGAAGAAGTTAAATGGGACCTTCTTGACCGTATTCAGGAAAATACTGAAGGATGGGAGAACGACAAAGGTAGAAAGTCAGGTATAAATTATGATTATGAATGCATTAAATCTTTTATGGAGACTGATGATTTTCGTAATGTTAGTGATGTTTATGTCTTGATTCTCAAGTTGTTGCAAATTATTACAAAGCTTTTGCCTCTTATCTTGATGTGCCTAAGAAGGATTTGAATAAATATCATGAACCTTATAAAGATAAAGCTAATTCGGCCATTGTTTAAAATATTGAAGTTCATACTGTTGACCACATTTTGCCAGAACCTTACATTGAGAAAATACCTTTTCCTGTTAAAGTCAAGGAACATTCTCTGATAGCTAGTGTGGTTAATAAAAGTGCCAAGAAAGCTATAGAACCTGATGAGCAAATGACTGTTGAACCTGCAGTAGCAATAATAAAGGACCTTGTCGCAGAAAACATAGAAGGAGGACATATTATCTTTTGTGAGGATGCTTCTAGTATTGTTTCGCATCCTGGTAGATCTAGGAAAGCAAGTGTTCCTGTGCTTTCAGTTAAAATAGGAGAACATTGTTATTATGGTTTATGTGATATTGGTGCAAGTTCCAGTGCTATTCCTTTTGAACTTTACAAAGAAATTATGCATGAAATTAGTCCCTGTGAACTTGAGGATATTGATGTGGTTATTCAGCTTGCTAATAGAAAAACTATCTCTCCATTGGTATTGTGAGAGATGTTGAGGTTTTATGCGGTAAAACTAAATATCCTGATGATTTTCTAGTACTTGGTTCTGAAGCTAGTAAAACTTGCCTATTATTTTCGGTAGACCTTTCTTGAATACATGTGGTGCTATTATAGACTGTAAGAAAGAGAAAATTTATACTAAATTTAATGGAGAATCTTATGAGTTTAATTTCTCTAAGTTTGGTAAGAAACTTTATGAAACTGAATTGCCTAATGAGGATTCAAAAATTGAACAACTTGCTGCTATTGCTATTGCTCCTAACAGTGCTTTGCGGCAATACATGGAGGAACACGAAAGTGAGGTCTTTATGGAAGAGAGGAATGAAATTGACAATATCTTTCTTCATCAACCACCATTACTTAAACATAATTTGCCGGTGGAGGATTTGGGTACCCCTACACCTCCTAAAGAAGATCCTGTTTTCTATTTAAAACCTTTGCCTGATAATCTTAAATATGCTCACATTGATGACAAGAAAACATATCATGTTATTATTAGTTCTAGACTTTCAGGTAATGAAGAGGCAATGTTACTAGAAGTATTGAGGAAACACCGAGAAGATGATGCAAAACCTGTTGTGGAGCACCAGCGTCGTTAATCCCTAAAATGAAGGAAGTGGTAAGAAATGAGGTATTAAAACTCCTCGATGCTGGTATAATTTATCCTATTGCTGATAGTAAATGGGTAAGTCCTGTGCATTGTGTTCCTAAGAAAGGAGGAGTTACTGTTGTGCCAAATGAAAATGATGAACTTATTCCTCAAAGAGTAGTTGTTGGATATAGGATGTGCATTGATTTTCGAAAGGTTAATAAAGTTACTAAGAAAGATCACTATCCTTTACCTTTTATTGATCTAAGAAAACTCATTTTTGCTTTCTTGATGGTTATTCTGGATTTTCACAAATTGCTGTTAGAGAAAGATCAAGAGAAAACTACTTTTACTTGTCCTTATGGAACTTATGCTTATAGGCGTATGCCTTTTGGTTTGTGTAATGCTCCTGCTACATTTCAAAGATGCATGTCTGCCATTTTTCATGGTTTTTGTGAAAAAATTGTGGAAGTATTCATGGACGATTTTTCCGTCTATGGAACTTCTTTTGATAACTGCTTGCAAAACCTTGATAAAGTTTTGCAGAGATGTGAGGAAACTAATCTTGTTCTTAATTGGGAGAAATGTCACTTTATGGTTAATGAAGGGATTGTTCTTGGACATAAAATTTCTGAAAGAGGTATTGAAGTGGACAGAGCTAAAGTTGAAGCAATTGAGAAAATGCCCTGTCCCAGGGATGTTAAAGGTATTCGTAGTATTCTCGGTCATGCCGGTTTCTATAGAAGGTTTATTAAAGATTTCTCTAAAATTTCAAAACCTCTTACTAATCTTCTCCAAAAAGATGTACCTTTTGTTTTTGATGATGATTGTAAAGAAGCTTTTGAGTTCTAAAAAAGGCTTTAACCTGCTCCTGTTGTTCAACCTCCTGATTGGACTTTACCTTTCGAAATTATGTGTGATGCTAGTGATTTTGCTGTAGGTGCTGTTCTTGGACAGCGAGTAGATAAGAAGTTGAATGTTATTCATTATGCTAGTAAGACTCTTGATGCTGCTCAAAAGAATTATGCCACTACTGAAAAAGAGTTTTTAGCAGTAGTTTTTGCTTGTGATAAGTTTAGACCCTATATTGTTGATTCGAAAGTTATATCCATACCGATCATGCTGCTATTAGATACCTTATGGAAAAGAAAGATGCTAAGCCTAGACTTATAAGATGGGTGCTTTTATTACAAGAGTTTGATTTGCATATTGTAGATAGGAAAGGTGCTGAAAATCCTGTCGCTGATAATTTGTCTAGATTGGAAAACATTTCTTATGATCCTGTTCCTGTTAACGATAGTTTTCCAAATGAACAATTGGCTGTGATAAAGGTAAGCTCGCGAGAAAGTCCTTGGTATGCTGACTATGCTAACTTTATTGTTGCCAAGTATTTGCCTCCAACCTTTACAGCTCAGCAAAGAAGGAAATTCTTTTATGACTTGAGGCATTATTTTTGGGATGACCCACACTTATATAAAGAAGGAGTGGATGGTATAATGCGAAGATGTGTTCCAGAATTTGAACAAAAGAAATATTGAGAAAATGCCATGGAAGTGCTTATGGAGGACATCATGCTGGAGATAGAACTGCACAAAAGGTTTTACAATCAGGTTTTTATTGGCCTACTCTTTTTAAAGATGCAAGAAAATTTATTTTATCATGCGATGAATGTCAAAGAGTTGGTAATATAACTAGACGCAATGAAATGCCTATGAATTATTCTCTTGTTATTGAACCTTTTGACTGTTGGGGATTTGACTTTATGGGTCCTTTTCCTCCTTCTGATGGTTATACTCATATACTTGTTGCTGTTGATTATGTTACTAAATGGGTAGAAGCTATACCAACATCTAGTGCTGATGGTGAGACATCATTAAAAATGCTTAAAGATATTATTTTTCCAAGGTTTGGTGTGCCTAGATATCTCATGACTGATGGTGGTTCTCATTTTATCCATGGTGCTTTTAGAAAAACCCTTGCTAAATATGATGTTAATCATAGAATTTCTTCACCTTATCATCCTCAAACAAGTGGTCAAGTAGAATTATCAAATAGAGAGATTAAATCTATTTTGCAAAGACTGTTAATAAATCTAGAAAAATTGGGCTAGGAAGCTTAATGATGCTTTGTGGGCTTATAGAACTGCTTATAAAAATCCTATGGGTATGTCTCCTTATAAAATGGTTTACGGAAAAGCTTGTCATTTACCTCTAGAATTAGAACATAAAGCTTATTGGGCCGTAAAAGAACTTAATAGAGATTTTAAACTTGCCGGTAAAAAGAGGTTACTTGACTTGAGTTCCTTAGATGAATGGAGAAGTGAAGCTTATGAAAATGCTAGACTTTTTAAAGAGAAAGTGAAACAATGGCATGATAGGAGAATCCTAAAGAGAGAGTTTAATGTTGGTGAGAAAGTTCTATTGTATAGGTCTCGTCTCAGATTTTTTGCAGGTAAATTACTTTCGAAATGGGAAGGACCTTATGTTGTTTCAGAGGTTTACCGTTCAGGTGCAATCAAAATTACTTCGCTTGATGGTGACAAACTCAAGTGGTTAATGGTCAAAGACTCAAGCATTATATTTCTGGGGATTCTTATAACGAAGACGTTGATATTATTCAAGTAGTGACTCCGGAAGATTTTATTAAAAGTCAAATTCAGAAAACTGCAGAGTCTGTTTTCGAATAGGTAACAGTTTTGGTAAGAAAAAGTTCGCGTTTAACTTCCCAACTTATATTTTTGTTTTTTTATTAAATATGGAAAATTACGAGCCGAAAACGGGGAGGAAACGGTGCCCGAGGGCACCACACCACCCCACGGCGCGGGCCCACCTTGGCCGCGCCGGGGCATGGTGTGGGCGCCTCGGAGCCCGTCTCCGCCCGGTTTCGACCTGGACTTTCCTTTTGTTATGAAACTTTTTGCTATATAATCCCCCGGATCCCCCGAGGTCCGTATATCGTTTTCTCGTCGTGTTTTCGTTTCGAGCTGTTTCTGCCAGGAATTGTTTCAGATTTAGAAGCATCATGGTCTCCTCCAACAACAACAAGGGCAAGGAGGCTCTGGAAGATGATCTCAAGATCCCGAGCTGGAGGAGGAAGTCAAGAGTGAAGCTGAAGATGAAGTAGAAGAAGACCCGCGTCATACCCGCGCGCACCATTGCAAGTATCGGAGTGGTGGCAAATCCATTCAACCCAAAGAGGAATGCGCGGATGAGCACAGGGGGGAAGGTTCCACGTCATTGCTTAGCTCCAAGAACATCTTCTCCAGGCACAATAACCCTTTCCACACTTTAATCCATAAATCAGTTTGAAAGAGTTCCTGAGGCAGAACTACCCACTAGTTGGAATATAGATCGTTCTAACAATGCAGGAAAAGGAAGCTCTCAGTCTGATGAGAAGTGGGGAAACAATTCCAAGAGCTGGGACTCACAGTCTGATAGGTTCATGAACCGTATTGAACACAACACGGAGTTGATTCGTGCTCTCACTTACAAGATTGACGAGTTGAAGGAGTTGGTTGAGAAGCTTATTAGGGATTCACCATCACCACCGAAGGAGTAATTCATCATTGGTATTGGCATCCCCTCAGCTTGTTCCAAGCTTGGGGGGAGTGCCGCGGTATCACACCATTATCTTTTACCTTTTACTTTTCAGTCGAGTCATATCATGAGTAGAGAAGTTATCATATAGGATGGTTTGCAGTGTGGAAGTATCTCTCCTTTAGTTGGTTATCTATGTATCCCTTGGTGTGAGTTGCCGTTATTGGAATATTAATGAGAAGTTTTATCATTTACTTTCTGCACACTTTATTTTAGTTTGCAAATTTCTGTCATATGAATGATCTTGTTGTTAGTATTGGCATCACTTTGGGAGCATCAAGTAAATCTATTTGGTTTTGGCAAACTTAGCATTGGTCAGTAGCAACAATACTTTGAGGCTTAAGTAGAAAAGAGGGGATTGCATGTAGATATATTATCTCATTATCTTTCTTTCTTGTTGGCTCATGAGCTTAGTATTCTTAAGTTAAAATTATTTGTGCTACAAGGAAGATTGCATGATTGTTTCTATTACATTTATATTTGTTTGTATCCCTCACTCTTATGCTTGCTACCCAGCCTTGCTAGCCAAAAACCTGTACTGAGAGGGAATGCTTCTCGTGCATCCAAACCTTGAGCCAAAACCCATGCCATGTGTCCACCATAACTACCTATATGTGGTATTTCCTTGCCACTCCAAGTAAATACTTCATGTGCTACCTTTAAACTATTCAAAAACTATTACTCCTTATTTGTGTCAATGTTTACTAGCTCATGAGGAAGTATGTGGGTTATTCTTTATTTAGCTTGTCAGACAGACTTTCACCACCAGACTAGCAAATGGGGTGCCCAGTCCCAATTAATTACAACTTTAACCGCTTAACTCTCTTCACATTTTTGCCCTGATTTATCAGACAAGCAATGATACCAGTGAATAACTGCATGTGTAAACAAAAGAGAAAAGAGGGATGATCTGCCTTGCTGGCAGAAATAACGTCCTTCATGGGAGCCGCTCTTGAAAGTCTGGTTGACAAGAGAGATATTGTTTTCACCCACCACCATTCGTTGACAATTCTCATACACCACTCAAAACTTATATTTTTATTCTCTATATGATTTCAAAAACTTAAAAAATTCTAGCACATGATTTAATCCCTGCTTCCCTCTGCGAAGGGCCTTTCTTTTACTTTTATGTTGAGTCAGTAAACCTATTCCCTTCTTTCTTAAGCAAGCATTTGAGTTGTTGTGATTCAACCATCTATATATTTATATTTTCAATCATGTCTTTTATCCTTCCTTGTTTAAGCACAAAGTCTTTTATCTGAAGGAATATAACTTTGTAAGTTATCAATGACTGTAAGAAATCGTGATGATTGAGCATGTAAGTTCTGCAATATAGCTCCAATATAAGGACTCTACTCGAAAGATAAGTACAATCTGTTAATTGTTCTCTGACCAAGAACGAAGTTTGCCATCACCAAACTATGATTTTCTCTATGCACCTTTATTGTGATTTCCATTACTCGTTTCAAGTTAAGTTATATGAAGGGAAGTTGCTGTCTAAGATGATTTGTGTATTAATAAATGTTGATGCTTCTTGTCCGTATTCATTATTATCGACGCTTCACTCCATAAACCTGTGGTCTTGTTTACTGAGCTCAGCTTTCGCTTGGGGACAAGCGAGGTCTAAGCTTGGGGGAGTTGATACGTCCATTTTGCATCACTATTTTATATCATAATTTACTGCTATTCATTGATATATTTCATATTTGGATATGATACTTATGTTATTTTATCTTATTTTGCATTTTGATGACTATTGGAGAATTAACTGTCGGAGTCAGGATTCAGCTGGAAAAAGCATCGTCAAGACACCCTATTTCTGAAGATCGACAATTCATGGAAAATATACAGAAGTTCCTATTTTATCAGATGCCAGAGGCAGCCAAAAGGGGAGGCTGAGTTGGGCCACGAGGGGCCCACGCCACCCCACGGCGCGGGACCCACCTTGGCCGCGCCGGGGCCTGGTGTAGATGCCCTCAGGCGACGCCCCTTCGCGTACTTCTTCGTCCGAACCCTAATCGGTCGAGAGAGAGCCAGAGGAAATATTCCACCGCCTCCACGAGGCGGAAACCACAGAGAGAGAAAAAGCTCTCCGGCAGGGAGAAATCTGCCGGGGAAATTCCTTCCCGGAGGGGGGGGGGGAAATCATCGCCATCGTCACCATCATCACGCTGGACTTCATCGGGATCATCATCATCATCTCCACCACCGTCACCATCATCTCCACCGCTCCACTTCGTTCCGCTGTAACATCTAGGGCTGTACTTTGTCTAGTTCATAGGGGGAACTTTCCCGGTGTTAATTACTCCTTGTGGTTGATGCTATTAAGTTTTATCGGTGAATTAAGGTTTATGTCCAGATTGTTATTCATCATTATATCACCTCTGATCATGATCCATATGATGTCTTGTGAGTAGATCGTTTAGTTCTTGAGGACATGGGAGAAGTCATGTTGTTAGTAGTGGAATTATGTTTAGTAATATTTAATGGTTTGATACTTAATTTGTGGTGTTATTCTTCTAGTGGTATAATGTGAACGTCGACTACATGACACTTCACCTTTATGGGACTAAGAGAATGCATTGTGTATTTGGCTACTAATTGTGGGGTTGCCGGAGTGACAGAAATCTAAACCCCCGTTAGTAAACCGGTGCACGAGGGAGTGTAGGATCTCAGAGTTTAAGGCTGTGGTTATATTTATCTTAATTACTTTCTTGTAATGCGGATGCTTGTAAGGGGTTTATTCACAAGTATGTATTAGTCCAAGTTAGGGCAGTGCATTAGTATAGGTTCATCCACACACACTTATCAAAACAATAAAGATTAATCAACTGTTTGAAGCGAAAGCACTTGATGAAATTCCCGTGTGTCCTCAAGAACATTTTGCCATCATAAGTAAACCAACCGGCTTGTCCTTTGTGCTAAAAAGGATTGGACCACTCGTTGCAATTATTATTACTGTCTTTTATTTACTTGTATTTTATTTATCTGCTATATCAAAAACCACTAAAAACTTGTCTGCTAGTATTTACAGTGAATACTTGATCAAAACTACTTGTCAACACCTTCTGCTCCTCGTTGGGTTCGACACTCTTATTTATCGAAAGTACTACGATACACCCATATACTTGTGGGTCATCAGGCGCGGCTTCACGGGTGCCCGTGGTGGCCGTATGGTAGGCCGCGGAGGCGGTCGCTCGCGCGGGGAAGAACTCATGGAGGTGGCAGGGATGGAGTGTGGGTGGAGAAAACTGTGGCCAACAACGTTAACAATGCCCCACGCAAACGTACCTCCGGTGAGGCGGGGCTGGGAAACAATGATGAAGCAGTCCTGGAAGATACGGCGACCAGCCCGCTGAAACCGGTGATTGAAGGCACATAACGTACTTCGGAGAAACCTTCGGCCATGACCCCGTCGCCGTCGCAGAGGGCGACCCAGCCGCGCGGCAAGAGATCGGGTTTTCGAAGGGTGGGGTCGCGCGGGGAGGGCGTGCAGGCGCGCCAGCCGGAACAGACGACGCGGAAGACGATGTAGTCCACCACGTCGCCGGCCAACAGCCGGCCAGTGACGAGGTGGACTATGTCAGTGGGGAGGGAAGCCCAGCCAGTTACGGCCTCGGGGGTCCTCCACCGGCGTTTGTAGGCGGAGAGTGGAGGCAAGGAGGGGCCTTCTGGACGTCGTCTCCGTCCATGTCCTGGCCGGAGGCAGCTTTCGCCCTATCGCGATAGTCAGGCCCAAGATCCCAGGTCTATCCCAGGCCCAAAATCTCTATCTATAGACAGCCGTTTCGTCTCCGACCCCAGGTCGAACTGGACTGATCGAGAGTTCATTTCGAATCGAACGAAAAACAAGGCAATCCGAGTTCGTTTGGAACGAGCATCGGACGGCCCATGAGGCCCATATACCAGCCCGATAGATTTTCAAGAAAACAATACCAGCCCGATAGTCAGGCCCAAGAGGCGTACGCAGTTGGTGTCGGCGTGACACGTGAGCCGAGCCGTCACCCTCCTCCGTCACGCGAACAAAATCAGACCCAGCCTTCCTAGTCTCCCTCTCCTCCCACTCCACGCCACAGATCTCTCCCTCTCCTCCCCACTCTTCCTTGCTCTCCACACCACCATGGCGGAGGACGCCCCCAGCGCCGTCTCCGATGTCTCCCACACCTCTCCACCCGAGCCCACCACCGAACCCGCCACCCCTCCAACCTCCGCAGAGAAGGCCTCGTCTGACGCGCTGCTCCCGTCGCTCAGCATCTGGCCGCCGTCGCAGCGCACGCGCGACGCCGTGGTGCGCCGGGTCGTGCAGACCCTGTCCGCGCCCAGCGCCCTCACCCAGCGCTACGGCGCCCTCCCCGAGCCCGAGGCCGAGCGCGCCGCCGCCGCCGTCGAGGCCGAGGCCTTCGCTGCCGCCTCCGAGTCCGCCACCGCCTCCCCGGCCTCCCTCGAGGACGGGATAGAGGTCCTCCAGGCCTACTCCAAGGAGGTCAGCCGCCGCCTCCTCGAGCTCGCCAAGGCCCGTGCCGCAGCCGCCGCCGCTCCGCCGACCCCCGCGGAGCCGAGCGCGGAAGAGTCGGAGGACTCGTCGGCGACTGCTCCGGCACCGGCCGAGGAGTAAGGTGCTTGGCCCCCGAGCTTTGATCCACCGAGAACTGCTGCTATTTTCGCATTTCGTTGGAGATTATCTGTTGCTATTACTAGTACTACTGTATGAGGCATGTGTTTGTGATGAGGAATTGATGTTTGTGTCATGAATCTTGGTACCTTGCTGCAAAATTTAAGCTATGTCGACCTACCAGGATGGGTGCGTCTTTGCCCTTGAGGTGTGCATGAATGATTCGTCAGCTCGTCTGGCTGTACTGGCTGGAGTAGATTGCAAGCAGTTTGTACCGATGAATATTTATAGCAGTGGTGCCAATCGTATGTATGCTTGTTCTTGCCGTGCCGACTGTGTTCTCGTTTGGCTGGTGTACTAGCCCATTTTAACGTAGTGAACTGGGATTGCGTTAGTTCTTAGGTAGGTTCCATTCTGTAGAATTGTAGTTATTTGCTGAGGTGATTAAAAGTCTGTACTATATCTTTTGAGTTAAAAATAGGATGCATATTGTTTTCCAACATTCACAACTTTATAGTGTTTTTTGGATGTTCATTGTGCTTTAAACTACATCTTTCTTGTATATTACAATTGATATATTTTGAATAATGTCGACTGCTGGATGACTGAATGGAGCTGCTAGCATTGCATCCAAACACCAACCAACATGTAGTACTAGTAGTTGGCATGCCAATGAAGACTAGAACTTTACATTGCTTGGTGTGCATTATGCAGCTAAGTTCACATACTGAATTAAGTTAGCTCAAGTTAAATATGAATTTTAGTTGGTCATGTGTTGCTAGATGACAAGTACAGTTAACCAAATGCTCACATTTTGAAGCTTCAGTTTCTTCCGCCTATGTTTTATGCTAGCTGTCAACGTTAAAATTTTCATCTAGCACAATCAGCATGGCATCTCACTTAAAAATGTTTGAGGATGCATTAGAAAACATGGTATGTAAATGAAGGGTTAGCTGTGCTTCAACTGTGAACATCTTCATGCTATTAAAAACTGTGAACATCTTAGATTGAAAATGGTACTAATTTTGCCGACTTTGGTGCAATGCTAATTTTAGGACCGCATACAACACTCACCAATACCTAGCTTACATCAGATAGTCATTCCTTTGCATAACTGTAATTTGAAAAGATCTCTTGTTCCCATGACATTTAAGCTAGAGCTACCGGCCATGGATATTGATGTTGTTTGTTGGCTGGTTGCCGTCCATGCCACTGAAGCTCGCTATCCTCGATTTTATTGATGTTTCTTACTTAGTTTCCCTAGTCAGTAGGTGCTATAATTCTTTCATCGTGTTTCGTTCTCTGATACTTACGTATACCTGGTAGTCTGAAACTATGCCATATTCATGCATAATGGTTGAGTGATAAGGGAAGGACATAAAGGAAAATAGTGCGTAATGGTTGAGTGATAAGGGAAGGACATAAAGGAAAATAGACCTAAGATATATGGAGGTTGTTCTGTTATATCTTCCGTGTAGCCAAGAGATGGATATTAAATTGCCTTGAAAGCAAAGTATCAAGGTGGTTTGAGCATTCTCAGATTTGTATAACACTGGTTGGATCACATCTAAGATATTTGTAGGGGCTGGCTTGGTGAGCCTCTCAAATGTTCTACCATTGCACTGAAAAGATGGTTACATTTCATTTTGTATGATGTTTAAATATTTGTTGCTTAAATCCATGATGAATGTCGACTAAATGTTGGGCTCCCGACCAAACTATTTACAATTTGAGTCTGTTGCTGGCTTGATTGTTCCAATAGACCAGAATCGCTGTAACATGTACAAAATTCGCTGACTTGAGCATGTCAGCTAAGATTGTCGGTTTGAACACGTTAGTGGACCATTTGTCCAGCATTTTTAGCGTACTTTTGCTTGCAGTGCTAGATCCTGTTATGACCTTCGTGACAAAGATACCGAAAAGTGTGTTTCAACTCCGGAAACTGCATTTGGAGGCCGAACTTCATGGAGCTTGGTATTTCCAAAAAATCAAACTGACATGTTTTATGTTTCAAAAAAAGTTGAAAACATATCTAGGTGTAGATAATGTCGAGATCTACCGCCGTGCAAATTTTCAATGCAAAATTCGTATAAGTTTAGGCTGCACCAAACTGACAAATTTGGTAAAGTTTTATAAATTTGTCTTTTTTGCTCAAGCCAAATTACGGAGAGTTCTCCATTGAGATATTGCATAGGGTTTTGAAACATAAAAATGTTGTTTTCTAATTCTGAATGGGGTTTATCACTCATCCTACTTTCGACACGGTGTTTCAGGTCATGGGTGTAGATGCACCGGTTGTGTAAAACATTTTTAAAAACTTTTCAAAATGTCAAAAAAGTCCCGAAAATAAATTCGGATATACATCAGAACATTTTGTGTTAGCATAAAAAGTTACGCGGAGAAAAGATTTTTTTGTGACATATGCAAAAAAAGACAAATCCGGACGCTCTTGTACAAACAAAGTCATTTTGAAACGTCCTTTTTGCACAAGTAATAAAAATGTCTTTTCTTCACGAAACTTTTTGTTCTAACATAAAATGTCATGAAGTGTATCCGAAACTTTAATTTGGTGACCTCCCGTTGCGAGTAACCCTTTTTCTTATAGACTTGGTCAAGCATAGAGAAGTTTGACTTTGATTAATCTAGAACTTCAATTATTTTTCAACGGAAGGTGTATAGGTGATCACAATACTGAAGGAACAATCATGGTATTGTAGATTCTTGTTGTTGCAGAAATTTCGTGCGGAAAAGGTGCATTTTGGATTTGAATCACTTCATTTGATTCATTCTTTGGACTAATTATAAAGAAAAAACATGGTATGGCTTAAGAGGACCAATGGAAGTTGAGTAAGCTCATATGAATTTTGAAGCCATTTGGATCGTAAGAATGGAAAAAACATGAACTCGTTGAAAGTATGAAATAGATGATCACACGACACAGATAGTTTGTTTCTATCGTACATATGACAACCGGCACGATTGGACGCCAAATTGAAACTTGGGGAGCACCGTTTTCATAATTCAAGGAACTATAAAAGAAACAAACATATGCAAAATTTAGCCCTTTTTAGAACACTTTATTCTCGAAACACAGTAATATGAAAAATGTATGATGCAACGTCATAACTTATTTAATCACAAATGAAACTAAAACACATGAATGTACTGATATGGTGATTTCATTATCTATGAGTTTCATATAAACTGGAGATGGAGAAGATGCAAGACTTTGTTTTTCATGCGTATAACTTCTTGCTAGTATATATTTACGTGCAATAAGATAGTAGAAAACAATCTATAAAGAAATTGTTCCTTCTTATGATTGTCAAAGTTATGACGAGGGTCGAAAATCTCGATATACTTCCGTATGTAGAGCAAAAACATGCCTCTACGCCTAGTAAAAATATGGATATGATATTGTTAGGATGGAGAGATTCTTTTAAAAAACAGATGCCTCTACCTCGGGTAAAAATATGGATATTATATGGAACTTGATATGGATGATATTGCTGCCGAATCAGGGCTTTGGAAATAAATTTATGAGCTTGATCCAAAGATTCAATAATGTCATGATGGTAATCTAGAGAGGATGCCATAATTTACCATTTCCATAAATTACTTAATTAGCTATTTATGTTCATGTCTATTGTAGACATATACATTTACTATGGTAAATTTTGGTTGCAGTTTAATAGATTTTTTTGCAAGAAATTAGTTAGCACCCCCTTTCCCCGTTTCCGGGTCCACCGCTGGTGCCTTCCTTACTCTTTCTTTGTGAAAGGGCATGGCGCCCCCATGTGTGGTTTTGGTAATTAATGACAATCCCTATGGACTAATGGTTGCATTGAGTTTTACTTGTAGTGTTTGTCCATAGACCATGCTTGAACTCCATATGTTGGATTCAAGGTTGATGCCATGAATATATTGATATAATGAAGTATTTGGCATCAAGATCATCGAGTTGAGCATATTGCAAGTATGTCTTGAAGAAAAGGATTATGTGATCATTCATGGTTATCTTCAAGACATCATCTATTCAAAAGAGAAGAAAAGATACAAGGTTGATCAAGATATTGATCAACACACAAAGCTACAAAATGTACCAAGTGGGATCATGTATCTCTTGGTATGGTATCTTTCTATGGGCTTGCATCAAATGAAGATTTCATATAGCCCATGAACGATGAAGTGGTGTTCGTCATCAATGTTGATAAGCGCAAGTTCAAGAGGAGCATCTCGAAGAAATCCTAGGCTTGAAGCTTGCCTCCCATCTAGAGATAATGTTCATGTGAAGATGAGCCTAAGAGAGGCTCTCCCATAGTGGAGTATGGGGGAGCAATGTTTGGGTCTTCACCAAGCGAAGCGCAATCAAGAAAGGTGGTCCACTTGAAGAGATCAAGATCGACGTCGTCTAGCTCAAGTGAAATGCGCAAGGCAAAGGTATGATGTAAGTTAGGGTTTCTATTTTACCGGTCTCGTGGTGCTAGTTGGGAGACCGGGTTATAGGATAGGTACCGTACTATCAAGAGGGGCTCTCGACTAAAGCTTAAGCGTATCAGTTGGAGAGAGCTCAAACCTTTGCATACTTGGCATCATCATCTTTCTTGGTTCTTATTTGGTTTTTCTCCTAGTTGGGTTTTGGTGCTTGTCGTGATCTTCATGACAAGCCCAAGTTCTCCGAAAACGGATTTCGTATGGAAAACTTGTTGCGTTTTCGGGTTGGAAATATTATCGGTCCACCTTCGAGATAGGGTCCACACCTTCCCATGTGTGGTATCCCCTCTACACCCTTTTTGTAGTTCTGCTCTTGTCGTTACCTTTCCAACAGAATTGGATTCACCTGTTTTGGAGTTCGAACGAGAAAGTTGTTGCATTTCAGGTTTTGTTGTTTCTGTCTATTTTGCTCAAGCAGGGGAATCGGATTATCCGATCAACCTTGATTCGGATTATCCGATTCTCAAGTTTTGCTCGAATTCGGCTAAGGGCTTTAATAGCATTACATACTGGAGTTTTTCGGATTATCCGATCAACATTGATTCGGATCATCCGATCCTCAAGTTTCTCTCGAATTCTGCTAAGGACTTTAAAAGCAACCAGTTCTGGGGAGTACTGAAGTTTTCCGGAATATCCGATATAGGTCTACCCGGATTATCCGGCTGTGCCGGATTATCCGATACTTTGTGTTTCGGATTATCCGATCCAGTCGGATTATCCGATCATGACTTACATCGGAATATCTGATTTTCCTGTCTGCAACGGCTCTTTTTTTGGGAGGGGTATAAATACCCATCCACCTACCTCCAGCCAGCCAGCTTTTGCTGAGCACGAATTTGACCCCCATTGTTGACCTTCTTGAGCTTAGCTATCTCTCAATCCCTCCATGATTCTTGCCTCCATTTAGTGGGAAAAGAGAGAGGAGATCTAGATCTATTGTTCCACCAATCCATCTCTCCTCTAAGAGCATCTCCAACAGCAGCGCTAAAAACAGCGCGCGCCCAAGAAACCGCCGATATCGCGCGCGCGCACCGTTTCGGCGTCTCCAGCAGCCGCGCTAAAACTCCGCGCGCGGTAAAAAGGGGCCAGCGCGCTGGCCCGAGCGGTACTCCTTGCGCTGAATTTGGGGCGGCCGCTCCAGCACGCGCGGTCGAAAGGAAATTGCGCGCGAGAGAGCAACCACCACCCGGAAAATTCCCCACTGCTCCCGCCGTCGCCCTCGCTTCGCGTAGCGCGCGGTGCCGCCGGCGAAATTCCGGCGATGGAAGGCGACTCGAGCGTCCCTCCGACGCCGCCCTACGTGCGCGACCCCTCTCCCGTCGGCGCCGCCGCAAACCCTAGCGCGAGCGTGACCAACCCCGCCGCCGGCGCCGCACCAAATCCCGGCGTGGGGCTCGCGCGCGGCCTTTTCACGGCGCCACGGCCGAACTCCGTCGGAGCCGTCGCGCAGGCGCCCGGAGCGCAGCGGCGGAACGTCCTCCCCAAGCGCTCGATTGCGGCGGCGACGACGGTGGCGGCAGCCAAGAAGATGCAAGGTATGTTTGTTGTTCTCTAAATTTTTAGTTTGTAGATAGTTGAAATAACTAGTTTGTAGGTAAATAACTAGTACAAATTCATGTTTGTAGATGAGTTCGTCTAGTGACGATTCATGTTTGTCCTCCGATGAAGAATTTGATGAAGAACTTGATATGCAAGAGGAGGAAGAAATGGCTGTGATCCTTGCTATCCGTGCTAGGAAACGACCAAAGCACGGTGGTTCAGTCATGGGTCGCCTAAAATTGTGGAGGGAAAGGATGGGTGCTCATGAAAGATTGATGAGGCACTATTTTATCGAGCATCCCGTCTACCCCGAGTCTTATTTCCGGCATCGGTTTCGGATGAGCATTGACTTGTTTAAGAAAATTGCAGAGGAACTGAGTAAACATGATCGGTTTTTCCAGCAAAGGAGGAACGCCGCCGGTGAACTTGGGCATAGCACCTTTCAAAAGGTGACCGCCGCCTTGCGTATGTTGGCATACGGTATTCCGGCGGACCTAGTGGATGATCACTTGGCGATGGGCGAGAGTCAAGCCATCATGTGTGTCAAGCGCTTTGCAGTTGGCATTGTGCAAGTGTTTGGTACGGAATACTTGAGAGCCCCCAACGCAGCGGATACGGCTAGGCTTTTGGAGTTCAATGCTGCTCGAGGATTTCCAGGTATGCTTGGATCAATTGATTGCATGCATTGGAGTTGGAAGAATTGTCCTGCAGCATGGCATGGACAATTCCAAGGCCATAAGAAGGATTCCACCATAATTCTTGAAGCGGTGGCCGATCATGAGACTTGGATTTGGCATGCTTTTTTCGGAATGCCCGGAGCTCTCAATGATATTAATGTTCTTCATCGGTCACCACTCATGAATAAGATTGCAAAAGGAAAAACTTGTCCGGTGGAGTTTGTAGCAAATGGCCATACATACAACTATGGCTACTATCTTGCGGACGGCATCTACCCAAGGTGGCAAACATTTGTGAAACCGGTTCAGAGACCGGTAGGTAAGAAAATGCTTGACTTTCACAATGCTCAAGCGGCGGCTAGGAAAGATGTGGAGAGAGCATTTGGGATTTTGCAAGCCCAATTTGCTATTGTTAGAGGACCGGCTAGATTTTGGGATCAAGATATGCTTTGGTACATCATGAACGCATGTGTGATCATGCATAACATGATCATCGAGAATGAGCGCGGGCAAGATTTGGACTACACTCATTATGAGTTAATGGGTGTTCCCGTGCAACCGCGGAGGAGGGTTGAGAGGGTGGCACGCTTTGTTGCATCCTACCATGCCATTCGATGTAATGACACACATGATGATCTTCAAAAGGATCTTATCGAGGAGTGGTGGACATGGAATGGGCAACATTGAGTTGAATTTGTGTTTTTGTTTCATTTATTGTGTTGTGTAATGAACTATTTGTTCTATGCTTCCGGAACAACTATTTATTTGTGTTGTAATAAATAATTAAACTATTTATTGTTGATTTATTTCGTGTCGATTTGATTCGGTTTGTTTGCATGTTTGGTGTGAATGTTGTTTGCGCTGGGCGCGCGCGTGGAATTTTTAGCGCCTCTGCTGGAGCTAGAAATTGTGCAGCCGCGCCGCGCTAACTATAGCGCGTCTGCTAAAGCAAAACAGGCGCCGCGCGCGCTAAATCGCAAATCTGGCGCTGCAAAAAAAATATAGCGCGCCGGCGCGTAGCGCTGCTGTTGGAGATGCTCTAAGTGAGGGGAAGCCTTTGGATCTAGATCTTGGAGTTCCATTTGTTGAGTTCTTCCTTGTTCTTCCTCTCTTCTCCCCCCACAAGCATTAGTTGCTTTTGGTGAGATTTGAGAGTGAAGGATTTTGAGCACTTCTTGTGTTCTTGCCCATTGCATCGGTTGCATCGGTTTGAGTTCTCCACGGTGATACGTGGAAATCGAAGTTGAGAAGCTTATTACTCTTGGGTACTTGGGGTGCCCTAGAGCTTGTCCTCTTGGGTACTTGGAGTGCCCTAGACGGTCCTTGTTGATCTCGGAGTTTTGGTGGCTCGCGGGATAGTTAGGAGCCTCCAATTAAGTTGTGGAGTTGCGCCCCAACCTTGTGATTCTTGTGGCTTTGGGAGCCGCGGGAATTCGGTGAGAGCCTCCAATTAAGTTGTGGAGTGTGCCCCATCCTTGTACGGGTTCGGTGACCACCCTTAAGTGTCCCATAGTGGTTCGTGGCACTCCGCATTGGTGGAGGCACGAAGGAGATTACGGTGTGCCATTTTACGGCTATTCGGGGATCACTTTGTGACTCCGCACCGCTCCAACGGAGACTAGCTTCCATTGGGAAGTGAACTTCGGGATAAATCATCGTCTCCAAGTGCCTCGGTATTTCTATACCCGAGCTTCTTACTTATGCAATTTACCTTGTGATAGCCATTGAGCTTGAAGTAATATATCTTGCTATCACATAGTTGTATATCTTGTTTAGCATAAGTTGTTGGTGCACATAGGTAAACCTAGCTTGTTTAGGTTTTGCGCTTGATAAATTAACCGCTAGTTTTATTCCGCATTTATTCAAGCCTAAACCGTAAAGAATTTTAAATCGCCTATTCACCCCCCCCCCCTCTAGGCGACATCCGTGTCCTTTCACTTTGGCAATAATTAACCCAATTTTGACAAAGTAATAAATTGTATACCGTGATTTCAATCCAATCGAACACACGATGACAACAACATGGAAGGCATAATTGAGCGTATGAATTTTCCTATATCCAAAAAAAGCTACGATGTTTTGCTCCTCCTTCTGGGTTTAAAATGTCATATCTCTTGTCTTAACTAAAACTTGTTAAAGTTTAATCAAATTAATCGCAAAAGTACATCATCTAGACAAAGTAATTTCACTAGAATCTACCATGAAATATATTTTTATTATGTTTATAGGATGGTGTATATGTTAGTATTTTTCTTGATAAGATTTGTTGAACTTAAATAATTATAAATTAAGACAAGAAAATGAGCCTTGTAAAGCCGTATGAATAGTGTATCTAACCATGAAAGAACCGCAATGGCAACGGATCGAGGACAAGCAACTATTAGACATTGTACTTAGACTAATTTTTTTGTACTTTCACCTAATTAAGAAAATCATCTATTATGAAAATATCTGCCAAGATATTTATTATAGTATACCCTTTATAGCTTTGTGCCAACCTATCTTCATATGGTTAACATACATATACCTGCAATGCACATGGCTAGCAAAATTAATGTATGAAAGTATTGTTAGAGTATATGTGTACGGTTCGATATGGTAGTCTAGGATAGAGTTAGGATCTATTTCCATCTATTCCCTAATTTGTCTTGTACTCCAAGTCGGTCCATTGTACGCCTATATATACTCGCCCATGAGGCTCAATAACACATCCATCAAATTCCGCCAATCTCATAATTCTACATGGTATCAGAGCGGCACGATCTGACCTAGCCGCCGCCGTCGCCGCGCTTCCGCACCGCGCCGCCCCCGGGGAGGTCGATCTCCATGATCTCCGCCGGGGCCGCGCCGCCCGTACCTAGGGTTCGTCCGCCGATCGGTTGATCGGCTGCCCTAGCATCTTTTTTTCGATCTTTAGATCGGTTTTCTTTTTCCGCCGGTCACTCGATCGGCGTTTTCTTTTTTGGTTTTCCGATCTAAGATCGGTTTGCGTCACCCGCCACTGCCGCCGTCTTCTCGCGCCTCTACTCCGACAACGGCATCGATCTGCATCGGCCCCCTCCTCGACAACCGGCTATCGCGGCCGACTCGCCGGCGCTGACTTCGCACCGTTCGGCTCCTCCAAGCCGGCTATCGCGGACGACACGCCAACGCCGACTCCGCACCGACCGACTCGTCTTCACCGACCGCGCAGCAAGGCCGGACACGCCGTCCACAGGACGTCTCGACGCGTCGCCGCCGGCTTCTCTCGCTTGCAAGGTCTCCATCGCCGGTTCGTCTTCGTCGCCATCGACCGGGACTTCATCGACAACTTCGCCATCGACTCCGATCTGCGCGTCGTCGTCGCTGCCATGGCGCGTTCCGCGCTGCGTCGGTCTGATCAACCGATCGCGGGCCTGCACCGCCAAGCACGTCCCCGAGCACGCGCCTATCACCGATCGAGCTACAGGTTGCCGCCGCGTCACCCCTTCGGGCTGCCGCGCCGCCGCCATTGGTCCATGTTGCCGGCAGCCAACTCGCCTTCCCAGGCGTGTACGCCGCTGGCGGTTTCCCGCCGTCGCTCCGACCCGCGCGCCGCTGCTGCGTCGCCCCTTCGGGCTGTAACGCTGCGGCACGCGGTCCACTTCGCCGTCCCTGCGTGTCGACTTCTACGTGGTATGCGCCGCGCCGACTCCTTCGACGTGGGAACGCCACCGTCCGCGCATGGTCTTCGTCAAGCCGCCGGGTTTCTTCCTCGCCAACTTCGAGTAAAAGCCGCTGCCTTCTACAGGTAACCTGCTGGCCACCTCAGGCCGTCGCAGGTCCCGCCGATCACTCCTTATCCAGGCGTCCAGCATGGCCACCCCAGGCCGCCGCTGCCTTCGCCGCCTTCTACATCTTCGTCCACCACGACCACGTCGCCAGCGTCATCATCCTCGTCCCCGACTACGTCTACTCCGACAACCGCGGACGACATCGGCACCTTCTACCCCCCGATGATTGGCGCCGCAATCGTCGTCGAGTCCTCCTCTGCTGGACGGTGGCGTATGGTTCACGGTGGTCCCTGCCCCCGCATGCACGGTACTGGCAACACCGGTGCGTGGCTTCGTCCCCGACGTGTCCCCGGGTCTGGCAAACCCGGGTCGGCGCCTCGTCTACATCGGCTTCGACAACGTCTTCGGCATCGACTCCCTCCTCTACGACTGTCTCGACCACGTCACCGACTTCTTCTATGCGTACTCGGCTCTGGCAAAGCCGGAGTATGCCTTCGTCCCGGACGTGCGCCTTGTTCTGGCAAAACAATGGCCGCACTTCGTCCTCGACGACTTGTACTACGTCTTCTTCGGCATCGGCATCCTCGACGACTGCCTCGACGTGTCTCCATCACTCTTCACGCGCACTATGCGCCCGCGGCTTCTTCTGCATCTACCTCGACACCGGCAACCCGGCCACGACATCGACCACGGCGACCCCTCGCACGGCTACCACGACCAAGGCTGCACCGCCTAATGCTCTCGGCTCCCTCGACATCGGCAACAAGGGCTACCACCTCGCCTGAGCTCCTCATCAACTTCCTGTACAGTCCAAGCTCTACACCGCGACACCGTCCACGACGTTCCCGCTCCTACTACGGGGGGATGTCATCCCACTGAACTCTACCTCGGTTTTTCTCCAGTCTGATCGTCCGCGACGCTCCAGTTGTTCATGACGCTACCGCTACGACCGCGGGGGATGTTAGAGTATATGTGTACGGTTCGATATGGTAGTCTAGGATAGAGTTAGGATCTATTTCCATCTATTCCCTAACTTGTCTTGTACTCCAAGTCGGTCCATTGTACGCCTATATATACTCGCCCATGAGGCTCAATAACACATCCATCATATTCCGCCAATCTCATAATTCTACAAGTATGCGCTTATGTCATATTCTATATTTCTCTGGTATACGAGAAGTCAGTAAAAAACCAAAGGTCTACCAAGGAGCTTGTTATTAAAAACAAATAACTAAACATACTTTTCTTATGGTTTAAATTTACAATGATAGGAATTAGAACTGTGTACCAAAAAATCCTAAAATTTGGCAACATTTATATATTTTAAATTTTGATAGACTTGAAAAATATAATTGTTAAGATCGTATATTGGGAAAATGAGTTGCTAATAAGTAAAAATATTTAGTATAAATAAGTAGAACATGGAGTAGTTGAATCTCTGTGTAAAATCAACATGAATCAAGCCACGCAAGTTCTTAAGCAATTGAGCTGACTTATCTTACCCCATGTAGGTCATGACTTCTCATTCCTTTAGGAGCTTTTGCCACATTTTCATGGTAGAAAAATGGTGTCCACTTGCATAGTCATGGATTGGCATATTTTTGTAAGGGCGGGCAATTTCAAGCTGAAAAACTATTTGCATAGTCATGGATTGGCTGCAAACGAATTAACTAAATGAGACTGGTCACTATCTCTTATGAGCTTAACGCTAAAAATTAGCTATACTAAGCAAAGTGTTTTCCCTTTTTAGGCCAGTAACTTTCCTTGAATTCAATTGACACACTAACGCGCGAATGCCTTTCGAGTAAACCAGCAAACGGCTTGAGACTAACAAAGACCAGACACAATAGATCTGAAAATTCACCATGCAAAAGACTCTTTTTTAAGATATACCAGTGGTGTTCTCGGTATGCATACAGAGGTCACGTTGTTTCCAAACGACACGGCCTTTGCGGTGACCAAAAACAAGTAGAAAGGCATTCAAGCATCGCAAATCCAAGAAACTCCAAATATAGTCTGACACGAAAAGCGAAATGACCAGAGGGATTGGGGCTGTTTCGGCACCAAAAACGTGTCACTATGCTAAACACGTCGAATATCCTCAAACTAATGTTTGCTTTGGGGGTATTGGCCCAAATGGTTAGCAATAGGGATATTGATTCGCAACGACCCAATTGCAGGAGACGAGCTCTACTAACTGAGAGTATGCATGAAAGAGTCAAATACTTCTTCTATTCTTTTCCCTGGTGCAGTTGGGCCATCCTGGACCCGCCTGGTCAACACTGGAAATCTGAGAGGTCAGGGATTGCTCTGCTCCATCATCTCTAGTCTCAACTCCTACCTCTAGGTTGTCCACATCGCCTATATAATACCAAATGACATTTTACCAAGTACATACTATCCATACTTATCTATAACGAGCAATGCTATTTTACCAACTGCATATTATTCATACATATGTATAACGAGTAATGATATTTTGCCAAGTACTAAGCACACAACAGAGCTAGGTTAGGTACTTATACGCATATGTGTAGACTAAGGCCCTGCTTGGATTGACGTAATTTAGGCGAAATGATCGGATTATTCGACGGAGCTGTCCAGGCCCGTAGAAAATGCTGCGCAAGCGCCGGAAACTTTACGGCTCCGTAATCTGATCCAACAATCCAATCGGGGCCTAAAGAAGAGGCAAGAACCGAGGAAAGCCATGCCATCATTTTGGAGACGTTGAGGCTGGCTGGTTGGGTTTTGCATTGTCATTTGTCTTGAAAACGTGAAGAATTGATAGCCGAAGTTCTTACCCAACTAATTTCTCCCTTCGGCTTTCGCAATAGGACCCAAGCACAATACTTGTAGTCATAGCACTAGCTAAAATGAGGGGAATTTGATTTTTTGCCCCGCTTTACTTCGTACATATCCGATTTGCCCCTCTTTTCTTTGACATCTCCAATTTGCCACTACTTACTTTGCCTCTTTATTATTTGCCCTCATTGTATTATTTTTTATCTTTTAAGGGATTAGGCAACAATTTGGAGACAAGTATACCCTGCCTGCTATCGTGAATCGATCTTCCCTGTTCGTCAATCCAATTCATTTGCTCCCCTGCTTTTACATCCCAACCGAAGAACCCTAGCTAACTGCCATCGGCGCCGCCGCTGGCCGCTGCACCTTGGGACCGGCGCCGGCGTTGACCGCTCGGCGTGAAGAATCGTAGATGGTGCCCCTGTGCCCACCCCTGCAGCTTGCTGCGTGGCGCTGCACCTGCCTACGCCGCGGCCATCGCGGGCGGCGACGCGGACTTCTTGGGAGAGGACGACGGGGACACGGCTGGGAACTTGGAGAACCGGAGCGGCTTCTCGGCGGCAGTGGCGGCGCGAGGGAGGAGGTCGCCCGCGCGGAGTCCAGACACCGAGAGCGCCTCCGTGGACGCGCCGGCCGCAACCATCAGATGCGTGGCCGCGCCACCTGCCACCGCGAGATGCAGCGCGTTGGCGCCATCCGTGCCCGACGCACGGGTGGCCTCGCGAGGCGCGGCGGAGAGCACGTACGCGGTACACCAGCACCATCGTGTACCCATAGAGCGTGGCGACCATGTCCGACATCCGGCTCTGCATCGCTAGCTTGGACAGATGCTGCCCGCGCCGCCGCTCGCAGAGCTGCCAGTTGCCGCCGCCGTGGGCGTTGCCTCCGTCGCCCTCCCTAGCTCCAGGCCGCCGTGGGGGTTGCCGCCGCCGCCGTCTGGTTCCACTGCTTGGGGCGGACGGGAGCTCTGTTCTTCTGTTCTGTAGCACGACTGCACGAGCGACGCGAGAAAATCACGAACAGACGAGGCTCAGCTCGATTGGCTCAGGTCACACATGTAGATGGGTATTTTGGTAATTATCTGTGGGTCCCATACGTCGCTAATTTTTTTTAATAATATTTTTTTTAATCAAATTCGAAAAATATTACGCAAATCTACGAAATGGCAAAAATAATACGGCCTCAGCCTGGGCTAAGCCGACAGGGCCCTGTCGGCCTGGGCTGGGCCGATTAGCCCTTATCGGCCTTGTCTAAGCCGAGCAGGTGGGAGGGCGGGCCAGGCCTGCGGCCGACAGCGTGCGTGGCCACAAGTCGGCCACGTCGACGCCGACAGGCTAATCGGCCTTGGCCAAGCCGATTAGTCGCTGGCATCATTCGGGCGTCGGGCTCCTTCTTCCTCCTCGCTCTCTTTCTTCTTTCTTCATCTTGCTCACTGAAACAAAAGAGTCCATGGCGATTTCTTCCCTCCCCCGGTGATTTCTCCATCCAGCCAGTAAATCTTAAGCCTACAGCTGTTATAGAGTTAGGGAAACTCCGATCTACAGATGGGTTAGGTTGTGGGTGTGATTTTGTGGTGCTTTTTTGGAGCAATGGTGGAGATGTGGAGGAGGTTGGTGTAGCTCGTGGAAGACGTGGTGGTGGTGGTTCTGCTGCTCCGGCCGTGGTGGTGGTGGTGGTGCTACTCCATTGAATCAAGGCACGCTTCAAGGGTATGATTTTTCTGGGCTAATTAGGGTTTACACTAATTACGCATGCATTATTGTTAAATATATAGTTGTTCCGGTAGTAATAATTAAGTATATAGTTGTTCCGGTTATAACAGTAATTTGGTGTCACATTTTTAGGTTGTCGAGATGAGTAATTTAGTGAAATGTTTGTTTTACTACGGTCCTGGCACAGTTGTAGTAAATGAGTTAGGAGCTGATTTGGGTCAGTTTCGATGGTCAGAGTTGGAACTGAGCGACCCACAAACATGGTCAATAAGTCAGCTGAAAGATTGGTTGGCAGCATGTTTAGGGCTTAATCCTGAAACAGACACCGTCAGTGTGCATGCACTGTGGACGAAGTCAAGGTCACAGGTGTTTTTTTATTTGAGGCCGATAGATCGGACCTCTCAGATGGTGCGATGGTTGCAAGGCTGCGAAAGCAGGGGATGCACCCCTATCGCGTTACTGATACCTGTCGCGAAGGAGGTGATTCCGCCTGAAGGCGAGGGAGGTCACGATCCTGGACAGAGTAGTCAGGAGATGCATTTATCTGGTCATGATTATAATCAGGAAGATGTTGGAGGTGGTGGTTATGAATCTGGCCAAAACAGTGAGGCAGAAGTAGCAGATGATGAGGGTGTTGAGGCAGATGCGGATGAGGAATTCCAACAAATGATGGAAGAGGAAGATGAAGATGGTGATAGTGCTTATGGTGATGATTCCGACGAGTCGGATGACGAACATGTCGTGCCCAATTCTGCGTCATGGAGTCATGACTTCACTTCGTCAATGACAGTGAACGATGGTCATGATTCTGCCTGGGAATACCATCAGAACCAGGTTGCTGTGGGTGCTCTATATCCCGACAAGCAACATTTGCAAGACGCAATCATTAAGTGGGCAATGTCGACATGCAAGACATTCAAAACCAAGGTGTCAAGTAAAAAATATCTGACAATGGAATGTGAGGTTGCAGGCTGTCCTGGAAGGGTGCACGGTTATCGCCCTCAGTTCGCCATAAACTGGAAAGTGAGCGACGTAGTACAGCACACATGTAGAATTGACTGTATTACTCAAGATCATCGTAACATTTCGTCGACGCTTATAGCTCGGTTGCTGTACTCAGAAATAGTACAGGGCAAAGCTATGGAAGCGAAGGCTATTCAGCATAAGGTGTTCACCAGGTTCAAGTACAAAATATCTTATGGCAAAGTTTGGAGGGCTAAGCAGATGGCACTTGAGAACAGATTCGGATCGTTTCTGGACTCATATGTCTCAGTTGTTCGGCTCCTCCACACATTGCAGGCCCGTAATCCAGGCACATATGTCGACATCAAACACTTTTGGATGGCAGAGTTTCCCTATCGTCCGGCCCTCTATTGGACCGCCCGCAGCAGCAGTCCTGGGTGCAGCGCTTAGAGGAGAAGTTGCGACGTATCTACCAGGCTATCACGTGCACACGTACGTCGGACGTCGATCACCGCCAAGCACCACAACGCCCACCGCGTCATCCCCCGCAACAGGAGCAGCCACAGCCGCAGGTCACGCCCCAGGATCGACACAGTCCGCGACCTCGTATGACGTCGCACCCGTCGCCCAGGGCACCCTCTCCTGACCAGGCTGGAGGCTCGTCTTGGCATCAGCAGTTCAGTCCCACGACGGGCTACCAGCTTCGACCACCTCCCCAGCCAGAGGGTAAGTACCTTGTAAATTTTTATTCACCACGCTTAATGCTACGTACTTGTTTCTTACAGTTTTATTGCATCCAGGAGCCTACGGATATCGTACGTCTATGTCCGCTCAACAGTCGTCTGGATCCGCATGGGAGAGTGAGCAGGAAAGTGGGAGCATCCCTCAAACTTACACACAGCTGGACCATTGGATGGGTATGTACAACACTCCACCACCACAGCCCACACAGGAGACACAACAGGACCACGACGAGTCCCTGGTTCCTGGACGTGACGTTCGGCCACCGCACAGGTATGGATGGACGCCGCCGCCTAACGCACCACCACCGCGTCGTGGCAGACGTCGTGGCTGACACTTCACTCTATTCGTTGAGACTTGTCTATCTATCTATCTACCAGACTTATTTATATCTATGTTGGGACTTGTCTAACTATCTATGTACTAGACTTATTTCGCATTGATATTAGGTGTATGAGACATATCCGTATTTCTATGTATGAGACATATTATTATCTACGCACGAGACATATTATTATTATCTATGTATGAGACATATTTATGTTCGTATGTACGACACATATTATTATCTATGTACGAGACATATTATTATCTATGTACGAAACATTCCACCTTGCATAAATTAATTTAACATACAGCACTACACGTACACGTTACAACTTCACTAGTTCTAAACACTGCATAGAACAACTACTGGTACAAATATTACATGCAACTCAACGATAACTAATTCGAATCAACGACTTCACTTCCCTCTGCCACGTGCTCGTGTTGGAGGCATGAAGTCGTCATCACTATTTTCATCGACGACAGCCTTGGATGCACCAACACTCTTCAACTTACGTCTAGAGTTGCCTCGTTTAGGAGGCATGAAATCATCATCACTATCATCTTAAACGGCTTTCTTGGATGATCCACCACTCGTCGCCTTTGATATAGCCCTCTTCACTGCTTCAGCGTGAAGGAGATTTCCAGGCCCATCACGACATGCGCCAAAAAGCATTTCCATCCAACCAAAATGAGGGATCTCTTTGTTCACAAACTGTCCATCGGCAGGCCAGTGCTGGACATTCACAAAATCAGGGGAAAAAAGTTAGTACGATAACACTAGATTCTAACATAATATAAATTCGGTACTCAGTTACCTTCACGTGAAATGCATAGGCCTCCGGCGAAAAATGGATTATCTTTGACTTAGGTGTCATAGGCATGTCCCTAAGCCCCGCCTCAATAGCTTTTAGCTCATTAATTCTCTGCCACTTCCACCGCCACCCATCAATTTCATCTGAAATTTCTTCAGGGGTCATCTGGATTTTGTTTTTTTTTTGCTATAATTTCTCCCACCTCACGAATGTTGCCCCACTCACTAACTAGCTCCCTATAACATCTCTTGGGCCTACCCTCCCTAATACTACCTTCAGTCCATATTGCGGCGTGATACAAAACACACCACGACCTATGCTCCGAACTAGGACCCGAACTACCAGACATCGTTCCTATCCGACTGAGGAAATAACCACGCACCACACCCCTCCTCCATCACCAAATCTAATGGGGTATATATATAGGCTCACCCAGGAGAAGAAGAGCGGGAGAAAAATGGCGGGAGAAAAAAGGCGGGAGGAAAATGGCGGGAAAAAAATGGCGCGAGAACTATGGCGGGAGAATTAGGGCGGGAGAAATATGGCGGGAGAAGAAGGGCGGAAAAAATGCCGGGAGCGACAAACAGGAGGGAGAGAAGAAGGCGGGAAAAATAAGGCGGGAACGGGTGTCGCCAGGAAGGGCTGGCGCGAAAAATGGAGACTAATACGGAAACATGCACTGGTCGGCTGGGCCAAGGCCGACAGGACCTAGTCGGCCCAGCCGTGGCCGACAGGGTCTAATCGGCTTAGCCCTGGCCGATTAGGTCCTCTGACACGCGCAGGCGTCGGCCGACTACCTGATCGGCCCAGCCCAGGCCGACGGGGTCCTTTCGGCTTAGCCCAGGCCAAGGCCGTATTATTTTTGCCATTTCGTAGATTTGCGTAATGTTTTTCGAATTTGATTAAAAGAATGTATTATTAAAAAAAAATCCCTTCATACGTCAAGGGGCAAGTAATAAAGAGGCAAAGTAAGTAGTGGCAAATTGGAGATGTCAAAGAAAAGAGGGGCAAATCGGATATGTATGAAGTAAAGTGGGGCAAAAAATCAAATCCCCCCTAAAATGAGGTACTTACATTAAAATTTGTCTTCTGGCCACCAGTATCTACTGTACTACCTTCGGTCGGTAAAGATTGTCGTGAAAACAATCTAAACTTGTACAAATTCCTAGACACCTCACGACAACCTTTACGGATTGGAGGGATAGCTTTTATACCAGGCCCACGTGTACGAGCTCCATTGGCCGAACGCCCTCATCACACTCCTAAACCTCATGCCCAAGGGACGTTTAACTTAAACAGCAAGCAAGCAAAAAGCCCAAGCCCGGACGCTGCCGCTCGGGAACATTCGGCGCTGCTTCGCTGCGCACCGCACGAACGTAACGGCCGGTTCGGACCATCCGCGTCCGTCCGATCGAGGCCCCGGCACACGCGCCGACCGATCCGACGGCGCGGGCTCGCGTCCGACCCCGCGATAAGAACGGCCAAGGATCCCAGCGAGAAACCGTTCCGTCATTCGAACCGACTCATCGCCACTCGCTGCTCTTCCTCTCGAGTTCCTCGAGTTCGCCGTCTCCGCCTGCTCGCGACTCGATCCGCGGCGCTGCGCCGTTGGAGGACTCCGGGAGAGGTGCGTACTACGGGCGCCCTTCGATCGATCTATCAATCTCCTCTCCCCCGGTTCGCGTGCGCTTCGTTAGGTTCCTCTGTGCGGAGAGATTTGGTCGATTTCTTCGCATTATGTTGCGAGTTTGATTTCCAGAGCGGTTGGGGTTCGCGGATACCTGACGCCGCAGCAGCACCTTGATCTGGCCATGGTTCTTACTGTTTTACTTTTCGCTGTTGTTGCAGGCGGCGGCGGCGGCGGCTGCTTGCGTGCGGTAGCGGACGGCGGAAACGATGGTTTCCTTCGACATGAGCGACCGCAAGAGTACGCGTCTCCACCACCGCACCCGCCCCCTTTCTCCCCTGTCTCGTCCAGTTCATGAGTCGTTTTGTGCGAGATCGGGTGGTGTTTTTGCTCTCATGTCTTGAGTCTTGTTAATTTTTCGATTGAGGGAGATTTGGCTCCGTGTGCTGCCCTGTCTGTGCTGGTAGCCGTAGGAAATTGACTTGGTCGTTTCGTCCTGACACTACTATTGATGGGATGATTATTATTTGCGTCCTTGTTGTTACGAATTTTACTGCGTAATTTGACATCCAATCTCTTCACTGTGCAAGTTGCATGTATTCGCTTGGTGTGTAGAATCTCGCCCAAATTCACCAAATGTTTCCTGTCAGGGTTTGTTTACTGCATTATTTGTCATCATGTAATGTTTTGGCTACTTTAAAACGTGGACTGTCTCGCTGTAGGGTAGTGTAATGCATAATGTTTGGCAGATCTACGAGTACAAAACCAACTTGGGTTTACGAACATGTCATTTTCTTTAGAATAAGAATCTCTACTTATCGGTGTTTGGTCATTCATTGGTTACATGAACCATCTGATAGTTGCTAAATATGACTGAAATTTGGTTGTCTGATTAAACCTGGTGACACTTCGCTTCCTTGTCTTGCACAATGTACCTGCACCTCTGAACTCTTGCTCAAACTGTTTCACATTACCAACAGAGATTGGGCTGGGCTTGACTGGGTTTGGAGTTTTTTTTCTCGTTTCTTGGGATCATCATGCTGTTTGACAAGGGGTTCCTGGCAATGGGGAATGTAAGAATCACCCTCCTGGTTTACTTAGGGCATGTACAGCGGGGGCGCTTAGCCCAGACGCTTAGCTCCAATCCCTGTCCGTTACGCTCAATATCCCGGCCGTTTCATCCTATTCCCTGTCAGGCCCAGGATTCCCGCTTGCGTCGACGCAAGTTCTTCTTCGCTGGGCGTCAAACTGTGCCCGTATAAGCGCCTGTAGTAGTAATTACCGTTGGAGGGCAGGGCGCTAACGCCGCTGCTAGGCAATTATTCCCCTTTCTCATTTCCTTAAGCGCCTGCTGAAGCGTCTCAGCGCTGTACATGCCCTTATACTTCACTGCAACCTACTCCTTTCTGATCATCTTGTTGTTGTCAGATTCTCTTCGTGTCTGGTGTTACACTAACCATTGGGCTGAACTCAACCGTACAGTTCTTCAACAAGCCTAAGAATCACAAGGTCCTGTAACAATTAAAGCTCAGACATATATCCAAACTGTTCACTTCCCATTCAACTATGAGCTAACAAGATTTACCTGAATGTGCAGGGTTCGATTGCTTTCGGGATTGGCCTTTTCATGGTCCTTATTGGTTGGCCTGTCTTGGGCATGATGGTGGAGTCGTATGGCTTTGTCGCGCTATTCAGGTTGGTGAATCATGTGTTGTGCATTTATATGTTCATCTGCAAGCTGGTTTTCAGCATGCATTGAGATTTTTTTTTTTGTGACTATCTGATTGCTGCCGAATTTTGACACAGCGGCTTCTGGCCTACTGCTGCTGTATACCTGCAAAAGACCCCCGCCGTTGGTTGGATTTTCCAGTACCCTTTTGTGACTTCGGTAAGACAATGTGTATTTGTTCTGTACTCCCTCCGTTCACAAAAGGATGTCTCAATCTTTTCTAGATTTGTATGTATGTAGACATAATTTAGTGTGTAGATATATCCAAATTTAGATAAAGTTGAGACATCCTTTTATGAACGGAGGGAGTACGTGTTTGCTATTTCTGGACTGCCTTAATTTTCTTCAAGCTAAATCCAATCCTGTTGCCACTTTAATTTATCTAGAGATAGGTGAACCATATGAATGAATCTTACATCTTACTGATGTTCCCTACTCGCATTTCGCAGCTGCTCACTCGGTTCAGAGGAAGACGAGTCCCTGTGTAATTGCCGTGCGGCGGAAACAAACCCGGGGAATGCCACTGCCAGATCGCGTGTAAAAAGAAGATGGCCATGTTGTTTTGCTCGCTTGTTGTTAGATTCATTAATGCTGTGATGCATGTTAAATCCCGCTGCGCTACTACCAGTGAATTTATTTTTTAGATCTCTTGGCTACGTCAAAAATTGTACAAAGCATTTGTTAGTACTCCGTACTTGTTAAGTAGGCGAACAGGAAGAGCTGAAGCTGATACCTCTTTTCTGAATGATGATGACGACGAATTGGTTTGTAGATAAGTCCATTTTTCGCTGATGTATTTTTGTTAGACATTGATTTCGGTTCCAGTGCTCTGTTTTCTAAGAAAAAGAAGGAAAAACTTACAGTTAGTTCATATCTCCCACTGATTTTAGCCCCTGAGGAAGTCATTTGCTCGCTTGGTTCCTATACAAAGAATCGTTCTCGACTGTGAACTGCTGATTGCATGTCTGCACGTTGCATGAACAACAACGCAGTAGAAATACACTGCTAGAGAAACAGGGTTATGCATCACCAGCAGGGAGGTCAAGCAACCATCATGGCTTATACATCAGCAAGGGTAACTATGATAACTCAAAAAGTGGAATATGGTAAAAGCCAAAACAAAGTTTATATTCACATAAACTACCTGCATGCACAAGCCGTGGAGAGATCTAGCTGGTGAAAAACAGTCACAGGTTTTGCATACCATGTAACTGCATAATCAATACCCGAGATTATTCACTTCTGGAATCTGTCCCCACTCGTAGTATGTCCTTGTATGCCCACACGCTTCACTTGGTGTTTAAACTTTCAACTTTGCCCTGGTATGTACATACAAATGAAACACCAAAGCATATAACTGTTCTTTGTTTCTTTCTTCTCCGGTATCCTGCGTTTCCATGGCACTTCTTTGATTTCAAGCTGTTCCGTTCATGAAAACCTGTAGTCTCAACTTCCCATGAGTGACCCAAGCACACTATCCCTGGACAGGTAAATTTCTGATCGCATCAAATGTAGCTGGGATCAAAGAAGATAACCAAAGGATTCAAGGTTCAGAGAAACCCACTAAGATGAGAACTGATAATACAGATTTTGCATATATAGAACAGACTCCAGCGTTAGTTTGGACAACAGTTTCCACAAATTTATAACTGACAATGTGATCACCAATCTATTTACAGATGCTAAGAACAAACAGGGACCAAGAACTGATTTCTTCAGGTTTGCTCCCATGGAGTTGTTCTTCTCCAATTACATAAGCATCAGATATACGGAAGATCAGAAAACTAAGCTATAATTGAGCTACATGATCCTGGAGTACTTCCTGTTACAACATTCTGTAACTTCCTAACCAAAGTGCTATACAGTATCACAACCAAACCTCTTCCAAGGTGAAGCAACGACTATGAGCTTCTCATAATTTTAATTGCTTCGCTGCCGCTTCTGATGTCACTCAGTAAAGCAATTTGATGTAGAAGTTGCGCTATCCTCTGCAACAAGAAATGTAAGAATATATTAAAAGGGCAAAATCGAAAAAGGGACATAGGCTCAGTAATCTGCAGAGGTGCCAAATGCACTTATAAACCTTTTCGACGAGACTCAATAAAAGCAACCATACATGAGAGTACATGGAGGAAGATAGAGTCAGTTAACACAAATTGTTGGTAGTTTGTCACCCAATGTAGATTTTCATATTTATAAATGCAGAAGAAAACACAATGAAACCTTCAAGCATCAATCTGTCGACGGATTATGTTGTGGATCATCATAGGACACAAAGGAATGTCCATCTTCCAAAGTTTTACAAGCAAAGATTGTGCATAAAGGCAAAAGGTCTTGAGTAAGTTTTAATTGGCGGCTAAATGACAGCAGTACACACTAATTAACAAGATATATGCTAAGACGGACATGTGCAACTTATGTGAATCTCGTGAAATATGGCAAACCACTACCTATAAGAAAAGTACAACTTTTCGAGCCCATTTGGTTGCCTGAACCCAACCCCAAGATCAAGACTTAAATAGGACTAAGAGGGCGTAATCATCAATGGGTAACACACGAACAGTCAAAAGACACTGTATATGTTGTTTGCCAGCATCAAGGGAGTGAACAAAGTATAAATGTTCATCTCTAAGTCTCCGGTCTCCCCCAACATCAACCATTGTAAGAAGAAATATCGAAGAAACAGTTTTCCTGGGTTTATTTATTCATCGCCAGGTTCCCAAACATTAAGCTTTGACCCAACACCTCTCACCGCATAGTATTATGTATATATCAGTCAGTTAAATATTATCAAGCATATTATCAGTTCCTAATGAGGACAATAACCAACGAAATCTCTTGGGTTCAAATCAATTCAACTTCCCAGAAATCGAATTGCTTCAAGACTACATTGAAGCATACCATCAGTTACTAATGATGACAACTGGCAACGAAATCTTTGTGTTCAGTCAATTCAACATCCCCAGAACCCGAATTGCTTCAAGACTACATTGGTATGTTCTAGTAATTCTCAAAACTGAAAGCATTGACAGGTTCTAGATATGCCAAACACACACAGATTTCGTTCGCATCATGAACAAAGGCTGTAGAGATCCACAAACCTTATCCTTCTCCTGCGAGAGCAGGACGAGCAGGTCCATCTCCCTCCTGTCCCGCCGGCGCACGTACAGCAGCGCCCCAACCACAAACGCCGCCGCCGCAGCCGACCATACGGCTGGCCTCACCGCGGGACATCCGCACTCTCCGCGCACGAGCACGGATCCGGCACCGGCCGCCCACGCGCGCCTCGCCGCCGCGCGGCACCTCCCCCAACCCCACAGCCACTCCTCTTCCTCGTCATCGGTATCCTCCTCCTTCGCTTCCTTGGTCGCGGCCTCCTCGGCCTCCGCCTCAAGGCCCAGGCCCTCGTGGAGGCGCGGGGGGAAGATGGCGCAGTCGTCGAGGCCGCCGTCGACGGGGGAAGCGGACCCGGCGCCGGTGGCAACGGTTACGGCTGGGTGGACGAATTCCCAGGCGTCGGAGGCGGGGCAGGCGGGGAAGAGGAGGCGGAGGGCATGGAGGCGAGGGAGGAGGAGGAGAGCGAGAGGTTCAGCGTCTTGGACTTGAGGAGGAGGTGCGGGTTGGGGGAGGGGAGGAGGAGCGGGTGCAGCGCGGAGTAGGGCGAGGCCGGGGCGGACATGGAGACGACGAGCTGGGATGGCGGCGTCGACGGCAGCGGCGGCGGGAGCCTCTCGTCCATGGCCACTGCTGCTACCGGTCGATTTTTCCTTTTCCGTTATCTCGAGGTTTTTGTCCAGAAAAAAGTTGTCCTTTATTGTGGTGCGTGAGAAGTTGACACCGTGTGTTTTCAGCTAAAGTGTGATTCAGTAATATGCACTTCTATACCTAATAATAAAACCATTAAGGTTTCTTGTGGTACGACACTTTTCTTTCCAATTATACCCCTACATATGTGGTGTAATTACCCACCTATGCCACCCGTAAGTCAGAAAAACGTTTCGATTTCTTTACCTCACCAATCGATCGATGCGTGCATTGGTTTGGTTCGACAGAAAACCACGTCCGTGGTCCGAATCGCTCTACTTGGGCTGGCCCTTTTCGCTCCTCCCCGGCCCTTTTCGCTCCCTGGCCCAGCCAAATCCTTGGCCCGTTTCGAATTTACCTTGCTCTCTTCAGCACGCCTCTGCCTCTGACCGTCAATTGATCTTCTACAGTTCCACACGAACTCCAGCACGCTCCAATGGATGTGGGCTCCGACACGAACTCTACAAATTGTTTTTGTTTCGTACGTCAAGAGACCAACCCAAACCGACGTAACCTGATCAGACCCGAGTCGGCCTCCTATTGCCTTCTCCGGGCCTTTAAATACGGGAGCAATCGACTGCATGAAATCGATTAGACCTTCCGATCCAAGTCGAGCGTTCCAAATTATCAAACACGCGAGCTGGAAATTCGAGGAGAGATCGAGCGAGAACAATGGCGGCGAACACGCGGACAGAAGCAAAGTCGACGAGATCTTGGGCCCACGCGCGCTGAGCCCTCCGAGCTTCTGTTCGTAAATCGTACGAGACGGATGCGCTTCCCTCACATCAGCGCGATTCTAAGTATTACAAGGACGTAGCCCATAGGCCGTAGCGAAGGCATGAGGAGATCGACAAGCCGGAGCTAAGCGTTGAAACGGACCACCCTTTACATTGCAGTACGCGACCCGGGGATGAGAGGGTGTGCCTACATGAGGTGATCTGCTCGACTGCTCCCCTACTCCGCCATGTTTACCTCGACACCATCCTGCCTTTCGCAGTTTCGCTGGTGACGACGGCTGCCCGGACACCCTCTGGCACCGCCCCGACACCGTGGATGCCAAGATCCAGTCCATCCGTATCCGCATGGTCTGGAAGCGCGGCCGGCGGCCGCAACAGGCGCCTGCACACCAGCACAAGGAGTGCAAGCAGAGCAGCCACCGCGCCACCGCCGAGCCCACCCGGATGTCACCAACTGCCCCCGGCTACGTTGTCTCGTAGAGCACCGGGACGTATGAGATGACAATGACGACCACAACGTCGTCGTATACTCGTATGGGTTGCCCAAAGAGTGCTCTCGGTGGCCGACGCGGACGGCATGCTGAAGAAGTTTCGATCCTGAACTCATCTGGGACATGCTCAACTTCAGTTGTCTGATTGGACTGGATGACATGGAATCGTGCACAGAGATAGACAGTTAGACACGAAGCTAACCATGGTTGCGGTGTTCGATCTCCAAGGTCGTAGAGATTGCAGGATCCGTGGTGTGTGTTTTGAAGAAGCAAGTCGCCAGAAGCAAGTCAACCTGTAGGTTAAGCTAGCTAACTAAGGATAGTAGTCATAGCCAAGCTAGCCAATACGTGCATGTCACCTGATGACCTGATCGATCAACCAGCCTGCTGCCCTGTTTGCTAGCTTGTAGGTGCGCACCTCTACGGACTGAAGTTTTTACAATGCAAAAATTAATAGGTTTCTTCTTTTTAATCGGTGACAGATTCAACAATTTGGACGTAATCTTCAATCATGGTTCATGGATCTCAAGGAGCAAATAATGAAAAGAGGTAGAGATCAGTATGCATGGACGACCAATGAAGAAAAAAGAAGTGATAACGAGCCTTAAAGCCTATATATTGACGAAACAAAACAATTAAGGATTTAACTCATTTGTAAAATAAATGTACACAAGGGAGTAAGAAATATGCAGATCTAGAGAAGAGGCAGAACACACCATGCAAAGATTCGATTGCCATGAAGAATGGTGCATATATTGCAACAGAAACTAAGTTAGTATATCAGTATATACGAAGAATTTATATCAAGGTATCACAAAGATAAGAATTTACGCGGTCAATCATTTTTAGGTAAATTTGGATTGTGTCAACGATTTTCAACAAAGAATTCTTTTTCATTCCCGTAGCAACGCACGGGCATTTTTGCTAGTCATACCATAATTCATGTCGAGGTTTTTATTTCAACTAGAATCACAAAAACCCGAAAAGAAGGGAAAATCTACATAACGCGTCACACCTCCGCGCAGCGCACCTCGTGGGTGGGACCCACCCACGAGTCTTCCTCCTCCCTTCCTTCCTCATTCGTTCCCCATCCGATTTTCCCCTTGCGGGCGGGGCTCCAGGTCGAGACGGCGCCGGCAACGCCGTGCGGAGGCCTGGCGGAGAAGGCGGCCGTCGAGTATCGACTTAACGGGTGGGGGTAGGGTGCTCGCCGGCGACGAGTTCTAGTGTGCGGGGAGGCTTAGAGGGGTGGCCCGGGCGGCGGCGAAGGCTGTGCTTCGAGCAGGGCGGCGTAGCGAGGCGGTCGCGGTAGCGCCACCGGCCACGGTGGAGAGGGGGAGGGAAGGTAGGCGGAAATGCTGGTGATGGTGGTGGGGGCGAGCTCATCTTCTTCCTCCTCCCGTCACTGTCGAAACGCCCACATGCGCAGGTCGGGAACCGAGCGAGCGCTCGCGCGCGCGTGGACTAGCCCCACCCCAAAAGAATTCTAAAACTGAGTTAGTTTTTCTTTAGATATGCTATGTCTCGAAACATGCTTGCGCCCCGCTATATTAATATAGCAACCAACACCATACAACCAACACTGCCGGGGCAAACAACACAGTCATGCCCAAAAGAAAACAAAAAAGAAACAAAGAAAAGAAAACAAAGCCGACAACGGCGGTTCGACGAAAGCAAAGACGACTCGCAACCGCTGCGCCCTCCGGAAGAGTACCACCACGCTCCTAGCGCTCCAAAGCGTCTCATAGCAAGCAACACCTCCAAGAAGGAAGCGACGACGACGACGCTGCTGCCCGGACAGATCCTAGGGTTTCCCTGAGTGTGTCCAAGGGTTTCCCCCGGCATGTTGAGTAGTGGGAAGGAGGTACCCGACGCCCTTCAGGAAGGATGGCGACACCCGCAGGCGTCACCGTGTCAGTGCCGAGAGGGCCGGGATTTCTCCCGACCTCCAAAGAACCATACCCAGACACTCCGAATAGCTCAACCAAACTTGCCACCCACCAACGCACGCCACCACGATCTTGAAGACATCCCCGTCGTCGCTCCGAGGCCTCTGACATGAGGTCGGAAAAAAACCGAGAAGACGGAACCCGACGAGGGTCAGCGGCACAGCAGCACGCGGGAGTGAACTTCCTCCACCACCAAACGGCAGTAGCCGACTGGATGCAGCAGTAGGGCAAACCAGGCCCTCACTGGCCCAGCCGAGCCCAAAAGGGACCGTAAAGCCCCGCCGCCGCACTGCAGCAAGGGCACCGCCGACGCCGCCATCACCTGCACAAGCCCCCTTCTCCTCCGTCTCCCTGGGGAGCACCCACGCCGGGCGGCCCGGCCAAGCCCAGATCAGGCCCGAATGGGCCCAGATCTGAGCCCTAGGGCGCTGCCGGCCGCGCGCCGGCGACCGGCCGGCCGCACACGGCTACCAGGGCCCCCCGCAGCCAACGGCCGCACCACCACCGCCATGGCCGCCCGAGGTGAGCCGGGCCGAAGCCGGATGGAAGCGCACCGTCGCGTGTGCCGCGCGCCGCGCCGCCAGCCACCCACGCGCGGGGAGAAGCCATCCCGCCGCCGCCGGCGCGGCACCGCACAGGCAGCGCCCGGCAACCCGGACCGACGGCAGCAGGGGAGGGAGGGAAGGGGGAGGGAGAGGCGGCGGCGGGGAAAAAGGTCCTCCTGTTCGCCCGTGTGGGGGCGAGACAGGAGGTTGGGGACGAAACGGTTTTCTAGATATGCTATGTAGCGATGTTGATGACCTTGTGCATTCTTGGTTGCTGTAGCACGTCGTGCCAACTTAGTCACAAAATTTTCTCGATGGAACTCGAGCTTTGTACTCCCTCCGTTTATAAATATAAGATGTTTTAGCTTTTGTCCACATTCACATGTGTCAACATGTATGTAGACATGTTTTAATGTGTATGTACACTTATTTCATTATGCACCTAGCCAACATGTGAGATAGCTAAAACATCTTACATTAAAAAACGGAGGGAGTACAACGTTTAAAGTATCTACTGTAGCACATCGACTTCGCTTCAGAACACAGTCAGTTCTCTCTGTAGAGGTTCGGTTATACAAAACCTAAAGCAAAATCCGCATCTTCTATGACAGATCATGTAGCTGAACCTCGTTGCAAATTTAAAAGAGACAGAAACCACACTTCGGGCACTAATTCTTTACACAATTTCCTACCAACATGCCCGTACATTACTTGACCATGCGGTGTATCTCTTTCGAATACAACAAGTTAGTCCAGCGGGCTGAAGAAGATTTCTTTCGTCAATGTGATAAATTCTAGACCGGTAGGTACAACCCATCATGCATTTCTTTCTAATCAAATTCTTCATGTTTGGTTGAGCTTCTAGCCTCAACCTCCATTTACACAGAATGTCGATAAAAACTATCTAACCTTCTTTGCTCCCACAAGTAAATCCTCCCTTGCACGGATGCAAAATGCCTCTATGAGAAGAACACTCGTTACAGCTACTGTCGACATCATCATCTAAAGACAAAATAAATCATTAATAGTTGCTGAGGATTCGGTGACTTGTTTCCTTAAAGATATGCAACAAACAAGTACATACCAAGCGCGATGCATGCTGTGACAGTCTTCCCCCGAGTCATGTTGATCTCAAGAAAGAAATACTGTTGCACCACTTTTAAAGGAGTTTCTCTCTTACAACCCACAAGATTGCAATGGTACCATATGCAATTCGACATTATAGGAGATAAGGCCATGTTGCTAGGAATCAAATCATATTCAGAGTCCTAATGAAAAGAATTGATGATCAGTAAATAAGAAGCTACAAGATAGGAAGTTAAATGTAAATGCGCCCAAGTTACTTTGCACGGAATACTGTTTTCTAAATGAATCTGAAACCAGTTTTACAGTACGAAAAACCATACAAAATAATGATGATAATTCTTATCTTCCCAATCTTCTAGGCTCTACCCTTCAAGATGATATCCGGATCCTAAATGTGGTCTAAAACGCAAATTATGACCAAAACAAAAACAGGCAAGATACAAAGAGGATATTTTTTGGGTCTTAAAGATGGTGTTTCCTGCATGATCCTCACAAAAATGTAAAAACCTCTTTTTAATCACTTGGCACAAGATATCCCTGATTTATCCTTTTAAGAGTGATCACTTAGAAGATTAAATTTACAAAATGAAGCAATTTATGTCTCCGGATCAAACCAAAAAAACAGCCTACCATCACATCCATTAATTAAGTAAAGTAAAAACTCGACAATGACAAGACCTTTGGAAGGCCCCTTGTCAGCAAGTCAATGCTTACCATAAAAGATTATTTATTTAACTTTAAACAAGCAAATATATTTGCTGAAAAAGTCATTTGATGTTTTGAAAGCATCTTTTGAGCTGAGGTTAAAAGTGAATAATAATCCGATTGGGCCAGAAGATTTTGATCCCACTTCCAACAGAACCTTATAATTTGCAAAGTGCAAAGAAGCCTGTGCAGAAACGCAAGCGGGCGCCTCCAGCCAAGAAGGCCTCGGCGAGTTCTACGCCCGCCACCGCCGCCGTCCCTGAGGTACGTGTTCGACGGAATGCCCGCAAGGTACGTCCGATCATCTTGGGATTTTTAGCTCAATAATTTCGCCGTTTTGATTGCCGCCATTGGGGTTTTAGCTCAATAATTTCGCGTCCCTCTTTGTAGCTCCGAATATGCGGCTCTCCTCGAGGAAAACACGGTGAACATCGAGGATGCACCGCTCGGGGACTATGAATACAACGAAATGGACGGCGGGGTACACGGTGGCGGCGAAGAAGAGGACGAGGTGCAAGAGATTGAAGGGGAGGTCTTTGAGGCAACGTATAGCAAGAGGTCGAAGGGCTATACCCAATTGGAGGATACGGTGTTGATCAAAGCTTGGGAGGCCGTGTCCCTCGATGCCATCCACGGCACCGACCAAACCGGGAAAATGTATTGGCAAAGGATAGAAGACAAGTTCTTCCGGTTGATGCCAACCAATGTTGAGAGGACACCACGCACCTACAGATCACTCCAAGGTCGTTGGGATGTGATCAAGCCGGCGGTTAGCCGGTGGAGTAGATGTTTGGAGCAAGTGTACAATGCACCTCCAAGTGGCACTAATGAAGCCGATTGGGTGAGTGTTCTTTGACATAGTTGCTTTGGTTGTACGAAAAAATGATAGTGCTTTGACATAGTTGCTTTGATTGTAGGAAAAAATTGTAGCCGCAAGGTATAGGGACATGCCGGCATCCAAGGGCAAGTCCTTTTGCATTCGGGCATTGTTGGTCATTGCTTAAAAATAGCGAGAAATGGAAGATGAGGAACAAAGAAGCACCACCGAAGAGAGGTGCCTTCACTGTGTTGGACGATGATGAAGATGATGAAGGAGGGAGGAACAAGGGTAGGCCGGATGGCACCAAAAGGGTCAAGGAGAATATCAAGATGGCATCGGAGGCATCAAGTTTGAGAGACAAGATAGATCATATTGTTACGGATACCGATCCGATCTCCTGAGATCTTCCCTACCTAGTTAGATGAGACAATAACTTGTACGGCAATCATGTAATCGACTTGATCTCCAAGTCATCGTCTTGTACCCTTGTATATATAAATGAGAGATCGATCTCGTGGCGTGCCATCAAGCAGCCCGAGTTTGCACAATTGCATGGTATCAGAGCAGCTCGGTTCCAAACCCTAAAACCCTACCCTAGCCTCCCTCCTTCCCTTCCTCCTCCGCCGCCACCATGAGTCCAGATGAGATCGCTGCCAAGCTTCTCGAACTAGAAGAGAAAGAAAAGAAGCTCCAAACCCTCGCCGACGAAATCCGCGCGCGTGCCTCCTCCCTTGATCAACTCGCCGCCACGGCCACCGACCTCGGCAAGCTTCCCCTCCCGGCCACCACACCCTCTCCTCCTATCCAAGCTCCTATACAACCTCCACCAAACTCATACCGATCACCCTAGACATCAATGACGGCAACTACACCAACTGGCGCGAGCTCTTTCTCGTCGCCCTTGGCCGCTATGGCCTGACAGCTCACGTCGTCGGCACCTCCGACGCCACTCCCTCCGATACCTCGCCTTCTTCACCCTGGGGGCGCGATGACTTCACGGTGCTCTCCTGGATATATGGCGCCATCTCCCTCGACCTGCTCGGCATCGTCATGCGGCCCGGCGCCACCGCTCGCACCATCTGGGACGCCATCGAGCAGCTGTTCCGCGACAATAAAAAGCACCGCGCCATCCAACTCGAGGCGGAGTTCCGCAACACTCCGCAAGGCGACCTCTCCATCAGCGACTACTGCGCCAAGCTCAAAGCTCTCGCCGACTCCCTCACTGACGTCGGCCAGCCCATCAGCGACGAGACGCTTGTCCTCACGCTCCTCCGCGGACTCAATGACACTTACGCGCACTTGCGCTCGTTTCTTCCGTTTCAGGTGCCCTTCCCATCCTTCCTCCAGACGCGGTCGGCGCTCATCCTCGAGGAGACACAGAAGAAAACTGACGCCAAGAACGCCGCGTCCACGGCGCTCTGGGCGAGCGGCAACAGCATCATGCCCCACGGCGGGGGCGCCCCTCCTCCTCTAAACCCTGGCGGTGACCGCTCCGGAGGCGCAAACTACGGCGGCGCCAACTACGGGGGCGACCGCTCTGGCGGCCGCGGCTCCGGCTTCTACAACAACTACCGTGGCGGTGGCCGCGGGCGTGGCCGCGGTGGCGTGGCCGCGGGCGCGACAATCCTTGGCAGTTCAACCCGTGGACTGGTGCCCCAACTCGCGCTAATGTTCAGCAGCAGCCATCACGCCTGCCCGCACCAACATCATGGCGTCCACCTGCTCCCGGTCCTCCCGGGATCCTCGGTCCTCCCCCGACGCCACAGGCTTACGCCGCGTTTGGTCAGCCCAACGCCGGCCCGTACCAGCAGCAGCAGAACATCGACCCCGCCCTGATCGCCGCCCTCAACAATCTGCAGATCCCCGGCAACGACTGGCACATGGACACAGGAGCATCCTCCCACATGGCATCCGATCCTGGTAATCTCCACTCCCTTCATCCTTCCTCATCTCAATTTGTCACAGTCGGTAACGGTGCTACCCTTCCTGTCACACACACTGGTTCCACATCCCTCAACACCCCAACTCAAACCCTTTATCTTCACAACATTCTTTTAGTTCCAAATATTATCAAAAACCTAATCTCTGTTCGTCAATTCACCATTGATAATAATTGTACAATTGAATTTGATTCCCTTGGCTTTTCTGTGAAGGCTCTTCCCAGCGGGATCGTGATTCTCAGATGTAACAGTCCCGGCCCTCTCTACAACCTTCAGCGCTCCACTGTCGCCGAAACACACATCGCCACCACCACCTCCGACCTTTGGCATCGACGTCTTGGCCATCCAGGACAGCACACCATCTCCACCAATAAATCGGGCTCCTCCTATGTCATGCTTGTCAACTAGGGAAACATGTTAGATTACCTTTTCATCTGTCGCACTCGTTTACTTCTCGTCCTTTTGAACTCTTACATTGTGATTTATGGACCTCGCCTATCCCAAGTACGAATGGTTATGTTTACTATCTAATTATCGTTGATGATTTTTCCCATTATTTCTGGACCTTTCCACTTAAAAAGAAATCCGATGTTTTTGCAACCTTTGTTGCTTATCATGCTTTTGTTACAACACACTTCACTCTACCTATTCTACATATTCAATGCGACAATGGGAAAGAATTTGACAATATCAAACTTAACAACTTTTTTACAAAACACGGCACAATTTTTCGATTCTCCTGTCCTTACACATCCCAACAGAACGGCAAAGCCGAAAGAGCCATACGTACCACCAACAATGTCATACGCTCACTTCTTTTTCAAGCATCCATGCCTCCAAATTTATGGGCTGAGGCATTACACACAGCCACATATCTTCTCAACATCCGACCATCCACAACACTTCAAAATCAACACCTCATTTTGTCTTGTTCGGCTCCCAACCGTCCTATGACCACCTCCGTGTCTTTGGCTGTCTTTGCTACGCCAACACGGCCTCTACTGCGGCTCACAAACTTGCACCACGAGCAACCAAATGTGTGTTCCTCGGCTACCCACCTCGCCACAAGGGATACCGTTGCCTCGACCTTACTACTCGACGAATACTTATCTCTCGCCATGTCACATTCGACGAATCTACCTTCCCATATGCCCCACAACATACTCCTAACCCATCACCATCCATAGACATCTTTGATCCCCCTACACACGATGACGAAAACCCTAGTCCTGTACATACCTTCGCCCCTGCCATGCCAGACACGCCAAGCCAAACCCCAGCCGTGGTAGCTCGTACTGCACCACTCCCTGCCTCACCAGTCCATCATACTCCAACCCCCGCCACGCCAGATACTTCTGCTACCACGCCCATCACTACACCACCTGGCTCACCTTCCTCGCACCCCATCAGCCCCGTCTCACCTATGTCGACGTTATCCTCTCCTTCACCTGTATCGTCACCTTCACCCTCTCCTCTACCAGTACCCCCGCCTATTATTCATCGAACTAGAAGCACAACAGGGCGTCTTCCAGGTCCTATTGATCGCTTAAACCTCTCGGCAACAGTTTCTTCTCCTATACCACACAATTATCTCACTGCTCTTCGTGATTCCTCTTGGCGTCTTGCCATGCAGGAAGAATACGATGCCCTCATGACCAACAAAACTTGGTCTCTAGTTCCACCACCTCCCGGCGCAAACATCGTCAGTGGTAAATGGATTTTTCGCCACAAATACGCACCTGACGGCTCACTTGCTCGCCACAAAGCTCGTTGGGTTGTGCGTGGGTTCACTCAACAACCAGGCATTGACTTTGATGAAACCTTTAGTCCTGTCGTAAAGCCAGCCACCATACGCATAGTTCTTTCTCTAGCTCTCTCTCATAACTGGCCTATACACCAACTAGACGTTAAAAATGCTTTTCTCCACGGTCATCTTGTTGAAGAAGTCTACAGCCAACAACCCTCCGGTTTCGTTGATCCCTCTAAACCTAACCATGTTTGCCGCCTTCTTAAATCTCTCTACGGTCTCAAACAGGCACCACGCGCTTGGTTTCATCGCTTCGCGGCCTTTGCACGCTCCACCGGGTTCATAGAATCAAAATCTGATGCCTCTCTCTTCGTTCTTCATCAAGGATCTAGCACAGCCTATCTTCTTCTGTACGTAGATGATATCATTCTAACTGCCTCTTCTTCAACCTTACTTCGATCAATCATAAACAACTTCAGCAAAGAATTTGCCATGAAGGATCTCGGTCCTCTCCATCATTTTCTAGGGATCTCTGTCACTCGCTCTCCACATAGTCTACACCTTTCGCAACGACAATACATTCTTCAGGTTCTTTCCCGAGCAGGTATGAGCGACTGCCATCCAAGTGCTACACCGATAGACACAAAAGCAAAACTACCCTCTTCCGCTGGCTCTCCTGTCGCTGATCCTTCTCTATATCGCAGCCTAGCAGGTGCACTCCAATACATCACACTCACACGACCAGAGCTCTCCTATGCTGTTCAACAAGTCTGTCTACACATGCATGATCCCCGTGCACCACATTTTCTCTCATCAAACGTATACTTCGCTATCTAAAAGGCACACTTGATCATGGTCTCACTCTCACTTCTACTACATCACATTCCTTGGTTGCCTACTCGGATGCTGATTGGGCAGGATGCCCTGACACTCGCCGGTCTACGTCAGGATACAGTGTGTTTTTGGGTGACAACCTTGTTTCTTGGTCTTCTCGACGACAGCCAACGGTTTCTCGGTCTAGTGCTGAAGCCGAGTATCGTGCAGTGACCACTGCAGTTGCCGAGACATGCTGGATTCGGAGCCTCCTTCAGGAACTACAGAGACCAATCAACAGCGCCACTATCGTTTACTGTGATAATGTCAGTGCGGTTTACTTGTCAGCTAACCCTGTTCAGCACCGGCGTACAAAGCACATCGAATTGGACATTCATTTTGTTCGGGAAAAGGTTGCATTGGGTGCTGTCCGAGTTCTCCATGTTCCATCTTCTTCACAGTTCGCTGACATATTCACAAAAGGTCTGCCGTCTACTATATTTCATGAGTTCAGGTCCAGTCTTCACATCGGTGAAGCACCAAGTTCAGACTGCGGGGGCGTGTTACGGATACATAGTTAGATGAGACAATAACTTGTACGGCAATCATGTAATCGACTTGATCTCCAAGTCATCGTCTTGTACCCTTGTATATATAAATGAGAGATCGATCTCGTGGCGTGCCATCAAGCAGCCCGAGTTTGCACAATTGCACATATGGTGAAGTCAAATGAGTTGATGGTTACCATGACTATAGAAGCAAAAAAAGAGTTGGCAACGAAGAGGTCTCAAGAGAAAGAGGAGAAGTGGCAGCTAATCAAGGAGGAGAAGTTGCGCAAGGCCGCAATTGAGGAGAAAAAAGCCCAAGCCGAGGAGACCAAGGCTCTTGCCCAGCTCATTGCCGAGGAGAACAAGATCATGATCATGAACCGTAATGAGATGGATGAGCTAACCTTGGAGTGGCATGATTTGATGAGAAAGGGGATCTTGGACCGAAGGAGGATGGCTGCCATCGGTGGTGGGGGTGGTGGTGGTGGTGGTGGTGATTGATGGTGGTGGTGGTGGTGGTGGTGGTGTTGGTGGTGGTGGTGGTGATTGATGGTCGTTCATCATGGTTTCGCCACTTTTGATGTCGTTCTTTTGATGCAAAAAAGATCTATTCGGTTGCCTAGATGATTGAAACCATGTTATTTGCTATTTATGTGTGAGAACTATGTTAAATTCTGAACTATTGGTGTTAATTGTTGGAATTTCTTTTGAATTGTGCAATTATGTTTTTGCGGATTGCGGTTTGCGGGTCCATTTTTGTCTACGGCAGAACAGACACCGCATTGCCGAACTGCAAAACAAAATATTTCTGTTTTGCAGTTCGGCAATGCGGTGTCTGTTCTGCCGCAGACAAAAATGGACCCGCAAACCCGTTTTCCGCGCCCTGCATCGCGGTTTTGCGGGCTGGCGGAATGCGGTGTCTGCTAGAGATGCTCTAATAAGCTTGTGGACCTAGTTGCTTTGCTTCAATTTCCATCTATGCTTTCTTGCACTTGTTTGTGTTCAAAGATTGTCTAGGAGGGAGTGAGGATTCCATGTTGTGCACACCATATTGCAATGCAAATCTTTGGATTCTCAATGCAATGCAAATCCTACTTTGTGTATGTACCTTGGGGAGCTCTCTCTCTTGATGTTTAGAACACTTGGTTGATCTTATCATAAAATCTTCTTGTGTCCAATTGGTGTTTCAGATTCTTTGATTGCTTGCCTTTTTTGTTGAGGTATCTTTCCCTTTGCTATTTTGTTGTAATCTTTGGATTCTCAATATAGTTTGATTTCCTCCTATTATTGATCAATGGAAACGTCCATTTGATTCTACTCATTTTTATGAGACAATTTAAACTCATGGAGGAACTCTCACTATCTTGGCCTTCCGAAGCCTTTTGCCCATTTCGGCAATTGTTGCCAATGGGGGAGAAGTTTTGGAGGGTTTATGGAATTCGGGTTTTTTACTTTGATTGGTTCTTAAATATTTTCCCTTCTTGCCTTTGCATTCGTTGCTTGGTTTTGTATATAGTGGAAACTCCACCACCGGTAATAGTTGACAATATATGCAATGAATTCATGTTCATACACACGTGCATAGATTGTGGGGGAGTTTGCTCTATATATGTTGTTGAACTAACATCACATACTTTTGAAGTATTTGATGTTAGCACAATTGGTTCTTGCTCGTTAATTTCCATATTATAAACCCTCTCAAAAGAGACTGTCATCAATTACCAAAATGGGGGAGATTGAAAGTGCATGTGCCCTCATGTGTGGTTTTGGTCACTAATGAAAATTTCTATGGACTAATGTTTGCATTGAGATATCTTTATAGATCTTGTCCATGGGAAAAGATTGGAGTTCATGTGTTGAACTCTAGAAGATTATATGATGACCAAGGTTCTATCTAAGGGTTTATATGAAGAATGGTCATCTAGAGTTGAGCTTATTGCAAGCATGGCTTGGAAAAGAAGTTTGAGTGAACATTCATGTTTATCTCCAAGCCATCATATATATCAAGAGAAGAAGATGAAGTGCAAATGGATTCATGAAGACGGAGCTTAGCAAGGCTCTCCCATATTGGAGCATGGGGGAGTATTTGGAGAAGTCTTCATCAAGGATGTGCTAGCAAGCACAATCAAGAAAGGTGTTCCAATTGAGAGAGTCAAGATCGTCATCATCTAGCTCAAGTGGAATGCGTAAGGCAAAGGTATGATCTTGATAGGGTTTCTATTTTACCGGTCTCATGGTGTTAGTGGGAGACTGGATTTTAGGATAGACGGCGTACTATCAAGAGGGCTCTCAAGTGAGTAACTTGATCGCATCTTTGTGGATAGCTCAAACCTTTGCATACTTGGCATATCATCTTTCTTGGTTCTTATTTGTATTTTTATCCATGTGAGGATCTATAGCTTGTGTTCATTTCCATACCAAGCTTTAGTTCATCAAAAACGGATTTTATATGCATATCTTGTGTCGCTTTTGATGTTGGAGGTTTTACCGGTTTGTCTTTTATAGAGAGGTCTTAACTTTCCTTATTTGGTCTCCTCATCACATGATGGACCACGATGTTTCTCTGCATGATCTTGTAAAGCTCTTCGTTGCGATTTCAATGAGCCCAAGAACATTGAAATCGGAGTCCGGATGAAAAAGTTATTGCCGTTTTCGTATTGGTGTTTCTGCAAATTTCTGAGGGGCGGAGGTTCCGGATTTTAGGCCAGTAATTCCGGCCCCCGGGAAGTTCCGGCAAAAGTTCCGGCCCAAGTCCAGTAACGCTTTTTAGCCGTTTTTCTGTGGTCCGGAAGTTCTGGGACGGATGTTCCGGCCCTGGGACCGGAAGTTCTGGCCTAAGTGTGGCTACAACGGCTATTTTCGTGAGAGGGGCTATAAATACCCCTCCCCTTCTTCAACCTTGAGCTGCTGGTTTTCTCTCTCTCTCTCTCTCACCATTGTTGACCTTGGAAAGCTTGCCCCTCTCTCAATTCCTCCAATGAATCTTTCATATCTTTGAGGGAAAAGTGAGAGGAGATCTAGATCTACATTTCCACCAATCCATCTCTCCTCTAAGTAAGGGGAACCCTTTGAATCTAGATCTTGGAGTTTATTTGTTGAGTTCTTCTTTGTTCTTCCTCTCTTCTCCCCCCATAAGCATTAGTTGCTTTTGGTGGGATTTGAGAGTGAAGGATTTGAGCACTTGTGCTCTTGCCATTGATTTGTGCATCGGTTTGTGCTCTCCACGAGGATTCGTGGAAGTTGAAAGTTTGTGAACTTGTTACTCTTGGGTCATTGGACCCTAGACGCCTTTGTGGTGGTTGAGACCTTTGTGGTCACTAGTAGCCGTTCAGGAGCCCCCAATCGAGTTGTGGGTTGTGCCTCGAATTGTTGTTGTAAAGGCTCCGGATTCCGCCTTGAAGGATTTCGATAGTGGAAGGTGAACCAATCCTTTGTGGTGCGGTTCATCAGAGAATAGGGTGAGCCGTTGTGGCGTTGAGATCGACATTTGTGGTGCCTCACACCTCTTCAACGAGACGTATTCCCCTAAAAAGGAGGAACTCGGGAATACATCATCGTCTCCGTGTGTCTCGGTTATTTCTATATCCGAGCTCTTTACTTATGCACTTTACATTGTGATAGCCTTCGTGCTTGAAGTATTCTATATTGCTATCACTTTGTTGCTTGTGTTGCTTAGCATAAGTTGTTGGTGTACATAGGTGAGCCTAGTATATTTAGGTTGTTGGCTTGTTAATTTAAACACCCAGTTTTATTCCGTAATTATCAAGCCTAAACCGGAAAAGTTTAATCGCCTATTCACCCCCCCCCCCCCTCTAGGCGACATCCTTGTCCTTTCACCTGTGGTCTGAGTTTTCCGTATGAATTGGTAAAAAGATATGTAGAGTGACTATTTAATCATTTAAATAATGAAAATAAGGATACATATTACCGTAATGTACTACTAGAATGTTTGCCTTCTCATTACTCAAGTAATCTAGTCCCTTTGTGCTACCACCGATCCGAAGCTTTACTGTATTATTTATTTTATAATCCTTTTTTAGGGCACAAGTATTAATCGCCTTCTCGATAAATACAGTGACATGCTCTCTAATGTCTACGGGTGTGATCCGTCTATAATGCTCAGTAAAAGCGTCGATAACCTAAAATTTGAAATATTTTAAATGTTGGAAAAAATTATAATGTAGATTCAAGATAATATAGATTTAGAAAATAAATGTTACCTCATCGCCCAAGTACTTATTATTGCGCTGTGCATAGGGATTAGTTAGGCATTCTTGATGTCTTTGTGATAAGAACAGACCATCGATCTCAACCATGTTAACATTTCACATAGTTGTGTTAACATAGGTTTCTATTTCCTCCTATTCATCCTGCTAAACAATTTGTTATGTGTTACTATGGTCTTTAGCGGTGTTACTAGGGTCTTTCCCATCCTCACCCTTCGTCGTTCACACTAGTAGTTGGTCTCGTTATCATCATACATGAATGTATCAGAATCCTTGGCCTGGGACTAGGAGTGGACCTTCCCTATGTCGGATGCCCGAGTTCTGAGTATAGACATAGTCGGCCGTTTGGTTAATTGCGGACTTCCTTCCTGAATGGCTTCTCAAGCGCTGACCGATTGTGCCAGATTTGGCATCTCCCTTTGCACCGGAATGATCATCTGGCTTCTTCCTTTTAAGGCTTCTCTATGACTTTGCTAGATGTATGTAACACCTCTCATGGTACTCTAATCACGTATTGAAGGACGAAAGTATGCAACATAAAGAATATTATCAAACTAGTTCTATGTGTTAGATTTATTATTAGATGGAAGTGGACAATAGAATACAATAGAAGTTAAAGAAATATGTTAATGCATTAGAATCTAGCCAACGAGTATGTTACATATTTCATCGAATTTTTTTTCGAATTCCATACGGACGCCATATTGATTCATGTTATCATCCCGATTGACTGCTGAATAAAGTGTCCCGTGCACCCCGAGGTGTAGCATGATAGAATGCACATTAGGGACAACCACTCGATCAAAGTGCGGTTGCTGTCGTTCTAAACACGGTTGTTCTCCATCAGCCTTATCGACTCGTTATACTCAAGCTTGGCATGACCTCTGTTCTCTCATATGGAAATAGAAAAATCTTCGATGACCTTCATGAACTAGATAGCATTAATGATGAATTAGATATAAACTAAATAATGATTCACGATAGTTACCCACACTCAGCTCGGTCTTTAAATGAGTTGGCCATCCACAACGAGTAAAAGATTTGCCGCGTAGGCGGGTAACTGTTTTGTATTACTATTTAGTCACAATTACTACTTAGTTTATATCTCATTAGTCATTCATGTTACGTAGTTCATGGAGGTCATCGAAGATTTGTCTACTTCCATATTAGAAAATAGAGACCATGCCAAGCTTGAGCATAACGAGTTGGTCAGGCTGATCGAGAACAACCATATTTAGCACGACAACAACCGCACTTTGATCGAGAGGATGCCCCTAAATGTGCATGCTATCATGCTACACCTGCGATTGGACGAAGGTAGACAATATGAATCTACATAGCGGACGTATGGAACTCGATAAACAATTCGACGTGGTATGTAACAGATTCATTGACTAAAGTCCAATGTATGTAACATATTTATTTAACTTTTTATGTATTCTATTGTCCTGTCAACCTAATAAATGTAACAAATATACCTGGTTTAATAATATGTTTTATGTTGCAAATTTCCGTCATTCAATACTTGATCAGAATATCATGAGAAAGTAACCCAACTGCTACTGTTACATACAGGTTGCAAAGTCACAAAGAAGGCTTAAAAGGAAGAAGCCAGATGATCATTCCGGTGCAAAGAGAGATGATAGATCTGGCATGATCGGTCAGCGCTTGAGAGGCCCTACAAGAAGGAAGCCCGGAAATGAACCAGGAGGTCGGCTATGTCTATACTAGTTCTCAAAAGGAAAACTCGGGCATCCGACATAAGGAAGGTCCACTCCCAGTCCCAGGCCAAAGATTCTAATACATTCATGTATGATGATAATGAGACCAACTCCTAGTGTGAACAACAAAGGATGAGGATGGGAAAGACCCTAGTAACACTATTGAAGACCATACTAACACCAACAAATTGTTGAGCGGGATGAGCGGGAGGAAATAGAAACCTACGTTAACACAACCATGTGAAATTTTAACATGGTTGAGATGGATGGTCTATTCTTATCATAAAGGCATCTAGAATGCCTAACTAATCCCTATGCACAACCCAAGAATAAGTATTTGGGCGATGAGGCAATTTTTCTTTTCTAAATCAACATTCTTTTAAATTTACATTATAAAAAATTCCAACATTTAAAATATTTTAAATTTCATGAACTATCGACGCTTTTATTGAGCATAATAGGCAGACCACACCTCTAGACATTAGAGAACATGACACTGTATTTATCAAGAAGGAAATTAGTACTTTTGCGCTAAAAATGATGACAAAATAAATATTACAGTAAAACATAGGATGGGTGGCAGCACAAAGGGATTAGATTACTTGAGTAATCAGATGGTAAACATTTTAGTAGTACATTACAATAATATGCATCCTTACCTTTTTCATTATTTAAATGGTTGAACAGTCATTGTACATATCTTTTTACCAATTCATACAGAAACTCAGACCACTAATTCGTCGTGGTGAGATTATTACCACTATCCAGTATACCCAAATCCTTAACTCGATCAGCCACCGGATGATGAAAAGTGACAAATCACGCATGTATCTGGTGAACATGGTGAGTTACTATTATTTATTATTAATTGACTAAATTTTGTTGATTGCATTATAGTTAAATCCCACCTAATTACGTATTTGTGACTTATAGTTAAGTGTTTGGAGATTCACATAGGTGTGCGCTAAAATGGTTCACGAGGACACATGCGCCTAGAGAAACCCAGAAAGAAACTATGATGTAGATTCATGGACCATACAGGTGATTAGAGACATACCACAACAGAGCGACGGGTAGGTGGACAAACGAAAAGATTAACATTATTTACTTTATTATAATCTATTAAACACTTAATTTATTTTCTATAACATTTTGCGGTCTCTTTGTGATAAAGAATATGATTCACTAGATGGGGAGAGAGCTAACGGAATTGTTGGACCATGTAATTATAAGCTTTGTAACAAACTAATCTTAACTTTATCTATAACCGTATTAACTTTATACTTACTTCCACATATATGTTTTGCAAGTGCTATCATCACCAAGACTTGCAATTTTAAGCTGTTTGTACGCAATAAGTACACTATCCATCAACTCACCACTCATGCAGGCTACTCACTAATCTTTAATGTAATTATAGGTAAACTTGTATGATCAGAATTAACACTAATAAACTTAGTACTCCCTCTGTTCACTTTATAAGGCACACTAGTTATCCCCACATACATACCAAAATGGTGAATCTAGACTTATTTTGTACATAGATTCACTCATTTATTTTAGTATGTATATGGTTAAAATGGAAAGGATAACTAGTGTGCCTTATAAAAGTGAACAGAGGGAGTACAACTTTATAAACGCAAGTTTCATGACAATGTTGCATACACAGGCAGAAATTGGCACAATTGATCCAAGCAAATCTGACCTGATCAACGACGACGCGAAGTGAAGGGAAGTTGAGCAAGCAAATCTTTAGCCATAGCAGCATTCCAGATGCGCTCTTTTTTATTAGCAGTTCCTTTCGATCCACAAGTCTAACATCAAGCAAAGGGAATTCGTGCTTAGCGAAACTGGACTAAAACGAAGTAAGAGAAAGACCTAAAATTTCAATATAAAAGGCAAAGATTTTGCCTCGTTTCAAAAAAGAGAAAGACCTAAAATTTCAAACTAAATTGCAAAAGAATAAATTCCACGAGTTAAACTTGTTTAGATACCGTACGCTCAATGGAACAAGAACTCTCTCAAGCATGGCCACTACGCACTCAATGAAATAAGAACGAGCATATAAATGCATCCCAAACAAAACAGAGAAGTTGAGGGAGATTCAGAGTTCATACCCGCTGATGTCGTTGATGTGATCGCAGTTGCTCTTAGGATTGAGAAGGATACGCGGATCCACATCAGTGTAGAAAAGGGTGACAGGACGGCCAATTCGACGCATAAACCTCATCCTCGATAGGACAATTTTGCGCAGCTCTCGAGCCGTCGCTTCGATTTCCTGCCTTTCCTTCTCCCCATCAAACAGGTTTGCAACCTCGGGATTTTCCGACTACATCGCTCCAGCGGCAACATCGCTTTAATAGTAACCCTAGTTCCTCGTTTATCTTCTCTCCCGGTTAGCCACACGCCGCCTATTCCGACAGTTTAGTCATCTTTACTATTAAATGGGAGTTGGTGGTTCGGGTAACCGGCAGACCATGTCTCGCTTCTACAGTAGATTGCCCTACATTTTGCGCAAAACCCCCTAACCAATCTCGAAATCAACCACGGTCCTCCCTTACCGGTTTGCTTCCTCCTCCTATCGTCAGTTCTGAAGAAAAAGAGGCGACTGGTGGCGCTAGGGTTTGCCGCCGCCGTCCCTTCCCGTTGTCCCCCGACGAGGTCGCCGTCGCCGCAGAAACAAAATTTCGGCCCTGTCCCGTACCCGATGTCTAGCCTGTAGGATAAGAAGCAGCCCGATGTCGCCGTCTCCATCTCGTCCTCAACCATGAAGCTCCGCCGCATTCGTCTTCAAACTCCTGTGGCGGCTACCATGCTCACCCTCGAAGATCCCCCTTTTTCCTCCTATTTTCCATCCACCATGAGGATCTAGATTTGCCTAACCTAACTGTACCGAGCGCCGCCGCCACATCTCCATCCCCGGGCACCGGCAGGCACAAGTGCCGCCATCAAATTACCAGACCTCCACCCTCCCGGCCAACCTCATTGCATCTTCAACCCCGGTCGCCGGCAGACGCAAGACACAGCGCCACCGCCGCACCACCACGTCGGCAGTTGCCAGCTTGCGATGCACCCGGCCTCCCCCTCTGCTCTCGCCGCCTTCAGCGACGCCCACGCAAAGCGCCGACGCGCTGCCGCGCCAGCTCTACTAGCAGTCCGTCCCGATCGCTCGCCATGGAGAAGCTAATCTCGCGCCCTAATGCTCCCTTCGACGAATAACCGATTTCTCTCTCTGGCTTCTGTGGGTGATGCGCGCAACAAATTGACGAGAAGGAGCTGGAGCTGGAATGGGAGCTGAAGCAGTAGAAAGAGGAGAAGGTATTCCTGTCCGAGATTCGTGTGGACTGCTTTTGCGAATTTCATTCATTCTCGTGTTGGTGCATTTTTAATTCATAGTCAATTTGCCGAATTGGCTGTTCAAAATGTAGTTTAACCAGCAGGGCCTTAGGGGAGGCACCTGGGACCCTATCGATGAGTGGCAGAGAATCTCGGCGGGGCTTCGGCAATTCCTGAAGGGCTGGGGGGCCAACTTAGGGAAGGAACACCGGGACCTCAAGCGGGAACTCTTGGAGCGGATCCAAAGGTTGGATCATCAGGCTGATACCTCAGGCCTCAATGATGACGGTTGGGCGCTGAGATACCACCTGGAAGAGCAACTTAACCACCTTGCTCGGGTGGAGGAAGAGTATTGGAGGCAGAGGAGCCGGCTCAACTGGCTACTCAAAGAGGATGCCAATACTGCCTACTTCCATGCGATTGCTAATGGAAGAAGGAGGAAATGTGCTATAACTAGACTTGTCTCGGATCAGGGGATCATTAGCGAGCCGATTTTTATCGTAGCCTCCTGGGGGAGGGTGGAGACCAGGCGCTCTTCTCGCTCGCTGGCAACTTCTGGCACCCAGATAGTTGTGTGTTGGAGGAGGAGAACTCTGCTCTCATGCTTTCCTTTACCCCGGAAGAGATAGATACGGTTCTGTCCAACATGAAAGTGGATACGGCACTGGGACCGGATGGTCTTCCGGTGTCTTTCTTCAAGAAATTTTGGGCTCTTGCCAAGACCTATGTCCTGGCCATCGCCAACGGGTTCGCCTTAGGGAGGGTGGACCTTGCACGACTGAACTTTGGGGTACTTATGCTTATCCCAAAAATCCAGGGTGCTGAGGATATTCGCCAATTCAGGCCCATTGCCTTGATCAATGTTATCTTCAAATTTGTTGCGAAGGCCTACGCCGTTCGTATATCTCCCATCGCGCACCGCACGATTAGTCGCACTCAGTCGGCGTTTATCAAGGGGAGAAAAAAACATATGATAGGGTTAACTGGAAGTTCCTTAAGGAGGCACTTCTGAGGAAAGGCTTTGACCCGGGTTGGGTGCATAGAGCCTTAGGTTTGGTCTCGGGGGGCCAAACCGCCATCACCATTAACGGGGAAATGGGGAATTTCTTCCGAAATGGCCGAGGGGTTCGGCAAGGGGACCCCCTATCCCCGCTGCTCTTCGACTTTGTTGTCGAGTCGCTTGCAATAATGCTCGACCGGGCAAAAGCGGCGGGTCACATTAGGGGCGTCATTCCCCACCTCGTACCTGGGGGTATCTCACACCTCCAGTACGCTGATGACACGATCATCATGATCCAGCCCGACGACCTGGCAATTGCCAACTTGAAGTTCATGTTACTCTGTTTTGAGAACATGTCGGGCCTTCGGATTAACTTCCATAAGAGCGAAGTCCTGGTGGTTGGGGCCGATGACCAGGAAAGCCAAAGGATCGCACACATATTGAACTGTAAGCGTGGGAGCTTCCCCTTCACATATCTGGGTCTCCCCATCTCGGAGAGAGCCCTAACGGCCGGGGACTGGAATCCCCTTACCATGACGGTGGCCAAACGTGCGGATCCCTGGTTTGGCAAGCTGATGTCCGCAGCTGCTAGACTCACGCTAGTTGATGCGTGTCTCTCTAGCTTACCCCTCCATGCCATGGGGGTGTGCATGTTGGGTGATGGTGTCCATAGGTCGATGGACACATCCCGTTCCGTTTCTTTTTGGGAGGGAAATGGGAACAGGCGCAAATACCATTGGGTTAGGTGGTCGGCGCTCTGTAAGCCCAAAGCCTTGGGGGGCCTAGGCATCATGGATACTAAACTGATGAATCAATGTCTCATGGTCAAGTGGATTTGGAAGTTGCTTATGGCCGACAGTGGACTGTGGGCAGAGATTATCAGGAATAAGTACCTCAGGAACAAGGATCTTTTAGTAGATTCACATCAACCGGGGTCCCAATTCTGGAACGCCATCCTCAAAGTGAGAGACCTGTTTAGCTTGGGGGCGAGACACTTGGTCCGGAATGGCACCTCGACCCGGTTCTGGATGGACTGGTGGCAAGGCTCTGGACCGCTTAAGAACCGGTTCCCTAGACTTTTCGCGATTGTGTCAGAGCCTGGCGAAACTGTAGCCCACGTGTTTAGGCAAGCGGACTGGATCATCCCTTTCCGACGCACGCTCGGCCCCTTAGAAAGGACCGAGTGGGTAGCACTGCAGCGGGAGGTGGCAGACACCCACCTTTCGCCCGACCCGGATGGGTTCACCTGGACCCTTGAACATTCGGGGAGGTTCACGGTCCGATCCCTCTATCGCAAACTCTGCGAGGGCACCCCTAGGAAACATTATGGAACGATCTGGAAGATCGCCATCCCCCTAAAGATTAGGGTGTTCCTTTGGCATGGGCCAGGAAACGTTTGCCTACGAAGGATAATATCCTACATAGGCATGGGCCCTCTGACGGAGTGTGTGCGTTGTGTGGGGAGTTTGAGGACTCCAACCACATCTTCTTCGCTTGTTCTTTGGCGAAATTCATGTAGAGTGCAGTTAGGGAACTGCTCTCCTGTTCTTGGAACCCCTCGTGCTTTGCTGATATCCACCGTCTCTTGAGTAGATGTTCAGTATAGGACCGTCGTGTCCTTTGGATTTGTTGCGTGGCTTTACTTTGGTCTTTATGGAACATGCGTAACAAATTCACCATCGAGGGTGTTTTTCCATCTCAACCGGCTGACGGTTTATATAAAATGTCAATGTACATGCAGGTGTGGAAGCAAGTGGCTAGACGACGGGACCGAGACTTGGTGGATGTGGCGATCGGCAGGATCCGCTCCCTCCACGCCGCTACTAGAGATAGACTAGACTAGTCTTTCTCCTTCCCTGCCCTATCTGTATGCACTTATTTCAGTCAGTAGGTTGTGACTTGGGCGTGCTTTGCCCATAACTCGTTCCATTTGATCGGTACTCTGGTGTTGTATGAACTCGTGGCCGTGTGGCTTTATTAATTTAAAGCTGGGCTCATCTTGAGCCTGTTTTCTAAAATGTAGTTCAACCCTATGATGAAATTATTTGCTGTGTACCATTGCTTATGAGGCTGGTTGTTCTACTTGTTACAGGTAAGAGAGGAGGAGAAAAAACTAAGGTCAAGCAAAAGTAGGGGGCTAGGCTCCATGTTGCAACTTCGTCATCATATCAGTTTGGTACAGAAACGCTTAATTGAGATGGTTTCGTGCTGATTTTGGTTCTTCTTTCTATAGGAAAGCTACTTCGGATGGTCCCAAGAAAAGTGAGAAGAAGCGGAAGAACAAAAATGCAGAGGATGAAATTCCCGAGGATTTGTTTACCCTCAGACAGTGAAACCCCAAGCTACTTACTCCCTCCGTTCGAAAAAGGATGTCACAAAAATGGTCTATCTATAGTTTATTTTTGTGACATCTTTTTCCGAACGGAGGGAGTATATTACTACTATTTAGTTGAGTCTTTTGGATATTTTAGTCTCCATCACTTCAGTACTACAGATTATGATGGGTGCTTGCCTGTGATTTGATGTTGCTTGCAGAAATTAGGGCGCAAAGGATCAGGAGGAGCTTGACTGGAACAAAGTGAGCAAGGTGTGTTAGGTGAATCCAATCTTGATAACTGATGATGTTGCATGGTTTGTTAACGTGTTCTGAATTGTCTGATTGCCAATTTATCTTGTGGTTTCATTTTTTCCGTTATGATTTCATAAAAATCTTTTAGATAATAATTCTAGCATATACAATTAATACTTCTTCCGTCCAAAAATAAGCGTCTCAAGTTTGCCCAAAATTGGATGTATGTCTAGATACATCCTTTTTTTTAGCAAACTTGAGACACTTATTTTGGAACGGAGGGAGTAGTAAATATAGATGGCTGCACACTAGAACTGGAAATCGAACTACATGTGATTCTATTTCACAAGGAAGAACCCAGTATTATAGTGCAGAAAGTAGTTGGGGCTCTTAAGTTGGATACTGAATGATCTTGAGTAGGACTCTTTGAAATTTTGTTTGTATGTCTAAATGTGCCACTCCGGAGCATTCTTGAAGAAGATCTTCTCCCGTGCCGTAGCGTGTATGAATCAGTTTGGTAACTTGGTTGAACCTTTGTGAAAGATAGTGAGAAATTGCATTGTGTCGTGAGCTCTGTTCTTACAATTCTTAATAAATAGCAAATTAAAATATGTGTAAATACATTTGTTTGTGTAATTACGTTCCTCTCACATGTCTAATAGTAGTATTGATAAATGTTGCTAACTACAATCTGTTTACACAAGAAATTATCCTAATTTGCAGGACCCAACAAGTAGGAAACTGTGACGAGAAGCTGAAAATTGTACTGTTGGGCAGGTGAAAGGTGGAACTATCTGAATTCCCAATGCTTGTCAAGCTATAATTCCCAAAAGTTTTCAAGTCATAACAATATTAAGTTGATTTCTGTTGTCCTGGAATGGACTAAATCAAGCATGTAAAAATTATTTTACTAAAGTTTCATGCATATGTGCGCACAACATATATGATGTTTAAATTCTAACCGCTTCAGTATGTGTGTGTTTATCAAACTTTAGTAGCTTCCGCTTGTTTTCAGGTGAACAAAAAACATATACTCCCTCCGTTCACAAAAGGATGTCTCAATCTTTTCTAGATTTGTATGTATGTAGACATAGTTTAGTGTGTAGATACATCCAACTTTAAATAAAGTTGAGACATCCTTTTATGAACGGAGGGAGTAGTACATTGCCGCCTTTTGTCTTCCTATTGGCATATTGTTTACTCAACTTGAACTGAATTTGGGAAGGCGGCACTTCAATGCACACCTGAAATTGTTGGTTAGATATTCCTGCCTATCAAGCTTTGGCTAGAGTCAGCTAATGATAGTGTTGTCTTCTTTTGCTTTTGTCCGTGATCAATTGTCCACCAGTTTCACAATTACACTACAGCGACCATATTATTTTCAAAAAAGTTGTTATCAGTTAGCAGAGTCTTCATCTAATTCTTGTGATTTTGTGCACCATACAGAACTCGGAGCTAGCGGACCTGGAGGCTGGAGAAATTTTCTTCGGTGCGTGATTTGGGTGGAAACGAGTGCCAAGAGCACCTGCGTATCCGTCGATGAGGTCATCGACCTGTCCAGCAGCGAAGGCACCGGCAACGTCATCCAGAAGGTTCGACCTTCGATCTGGCTCTGTGTGGTTCATGAAAATGGAAGTGAGTGTTTGTTGATAGGTTCGATCGCCTTTGGGTTGATTATGCTCAAACATGTAGCTTGTTTCATGGTTTGCTTTGCTATCTTAGTAATTCCCTGTAGCTTTCCTCCGCTCTTTTTGTGAGTTTATAGGATTGATCAGTTGGAAAGTATATATGTGTCTCTTGATAAACTTGCTTGCTTTTCTGAAATTTCCTCTCACGAAATTAATGTTTGATGTTGTGGTACACACTTTTATGGATGTTGAGTATACTGACATATAAAATTGTTCCACTTTCAACTCTCTTTGTTGCCTGCCAAAATTTCGGTTTCGTATGTGAATACCAGCTTAGTACGTGTTTCCGTTTGCTAAAATCGAGTTGCTCAAGCCTGAAAAGTACATAGAAATAGAAAGTTTGCGCCACCATCCTCTATTAGAGTAATGCCGTAGCAGTTTGACAATGTCCATGTATGCCTTCTGCATTTCATACTCACGTCTTATGCAACCATGCGTACCTCCATTCCTCTCTCATAAACGACTTTTTTCCCTAACATGAAACTTGGTTAACCTGTCATATTTACTATTTTAGTCTGCATGTCAATTTAAAGGATTTACCAACCATGTGCAGTACAAGTAAATCATGAAAACCACTTTTGTAGTCAATTCATAGTAAAGATAATTATGTTCAGTATACCTATCATATGAATGCAACGGTCTGATATATGACTTTTGGGCACAAAGCTTTGTCTTATCGGTGTGTTCAACAGATTTCATTTCAATGATAAAGATATGAGGAGGCATATGTGAATGAATCAAAAAAAATTGACATTACTCACTCCAACTTCTATAATAATGTTAAATTGAGAAAGCATATGTAGCAATTTTTTGTTGACACTGTCATATAGATGATTGAACGATTCAAATGTACAAAATAATTGCTGACCTGCAGTAATAGTAAAGAGTAGGGATATCAATCATTTACTATTGGATGCTCCCGTCTGCTCTTGATTTTCGAGAACTGATTTCAGTTGGTTCGTGTCCTGAAATAAGCTAGGGTACACTTATATCATTATCTTGTATAGGGCCTTCTTTTTGCTGAAAATTCATGTTCGGTTTTTAAATTGTGCGGAAGGCAGTGGCTGTTAAATCAGTTTGTCCAGTGGAAATGTGTGTCTTTAACAAAATAGTTTTCATCTTCAACTTGTTGCTTAAAAATATGTTCTGTTTCCAAAGTCTCGTGCTTACAATACTGATTTGTGATCATCACAGCTAAATGTCGAATGTGTTAAGAGGAGCTTCCACCCTGCAGGTAACAAACCGCCACTGTTGCATGCAGAGTTTTTTTTTTTTTTTGATAATGCACATACTTGTATTCAAATGCAAACGATTACATCGACCCGACAAGCATACACACGGAGGAACAGAGAGATCCGAGGCCAGCACACCTCGCAACCACCTTCTTCTACCTCTGGTACGACCACCAGACGAGCTCCACGGCGCCGGAGACGACGAAGAACACCGCCGTGAAGATCGAAACCCCCAGGAGCAGCAGAGCCCCTAGCCATCAGGCGTTGAAGAGCCGCAACAGTCGCCGCCTCCGGGGAGCCGGCCTTGGGAACGACGCCAAGTAAACATCGGCCGGGGGAGGCCCCCGAGCCCAACCTGCTCCAGATCCGGGGGCCATGCCCCAGATCCTCCACCACCTTGCCACGCGCCAGCCAGGGCGCCGCCTTGGATCCTCCTCTCCTGCCGCCAGATCTGCCGTCCCAGATCTGATGGGGGAAGACGGGCTCGAGCACCACGCCGGGCCTCGAGCCACCACCAGACGCGCGCGACGACGGCCGGCTCCGAGGAGCACCACCGCCGGAGGAGATCGCCGCGACACCAAAAACACCACCGCCCGCACCCCTACCTCCATGGCGCCGTCGACGGGGCCTCCACCCCAACCTCCCGTATGTACAGGCCCGGGACGGGGATCCCCCACCCTCCCGCCGCCGGAGCGGCCGACGGAGGGGAGGAATCCCGCGTCCCCGCGGCACGGACGCGGTGGTTCGGCGAGGGTCGCCCAAAAATCGCCCTTTGCTTCGCCTCTCGAACAGTGACGGGAGAGAGGGAGGGCTCGAACAACACCTGCACGTTATTTTTGCATGAAGAGTTGGAGCACTAGAACCGTCTGCTCGATATTCTAGCCGTCGGGAATCTGACCCAACGGTCCAGTGAATTTAACGTGCAAAGTTACTTTGTCATCTTCCTACTGCACCTGATACTTCAAAAGCGATTCTTATTAATTATTCCACACTAACATGATTATGGTCAGGTTTTATTATCTCTTTTAACATTTTTCTGATCTTCTTTCACCTTCATTGTATTACAATTGCTAAAACTTTAGTTACAAATTTGAGCCTATGGATGGTGTTTTATAATTATACATGGGTTTTGTTCAATTCACATTGTTTTAGTTTGTTCTGTGCAATCCAGTGACGCAAATAATTTGTATTATATCCGCCATCAGGATTTGGATGTACTTTTTGGTTTCATATTGCCCTGCCATCTTGATGCATGCTTTAGAAATAAAACTAAAAGGTACAAAGTTACACCATCATAGTCGAGTTGGACATCTTAAAAATCTCAAAAGCCCCAGTGATTAATATACCAATGCCACCCGTGCAACCGAACGTGATCTTATAAAATTATTCATTGGCTTTAACAAGACATAATTAGTTCGACTTTGTTGCATATTCATATGATGCTGAATTGTGACTTGTATTGAATATCACTTAAATGAAGTCGAATCTTAATGTTTTGGGAGTATCATATGTCTATTTTTCTGTACACGTGAATTTCAATTGCATTGTATTGACATTGCTGCCGGAAAATTGAATTGACAGGCCGTGGCAACGCACGGGATAGTATATTTGGATCTCGGCAGCGGTGGATAGAAGAATCCGTGGCCTACGTGCACCTGGGATCTGTGCGTCATGATGCCCCGGACCGTCACCATCGTGCCTGGAATCTGGCCCATTAAGGGATCACACTTCTGTTTGGCGAAAGACAAAGCCGTTCGGAATTGGTCCATGAAGAACTCCAAGCCACATATATAGCATTGAAGAAACAAAAACAAATCGCTTGCATCAAAATAAAGTTTCACTTTTTATTCTTATTTTTGTGTCTTTGAACCAACATGTAGAACAACAGAAACATGAAATCCGATCTAAATCAGTTGGCGGACAACCAAATTAATCAATAAGTCAACAAAAATATTGATTTGTTACAATGTTTTATCACCGAGTTTATGTTGTTTTCCTTGCATCGTTAGCTATCAAATTCAATACTAATTGATTAACTTAGGAAAAAAATACTTTGTATGCGATGTTTTTAAAGATAGCTAGCCTACTGGTGTTTTTTCGGGCCTGGGGCTTGCTCAAATCCTGGCTCCGCCACTGCGGCTAGCTGTATGCGTATTTTGTGCCCAATCTGTGCAAGGTCAATAGTTCATCATGGGTATTTTTCGCTCTATTTTTCAGTTGACCTGTAAGTGGTGCACCAGCCATTGTCTCATGGCTGACACTCACTCAAGACGAGGAAAAGCAAGCAGAACCAACTGTTCCCGACTTTGTTCAAGGAGAATTATATTTCGATCAAGATAAAGCTCCAGATAATAATTAGAAGGTTATATTAATTTTCATTATAATATCTTTCCTCTTTGTTGAAGATGAATGTTAGAGGAGACGCCCTTACGTAGGAAGCTGAAGTTCATCCTTCTGTTAATTTTTTTTTGATAGCTAAAACTTGTATTCATACGGAAAGGAAAACATTACACAGCCAAATACAAGCAACGAAAACATTACACAGCCAAATACAAGCAACGGAAAGTTCGTCCTTCTGTTAATTGGTGGGTGTACATTACATTGGAACTTTGCTTCACACACTTTTTTGTTTCTGTTCTTGAATCTTAAATATCTTGATCAGTATACGCTTAGTGCCTCCATAACTAGTAAAAGTTTACATTTCACTGAAATTTCTTAGATGTATGACAAGTTTATGGTTCTTAGTTCTCATACCACACAAAAAATGCATGCAAGCACCAATTCTAGAGACAAGAAATGCCGATGTAAATCAATCGGCAGACAACCAAATCAGTAAGGCCTCTCCCCGATGTAGTTGCCTTGCGGGCTATAGTTGCAGGTGATGAAGACGCCGGCGTCGCGGTCGCAGAGCAGGCGCGCGCAGCCGATGCGCGTCGAGTTGCGCCACACGATCTGCGTGTAGTGCCCGCACATCCTGCCGCCGACGCAGCTGTTGGAGGCGTAGCTGTAGTCGGGCCTCTCGTCGGCCCATTTCTTCACCGCCTGCGCCGCCGTCCAGTCCTTGCCGGAGCCCCAGAAGAGGTTCTCCCCGTACTGCGCTTTCGAGTAATTCGAGTGCACCAGCTTGCAGTCGCCGGACCGCTGCCTGGTGTAGCTAACCGCGTAGGACGCCACGGTCGCGTCCCAGGCCACGGGGCCTACGCCGACGGCGGCGCGGGCGGTGTTGTGGGCGGCGACGTAGTCTTGCGGCGAGTTCTGGGCGTTGGAAGGTTCAGGCATGACGGCTGCCGTCGCCAGGACGACCAAAACGGCAAGATTAGACGCCTCCATGTGTACGTTTATCGGCTATTATTTTCTAATGTTTCTACCTTTTGTTTCCTTGCGAGCTCCAACTTTTGCAGGGTATTTATACAGGGATTTCGTGAAGGATAACCCGAATTTACTTTAGTATCCAGAACTTTACATGGCAGGATATCATGAAAATATAGTATAGGATAAGCACCGAAATTAATGGATTCACCTAGAAATACAGTATCTCCAAAGATACACGCCACATTTAAAGATCACCTAAATTGGAAAATATGGGGTAAACACTCTAGTAGTCAGATGGGAAACAAATCATCTGATTGATCTGATGCCGTACAAATGCAGGTTTGCTTCAAGAAAAAAAAAATCGGGCATGTTAACCCTGCCACGTTGCTTAGCAAGAATAAAAAGCAAACCTGGTTGCGAACGAAGATTTTTTATAAAATCTAGAATAGGAGGAGTATCTTAAAGAGCTAAATAAGCACTCACTTTGACCATGCTTTATCCATATTTTCAGCTATAATTTTTTGCAAGCAATTTATAAGTTTTGCGCTAATTTTAAAATTTAAATTGATACTTAGTATTGATCAAAAAATTCATATGCTATATATGGTAGATGATGGTGATACTTTATTAGCTTAATCTTTGTTAACTTTGACCTGGAGTACAAACATGATCGGTTGCTTTTAGCAACTAAAATTAACAAGGACTAAGCTAACAAAGTTACCATCATCTACAATACCATGTGCATATAATATGAAAAAAAAAATTATGTTGATTCTCATAATATCTATTTGGTATTTAGATGTTGATAATTTTATCAATATACTGAGTTAAACTTCACAAAGTGAGAATTTTTGTTGCAAAAAATTATGAGCACTGGTTTAAATTCCAAAGTGAGCACTGGTTTGGCAGGATACTAAATTGACAATAAAACTAAAAGTAGGGATAAATAATTAAAATCAACGGGGACGTATAGGACATTATTATAAAACAACGCGCACATAAAACAGTCGATTTTTTTTCTTACAAAAAAATTCAAAGAACTCGTTAGAAGGAGGGAATCAACGGGAACGTATAGGACATTAAATCATAAAACAACGCATACATAAAAACAGTCGGTTTTTTTCTTACAAAAAAATACAAAGAACTCGCTAGAAGGAGGGAATCAACGGTAACTAAGGATGGCAATGGGTAGGGTATGGGGCGGGTAGAGCAATATCATACCCATACCCATATAGTCAATGGGTACAAAACTCTACCCATACCCACGGGTATGAAACTTTACCCGTACCCATACCCGGCGGATACCCATACCCGCTGGGTACCCAACGGGTAGATCAAATAGTACACACGTTATATATAATTTTACATTCATCGATAACACTGTCGTGTCCGAAGTCACGAACACCGGAGGTCGAGAGACCCCCTTTTAGAGATTCGGCGAGGGGCGCAAGGAGGATCTTGGCAAGCGAATGAGCGATGCGGAAGGTAGAACACACAGGCAGTTTACCCAGGTTTAGGCCGCTTGGAAGCGTAACACCCTACTCCTGCATGTCTGGATATCTGGTGGTGATATGCGTATCCGGGCTACAAAGATGTGTTCCCGGGTACTCTCTCTAGGACGAACTCTCTCGATCTGATCTGCCTAACTAGCTTGTGTCCTCCCTCCTTTCTCCCCCACCTGGTCCTCCTTTTATATGACTAAGGGGATACCACAAAGGTTAGGTGGGGAGCCTGCAGCCTATCACGTGGGTGACTCAGGTCACTGACACCTTTTTCCTGGTTGTCCTTCTTTACTCAACTATCACGCTTTCTTCGTCTACTTAGCTGTCACTTTCCATGACGTTACCAGGGTCTTCGAGAATCAGGCTTCACGGGTCTTCTTCCTTCTATCTTCGCAGTGACTTGTTCGCGGGGGACATTTCCATCCTTTGGGTGCGGTTGCCACAAGCGGGTAATGTTGCGGTACACGCGAGGAGGATCATGGTAACCCCCAATTCCCGGGATGCGACAAACACATTGATAAAAGAAAAACATTTATCTCAACTCAATAACATATGTTTGAGTACATGATAATTATCTCAACTCAAATTGATAATTGATGACAACTTTAACATAGCTTCACAAGCTCATGAAAATTAATGTTGGACCTCCACGGGTAAGGTTATAAACGGGTAGGGTATGACCCGTGCCCTACCCGTGACTTAACGGGTAGGGTACTGGTACTATCCATAGGTATAAAATTATGCCCATAGCCTATCCATTCCCCTGGGTAAAATTGTCATCCTTAACGGTAACGTATAGGACATTGAATCATAAAACAACGCGTACATAAAAACAGTCGATTTTTTTCTTACAAAAAGAAGAAGAAATCGCTAGAAGGAGGGCTTGAACCTCCGACCTTGTGGTTAACAGCCACACGCTCTGGCCAACTGAGCTATTCCAGCTTTTGTTCAAATTTGCGTACGCAGATTTTTAAAGACCGACGTCTTCCCTATAGCCAGTGGCGGATCCAAACAGGACACCCGGTAAAAGGTATTTTCTTTATAAATTGGCTACTTTTAACCGTGTATGACACCCCCGAAAACAAAACAAAAATGTACTTGGGGCACTGCTTCTTTTGCTATTGTTGCCATTGTGCTTCTCCTTGTGGGGCACGGTTAAAACAACTGCTTCTTTCTTACTTTTAACCATTGCCAAAAACAAGTGTAAAACGCGTACATACCACTCTTTTTTTGCTTTTACACTTGTTTGATTATCCTTTTTTGTCTCTTCCTTAAGGAGACACACAATAGTCTTGTGGGATCTAGAGTTAACAGCCCCAAAAGTGGTAACGAAATCGTAAATCTCTTTGGCGAGAAGAGCCTGTTTAGACGTATTTTGTTTGAGAATTGACGGATCTTAAACAAATACAGCTTGTAGAAATACGTGTTTGACAATGTAGGAACATATTGGGTGGTGTCGGCGAGGCGACAGCGATGACCCCATTAGGTGTGTCTCTTATTCTGCTCTGTCTTCGTTGATGTAGCGTTGTCTCCGGCGTCATGGTGGAGCAGGGAGAATTTGTCGTCCAGGAGTATGCGTGGACGGTTGTTTGCGCAGGTAACAGCTGGAAGATGGTGTATCCTGTGATGGGTTTGTGGTTGGAGCCTGACAGTTCTAGTTTTCTCTTGCGACGTCGTAGTTGTGCGGGGTGTTAGTTCTGAAGTTCGATGGCCTTTCCGAGAAAATGTTGCCCCGGTCTGATTCTTTCAATGACAATGGTTTTGCTTCTGACAAACTATTTTAAAATTCCGTAAAGCTGCAGATCAGAGATGGAGCCGCGTCGAGCTCTGGTTAAGAGGTGACTTGTTCTCCTTGCGTTTGGTGGCCGCTTCGGTGGTGTCGAAAAAGGAAGATAGACGCTGGATTTTTTCATAGGTTTAACCTATCTTTCCAATTCCGTAAGGTCGGTGTGTATAAATTGATCTTGAAAAAAAAAATTACGACTCTTTCCGTATTTCTATTTTGGCAGCCACTTCAAATCTTCAATCCAACAGATCCGATTGCCCATACTCCATAGACGGGTTTGCCAGGAAGGAAGCTTCACTGGAGTTCGGTCTTCGCCAGCAGGGCCCCACGTGACATACTGCCGGATCAAAACGAACTCCTCTCAGTAGGCCCCGTGTGTCATAGCCACGACTGAACTGTCGGTAGGCCTCACCTCGTGTCTTCCTCTTCAACAACCTCGATCTCTGCTCCAAAGAAGCTTCTCCCTCCACCACCTTCAGCCCCGCCTCCCACGCCATTCCCGTCCCCGAGATCCCTCCCCGTGCCGCTACTTTAGACCCATTCCGCGTCACCGCCCATTGGACTGGCGCGCATTGGACCGGTGTAAGTTGTTCGAAGAAGAATCTGATCTCGCCTCGGATCTGACCCTGCGGCGCGTTCGCCGGCGAACCCAAAGAAGAAGCGGCGGCGAGGCGTGATGGCGCCGCCTCGGAATGCGGGTGGATCCGTTGTCCGTCTGCCGCCGATGAACGCGCTGGAGGTGCTACGGGAGACGGTGCGCGTGCTGCGCGCGGACCCGCACAACTTCACCTACGCGCTCTTCCTGCTGCTCTGCCCGGCCTCCGGGTTCCTCCTCCTCTCCGCCGCCGCGCTAGAGGGCTCCGTCGTGCTTCCGCTCGCGCGCCGGCTCCTCGTCGCCGCGGCCGACTCGGGCCTCCCCGTCACGCATTTCGTCAAGCAGCTCGCGCACCACCTTGCCGCCACGCTCGTCGCGGCCGTCGTCTCCTTCCCGGCGCTGCTCACGCTCCTCCTCGCCGCCCGCGCCGCCGTCGCGTACGCCGTGGCGGCCGTGTACGCGGGGAAGCCCCTCCCCGCCGCAGAGCTCTCCCTCCTCGCGCGCCGCGCGTGGCCACGCCTCGCCGCCACCTACGGTCTCTCGTGCGCCGCCGTCGCCGCCTGCCTCGCCTCCTTCCTCGCCCTCCTCGTCACCGTCTGCTCCACGCTCAAGTCCATGCTCTACCCGCCGGACATTGTCGTCAGCGCCGGCCTCCTCACGGTTCTTGCTTTCTCCGTGGTGTACGCGCACACCATCATAATATGCAACCTCGCCGGAGTCATTGCCGTTCTCGAGGACATGGCCGGAGTCAGTGCGCTGCGCCGGTCGGTGCAGCTGATGCGTGGGCAGACCCATGTCGGGCTGCTCATCTTTCTTCTATCCACCATTGGTCTGGCCTTCGTCGAGGGGCTGTTTGAGCACAGGGTTAAGACGTTGAGCTATGGGGATGGCACGTCAAGGCTCTGGGAGGGGCCATTGCTTATCCTCATGTACTCTTTCATCATGCTGGTTGATTCGATGATGAGCGCGGTGTTCTACTTCACTTGTCGGTCATCGAGCTTGGAAATTCTGGATGAGGAAGACAGCTCGGTTGCGGAGCTTGAGATGATGGTGGATGGCAAGTCAGATGAAGTAAGGTGATGAATTATCTGTCCAAGGTGTATCTGTTCATATTTTCATGGGAAATAATCCAGGTTGGGCAATGTCCTGTTTTCTGAAGATTGAATGGTGAGGGTTGTGGCGCCATGACATGATTGACTGGTTGATGGTCATGGAAAATGCAGTCTTTTGCAGTCATTTGGGGTCTTCAAAGCTCATGCAATGGCGCGGATGCAAAAGAGAAGACAGGAGAAATCTTAGATATGGTGTTTTTTTTGGTCAGTCTCAACAGCAATCTGAGAGCAGGCAATGTGTGTAGCATTCATTTGGAATGATGTAACTAGCATATTTGTTCAATCGCGATAGAGTTTTTTTTTCATCTTAACACCTTTTTGGTTATACAGAATGAAACATATTGTACTATTGAGATAGTGATTACTCTGAAACTTGATTCTTGAAGTGTCGCTTAGTCCAAATTTACTGTTCAATGACTGCCAAGCTTGTATTCTGAATGATGCACTTTTGGCAATCACATAAGAAGTATTGCTAACCATGCTAAATATTGTGCTCAATTTGAGTTTCATGTTTGTTTTCTCTTACTTCGTTTAGTGCAGAAGTCTGATATGTCTTCATTTCGGTTATCCCCACTCTCCGAGTAAATAAGTGGAGATAATTTACAGGATGTGTAGATGATTCCTTTCTTTTCAGCAGAGACTGAAGTTCTCCCTTGACAGAAAATTTATGCATATATGGAGCAAAGAAGCCTTCATTGATTCATTTGTTTTCTTTTCATTGCTGGATTTTCTGGTACGTACTTTCTCAACTCTGAAGCTTAGAATCTTGCTTATGAAGCATCTTCTGTCTTTCATCTTCTTTAATCATGATACTTTCTCGGGGCGGGACTTCAACACTTTTTTCTATAACATATGTGCTTTTTTTCCTATGTTAGATCATGAAAACAGCACATTGACTTCCATTTAGTACTGGTCTTGCATTCTCCCCAGGATGGAACTTGTAGTATTCGTTGAACGGTACGAGTTTTCAATTTTATCAAGTGTTACCTGCGAAGCGAATGAAGCAAGACTGCAAGATTCAGCTTTCTGTGTGTAAGCTATCAGTTGATAATTGACACCGACAAGGCGACAACTACACTGCATCGTTTTTGCCTTTTCCCTTTCGGTGGGTAACTACATTACAGGGTTTGCTACAAAGCGGCTGTAAAAACGTTGAAATTTCCTTTTCTTTTGTACTTATTTTTAAAATCGAGAAACAATAGTGCTGTTTCACTAAACTGAATAAATATCTCTTACCCTGTAAAATAGATACTTCACTTTGATAATGGATGACTCAAACCTTTCTAGGTAGCAGAATTTCCACTAGCCAAAGTAAATCTGGTTCAATTGACCGGTCATCACATCATCATGTGCCGTCCTATATTATAATAGTATGTGTAATTTTGTCTCAGATCTACTACAGTATTTGGGACATGTTTGACTTAGCTCTGTACTTAAAGGCATAAAAAAAAGTACTCAGGACAATGCTTAATAATGAGTTGCCAAATGTGATCCAGATGGATGGATTTGCACAGACGATAACATTTCTTAATGCTTATACAGCCTAGTTGCATACCATGCCCTTGTTTTCTTCACACGTCACACAGTACAAAGCTAACAAGTCAACCTCGAGAATAGTAACTCTTGAAAGAGTCAACAGTTAGCAACCAGGAAAATGAGGCACTGATCAAATGTACATTTGTCATCTGACTGCAAAAACTACAAGCACTTAAGCCCTCCGCGGATGAAACAACTCTCCTTCCCTACCTGCCAACTCTAAAAGTAACAGCTTAAGCATCGCTGAGAGAAGATCATCCTCATTTACATTCTCAATTCCTCTGCTGACCATGGATTTGGTCTTCAAGACAATCTGCTCTTCGGCACAAGGATGCTAGATGAGGACACATTCTGATCAGTGCTGAGGATGATGCTTGCCCAGTTTGAGGAGCGGTGCACTATCCTTGACGGAATGCGGTCGCTGTCTTCACCGCCTGATGCTTCATAGCCATCGCTGGTTGACCTAGACAACAGGATCCCTCGATGAGGAGTGCTTCCTGGGGCAGTGGGAGCTGCCAGCTGCAAGTCTTCGGTTGCAGATGAGGAGACAGCTGAGAATCGGTACAAGTGCAGATCAGGCGAGTCCAGACTGCTATCTGGAGATGACCCATCAACGTTAGCAGAAGACGCAGCTCTACTTGGATGAAAAGCACTCCGCGCCTCGAGTTGCAATGGTGCTAAACTGGATAATGCTTCAGTGACCATGTCACTGCCATTACTATCAATGACATCTGTTGATATTTTTGCAACAGGTATAAGAGAGAGATCACCATGGGGTCTTCCTCTCCTATTTGTCCTCCTCGTGTTATCAGATCCTAGATCAATCCTGCTGCTCATGCCTCCATAGCTACTGTCTGTTTCATGACGAGTGAGTAATCATCTTTTCTGATGGGCACTAAAACTTTGGACTTCATCCGTGCCTCAGCAGCAACTCGAGAAACTTCTTCTGCATTAAGACGAGCTAGTGCCCATGGACTAATTTTCACAGCCCCTGAGGTTCTCTTCCTCCTTACTTCATCTTCTTTTCTCTTCGTAGCAGTATTATGCGAAGAGCCAGCTTCTGATGGAATAACATCGAACTGCGAAGGAGTTTTAGTAAATTCAAATTATTTGTGAGCTGATGGAAAAATACTGAATGCAAAAAGGTCACACGCCTATCTTGTACAACCATGTTCGCAAAACCCATGATGGCACCCAAGTGCATATGTTCTTATTTACAAATGCAATATTATAATGATTCAGGAAAGTTCAAGAGGTCCAAGCATACCGACAATCAGCACGAGTATTTAAATAAGAATTGAACAGCTTAATTTGATAACTTCAATTCACATGAGTAACCACCAAGACAAGCAATCTAACATATAAGGTAGAAGCAACCACATTAACTTTGTCGGCAACAGCGCAAGTTCTAACATTAATTATATGTCTCAATCTCATGCATTAAAATTGATGATGTAGGGTTCTCACCTGATCTTCAAGGAACAGTCTTGGAGGAGTGCACCATGAACCACGACGGAGTGCACCAAAGGAACTAGTACTGCTAAGCCCACCAGTATAGGAGCTTACATGAGACATCTGCGGACTCTGCTGCCCGCTGACCTCTTCTTGTTCTTGCTCTCTAAGGGCAATGATGTAGTCATATGTACTGATTCCCTGCATGAAGTTGACAAAATGGTGCTTAGTTTTTTCAATGTGAGACCATCTTGAAAGGCAACCATGTAAAGGAACTATCCATCATATCTACTCCCTCCGTTCCACAATATAAGATGTTCTAGCTAGATCACATGTTGGCTAGGTGCAACCCTAAATGAGTGTACATACACATTAAAACATGTCCACATACATCTAGATACATGTGAATGTGGACAAAAGCTAAAACATCTTATATTTAGGAACAGAGGGAGTATATATTTGCTAAATCAGAACAAAAAAAAAACAAGTAGCTCATTTCATTTTTCAGTTTTTCACTGTTCCCTTTGCACTTTATCAGTGATATTATAAGGAAAAATAATCATGGACGGGTGATATAACAGTACTTTGTCAGTATGAGTATGTCAATGGATGCTATCAATATAAACAGTGCATGTCAGTTAAAGTGTCCAAAGTTTAAATTTTCCACAAAATATATCAATGTCGTAGTCTGAGAATTTCAGATATAAGCTAACTTGCCAACAGCACAGGGATAGTATGGAATTGCTTGTATAAAATGGTTACATAAGTCCAAATAGTGTCAGGAACTTGCCTTTTGGATGAGAAGGATGTGGAAAAAGAGAAGTTGAGCAATTGGCAGTAAAGCAACCATAGCTAGGATGGTACAGGATGCCTGCATGGACGAAGATCAACAAATTTAGATAGTAAATCAAGATTCAGTAAAAAACTTAACCACTGTTGGCATGAAGTAGTCACTATTAGAAAGTAGGACGATTGAACATACCACCACAATGATGAAAGGCACTATAGAGAAGCTGCTTCCTAGCTTTGACGAAATTTGTGTAGAAAATTCCTTTCGCTCAACAAAGCAGAGAACTAGCACCAATATTCCAGTTGCCGATTGTAGGATAAGCTGGCCCAAAGTGCACAAATCATGGAGACCTGTCAATGGTCAACTAGGATGACAAAGACCAGGAATAAAATGCACGATGCAACGATGATGACCAAATTCAAATGCATAAGAAAGACTATTTCTAGAATGCAGTGGATGCTAGATACATGCTAACACAACTATGCTAATATTAGAGCTACCTGCAGCACTTTCTGTAGATACAATCTATCAGAGAAATAGAGGACATGAGCTTACCAAGAAAAGGGCTGTTGTCATTAGAAGAAAAAACCTCCTATAGTTTCTTTTTCCAATACAATTGTTGAGCCACTGTTGAGATGAGGAAATCAAGTGAGTCATTTTGTACTTGCTAATGGAAATTAGAAGAGAATTCCCCATGGTCGTATAAAAAAGAAAATTTCATTCAGTAGTATGTTACCCTGCAGTGATGATCAAAACCATCAACACATTTGTCACAAACTCGGCAATGCTTACTGTATTTTAACACCTACGGAAAAAAAAAGCAGCTTGTTAAATATAACTTGCATAAGATATCATACATCAACACAAACAGATGAAAGAAATATACCTCAACTTCACAGAGGCTGCAGAAAAACATCCCTTCCTCACTGTCCTGCTGCTCAGAGGACCACTCACGTGATTGGCAGCAGGAGAAAACAAAAGAGAGAGGGTAAAATATAATGAGAAGTGCAGAGAAAGTTGCACTGCAGCAAGATGAGCTCTTCTGTTGAGTCATTATTTTTTCACTAGCCTCAGCAACCTGACGTTCTTTCTTTTCTCCTGTTTCCTCTAGTTGTAACCCAACATCTGAAACACCTTGTCTGGACTCCTTCAGATGCCTATGCTTGCAGCTTCCATACAATCTTAGGTACTTCTTTGATTTGAAGACCCCTGGGTCTGCTGGATCCGCCGCAGCACACCAGATGTACAGAAAGAATACACATAAAACCTAAGAATACATATTACAGACTTTAATCATAAATGTGTCATGTCATGTCAAACAGCAACTTTGACCATAGAATTGCTTAAGTAAATTCATCTATTACAGCTTGATAAAGGGTATAGCTTGATCAAATAGAATGTTAATCACATATTCACAATAAATTGCCGTGTCATAGATTTGTATTTACCTGTAGTAAAAAGGTAATGGTGGGAAAAGAATAAGCATGGTGCAGTTGGGCAAAAAAGGGAAAGGTGTAGTTAGGACTAAGAGTGTCAAAGAAATTTATCTCTACGATGAAATCATGCTCTAGTGCCTTCCACCATCACGACAAATTTCCAGTTTTGTGAACCTAAGCATGTGATGTTTTAAAGAAATCAGAGTCCATAAAAAAGCTTAAGCAAACCATGACTGCCTTATCCTGAGTGTAACAACACATGTTTAATGTCCGTTCAGAAGGAAAAAAAACTATGTACCGTTAGTCATGAAGAAACGAAACGTGTGCTGGCATGTGGTGCATGCCACTTTGTAATACATGTCAGAAGAACAAAAGGGCACCCTCAAGAATATTACCTACTCATTACAGCATAAATACAACAATTTTCTTAAAAGTAAAGAAAGTTTCCAGAGATGTAAGGTAGGACTATGAACTACAAAGAAGTCAAGGACAATGCAGGGATAAACAATTTGCAAGAAATAACATTGCCCGATTCAAGGAAACTCCTTTCTCAACTTGGCATGACTATAACAACAAGAAAGCGCCAAAAACGACACCATGGTATCAGAATGATGGAACCGTAAGAAACAACTAACGTTAGTGTACTAGATGGATATTCCGCATCTTTATTTCACACCACTCACCGTTTAACAGAGTTACAAAATCTTACCAACCAAACAATGTAAGAATTCAGTACGACCCAAAGGCACTAGTATTCCCCCGCAAAAAAAAGGCACTAATAATGAAATGGATTGTCTGAAGAAGCACTAAGAGCTTTTTTATAATGACAGCAGGAGAACTGCTATATTCATTGATTATTTGCATTGCCATCACATACAGAAAATAGCCCACATGTACTGGGCTTAACCTTGAGAACAAAGCATAACTCACCAACTATGAATGCGGGAGCAAAGCTGCTGAACAAACCACACAATGGCTTGCAGAGTTAGGCATGCATCACATGACATTGCCAGAATAGGCCAGATGACTGCCCTCAAAAGTCTAAGTAGCTTGTATCACCTTCCAACAAACAAACAAACAAACAAAAACCACAGAAACCCAACCGCATAGTATGCAAGAGTGCTAAGTACTAAATAGCTCATTTCAATCTGAGACCTACTTAATTTGGCACCTCCCCAAGTTCCAGCGACCACTACTTAATGGGGGCCCATCATGCAGCACCAAGATTGGGATCCAAAATGTGCCAGACCACAGGGCTCTCTGTCAGTTATGCACCATGACAGCAAGTCAGCAAGGAGATGGGGCAGCCAAGAAGCTAATTACCAGAGGGGTGTAGAGCCCGACGGCGGCATCCTGGAACACCTTCCTCCCAACGAAGGGGGCGAAGAACACATAGAACGCGAAGGCCAGCGCCAAGAACACGGACACGGCGACGACCTGAAGCAAGCAAAGCCAAGAATCCATCAGCCCATTACCGCAGGAGCCAGGAAAGAAGAAGAATAAAGGCACAGACTTCAGCGCAGGGAGGCAGGAACAGACCTGGAGAGGGTGGTAAGGGAGCTGCCACCCATGCCGTCTCATCGCCGTCGCCCCGGACAACCACCCAGCACGCGGAAAGAAGACGGGACAAAACGCAGGACGTACTTAACCCTCCTTCCTCCTTCTTGTCGCGTCAAAGGGCGCCGCCGATCAGTGCGCGAGGGAGAAAGGACAGGCCACTCCAGGAATCAAGAACCGGCGCGACCGGCCGGCGCATGGATTTGATCTGTGGGAGGAGGGGACTGGAGGAATGAGGAGGAGGAGGGGTTTGCCGGTTTGGGAGGGAGACCAGAGGGGAGAAGGTGCATTAATGCGGCGCTGCTCAGATTTACCGGGGGAGCGAAGCAAAGCAAATCAAGCAGCGAGGGAGGGAAGGCTGGTTTTCTTTGGGCGCAGGCTCACGTGAAGCTAGCAGCTAGCTAGGGAGCTCGTCGCTCCACGGCGAGGACTGTGGCAGTGGCAGGGCCAGGGCCAGGGAGAGTCTGTATGCTGAACCAGACTCACTGCCTGCCTGTCACTGTGGGGCTCATTGGCACGGCCGTTACCAGTGGCGTTTGGTCGATAGCTGTTTGTTTCACTCGCACGTTTTGCAGGCGTAACAAATTTCTAGCGGTTGAAAAACTGGCCGAAAACCGATACTAGAGCATCTCCAGCGGCACTGCTAAATATGTGTGGGGCACCTCTCAATTGGGGGCACAATGGGGTGCCGGGTGCAGCCCACGGCGACGCCTCCAAACAAAAAAAAAACGAGTTCAAACAAATTTAAATTGTTTTCAAATTTTATTCATATTTGCATATTACATGAAGTTTGAACGAAATTTGAAAAACCTAAACCTAATCTACTCGATGTCGTCCCAGTCGACGTCGTCGTCGCTGCCGTCCTCGTCGTCGAGCACCACGTAGGTGGAGGAGGCACGGTTGCTGGAGGCGCCGTCTTGACGCGGCGGCGCACGACTGGTGGAGGCTCCGTCAAAGGAGGAAGAGGTCGCCAGCTGTGCGGTGCTCGCCAGTGTGGCCATGAGGCTCGGAGAGTCTGAAAGGACAAGGATGTCGCCTAGAGGGGGGTGAATAGGCGATTAAAACTTTTCCGGTTTAGGCTTGATAAATGCGGAATAAAACTAGGTGTTTTAATTTAACAAGCATACAACCTAAATATATACTAGGCTCACCTATGTGCACCAACAAATTATGCTAAGCAAGACAAGCAACAAGGTGATAGCAAGATAAAGGACTTCAAGCACGAAGGCTATCACGTAAAGTGCATAAGGAAAGAGCTCGGGTATGGAAATAACCGAGTCACGCGGAGACGATGATGTATTCCCAAGTTCCTCCTTTTTAGCGGAGTACGTCTCGTTGGAGGGGTATGAGTTTCAAACTCAAACGTCACAAATGGTCTCACCCTATTCTCCGATGAATCTTGCCCAAAAGCTCGGTTCACCTTCCACTATCGAAATCCTTCAAGGCGGAATCCGAAACCTTTACAACAATCTTGAGGCACAACCCACAAAAGGATTGAGACCTCTCAAGTCACCAACAACCGTCTAGGGTCCAACGACCCAAGAGCAACAAGCTCACAATTTTCACTTCCACGAATCCTCGTGGAGAGAGCAAACCGATGCACAAAAGTAAAGGCAAGAACACAAGAAGTGCTCAAGTCGTTCACTCTCAAATCCCACCAAAAGCAACTAATACTTATGGGGGAAGAGAGAGGAAGAACAATGGAGGAGAAACACCAAGAACTTCAAGATCAAGATCTACTAGGTTCCCTCACTTAGAGGAGAGATGGATTGGTGAAATTGTAAATTAGATCTCCTCTCACTTTTTCCTCAAATATATGCAAGAATCATGGGAGGGATTGAGAGGTAGGCAAGCTTTTCAAAGGTCAACAATGGAGGAGAGAAAGGGGAAAAACCCAGCAACTCATTTGGGAAAGAAGGGGCCTTTTATAGATCCCCACGAAAAAATAGCCGTTGCAAGAAAAATAACACCGGAGACTCCGGTCTAGGGTGGCGGAGACTTCGGGGGGCAGAGACTCCGGTCCTGGGAGGGCGGAGACTCTGGCCCAAAAAGTCTCCGGGGCACTTCTGGCCCCTATACCGCAAGCGCCGTCCGGACTAGGAAAACCAACAAAACAGAAAACCCAATAACTTTCTCGTCCGGACTCCGTTTTCGATGATCTTGGGCTTGTTGAACTCGCAACGAAGAGTACTACAAGATCATGTAGAGAAACGTCATATTTCATCATGTGAGGAGGAAGACACAAGGAGAGAGTTTGACCTCTCTACAAAAGATAAACCGGTAAAACCTACAACATCCAAAACGCAACAAAATATTCATATGAAATCCGTTTTTGATGAACTAGAGCTTGTTATGGAGATGAACACAAGTTCTAAATTCTCACATGGATAAAAGCCAAATAAGAACCAAGAAAGATGATATGCCAAGAATGCAAAGGTTTGAGCTCTCCACAAAGATGCGATCAAGTTACTCACTCGAAATCCCCTCTTGATAGTACGGTATCTATCCTATAACCCAGTCTCCGAACTAACAACATGAGACAGGTAAAAATAGAAACCCTATCAAGATTATACCTTTGCCTTGCGCATTCCACTTGAGTTAGATGATGACGATCTTGACTCTCTCAAGTTGGAACACCTTTCTTGATCATGCTTGCCAGCACATGCTTGATGAATACTTCTCCAAATACTCCCCCATACTCCATTATAGGAGAGCCTCGATTAGCTCCGTCTTCATATATCCATTGCAAGGTTCAATCAAATGATATCTTTCGAGATGGATCATATTGAACTTGCACTTCATAATCTTCTCTTAATATATATGATGGCTTGGAGATAAACATGAATGTTCCTTAATCTTCTTTTCCAAGCCACACTTTACCATGTAATCTTCTAGAGTTCAATACATGAATTCCAATCTTTTCCTATAGACAAGATCTACAAGAATATCTCTATGCAAACTTTAGTCCATAAGGATTGTCATTAATTACCAAAACCACGCATGGGGGTAACATGCACTTTCAGAGTCCCGCTCAAGCGTCGTCACTGAGTCGGCGGTCGCCGCCAGGTACTCGGGGGGAGTTGTCGTCATGCTCGCTCTGCAGCGCATACGGCACGTCGTATCCCGTCGGGACGACCTCCACCGGTATTGGCTCTGTCCTGGGGCGACGGAGGTAGAGGCACCCGCGCGGTGGCGAACGCTTGCGACGTTCGCGATCGCGGATGACGATGCCGCCTCCACGACGCGGCAGTGATCGCCGCTCCTACTTCACTGCATTGCCCGGCGCGGGGCGTGGGGGAGGGTTGCGCGGCGCTGGTGGAAGGAGGCGGAGCGAGATGGCGCTTCCCATGGAGACGTGCCGGCGGGTGGCTTCGATCACGGACGCAACCGTGTGGTCGATTGCGTCCCACCAGGCGTGGCGCCCCTCGGTATTGTAGTGCGTCCGGAGCGTGTTGGCGCTGTCGACGATGGCGATGACCACCTCCCGCTCGCGCTCGAAGCGGTCGAGCCAACGGCCCCAGTTCGCTTGATCGTCGTCGTTCTCGGGGAGGCGCCGCTTCTCCCACGTCATCCAGCTCCGCCAGCGAGCGATGACAGTCGTGACACGAGAAGGCCACAAGGCGAGGCAGCCCAATGCTTGGGCAGGCGGCAGGCCGGAGGGGCGAGGAGCCCATACCGGTGCAGCTCCCAAGCATCTTCGCCCCCGATGGTGCGCCCACCGCGGTACGCCATGGATTCGAGGAGGAGGGCGAGGAGAGTGAGGACGAGGAGGAAGGCGGGGTGGATAAGCACGGCGAGGGCGCCGGCTTTTATCGTGGGCGATGGGCGGTGCGGCCGGCATAAATACGACGCGTGGGGAGGCCACAACGTCGGCCGATTGGCATGGGGAGCTGTCGCGTCTCCTGGCCGCCGTTAATGGCATGCGTGTGGACAGGCGCACCACCGCCCCGTCGCGTCGCGTTGAAAACTGGCGACGATTGCGCCATTAAATACCTCCAAGGAGGGGAATGGCGTTCGAGAGCCGCTAGCAACCAACGCTCGTATAGGGCTTTTAGCCGGAGCTAACGAAATTCAAACCCAAGGTCCCTTCTGTCCGTGTGACATAGCCGTGGTTGTCTTGCAGCTCGCTGCTGCCGACCGCCAACACACTCAAGTGGTTCCATAAGTTTATATTATGCGTATGATATAGTTGAAAAAATTCACATATTTGTTAAGAAGGCCCGACAAAATAATTCTAATAGAGTGGTTGCGGTTCCAAAAATAGGAATTCCAACATCAGTGGCATGTGGCATCATACATTCGTACACCATACTCTGACAAGCCTAAGTTAAAGAACTAGTTAAGCTGCTATGATCATATCTTATATTTTAATATGGAGGGAGTAGTATATATACACATCGATCTGCACATGCCAAGCGATGCGCCTTGGCCCTGGAGATAGCTGACGCCTGTACTAGTGTACTACTAAACTGACCTTGAGCTAATGCGTTTAATGGGTTGGTGACTTGATGTGCGTGTCTGTCCTTTGCTGTTGTTTTCCTTGCAGCCACTGTTTCAATGGATAGAAAAGATCGAATTTTTGACGAATTGGACCACTTGGCTTAACGAAATGTCAAAAAGGACCATCTCCGAGTCAAATTGGAAGAACAACCGTGGCGGCCTCCTGGCCAAGCAACACGTGGCTAAGGCCGCCGTGGGCGACGGCGGTGTCCTAAGCCGCCACTGATGACGGCGGCATGGCTGACGGAAAACGTCGTCGTTGGCAGCTGACGGACGGGAAGATCAACGTGCCGCCGCCGTCGTCCACGACGGCCTTCGCCACGTGTCACTTGGCCAGGAGGCCGCCACGGTAGTTCTGCCAATTCGATTCGGAGGTGGTCCTTTTTACATTTCATTCGGCCAAGTGGTCTAATGCGTCAAAAATTCGAAAAGATCTACAAATATAAGCCGATAGAAGGTGCGTGAAGACTGAAGAATATACGTGTTCTATGAGGAGGCAAGCAGTGGCGGAGCTTAAACGGAAAAACAAGGAGCGGACAAAAAGCAATGCAGAGCTACATTTCGTTAGAAAAGTAGAATAGGAGCAAAAACGCCAAACAATGAAAAAAACTTAAGTGACTAGATATTATTTCTCACATGGCCCGTGTGGTCATAGGATATGACACACTAGCTATCATTATTTTGAGTAATAAGTATCTAAAAAGTCTAAACATCCTAACGAAAGCGTCAACTTGAACTCATGGAGAATGTCAAAAGCTCTATGATCATAATCATCACAAGGGAAGAGGCAAAAAAAAATACCAGCTTTGGAAAAGCTGTAGTAACATATGGACCGCCTCATTTGAAGCATTCATTTTGCCTGCCCCTTTAGACAGGATTGAATTGGTCTCATCATGTCATCACATTGACAGTTGAATCCCATGCTTAAGCAAGGAAATCACCCAAGCCATGATGGCCCACTGTGGTCTATGCATGCGATCAGCCGACAGGTATTGCAAGAGCAGGAAGTATATGCATCGCTTCAACTTATGAGCTACAGTTACAGGAACGAACACAATAGCTGAACCGGCAAAAGGGAAGATTCAGAGCTCCCTTTGCACTTCTCGGTGCATCACACCCTATCCCAAAGGCCCCAAGTACACTCAGCCAAAACAGATTGTGCCGCTCCGTGAACAACCAACCCTTTATCAGATTGAGATGGGTAGAGGATAACCCTGTGCACATGTGCTTAACTTCTTACATGTGTTCCCTAGCTACTGGCCACTGGTATCTTTGCATATCTTTGGAGGTTGGGGTTGGCGTTTGGCAATTGGCAAGACGGGAAGATACCTGATACCTCTTGTGATCACTAGGGTCAGAGTGACACTGAGTGAGTGTGCTGTGACCAAAGGCATAAAAAAAGTTGCCTTGTGACTTCTTGCGGCGTGCAAGTTGGACGATGAAGGTGCCAATTTCGATGGTGTTGAGCACGTGATTTGGAACTTTGGCTTGGCTTGATAATGTATGGTACAGGGATGGCCATGGCCTTGGGGCTGATATAGTGCAAGACAAGCAGTCACAGTGGCCTGCTTGTTGTTTCGCAAAAAAAAAAAAAAAAAAAGTGGCCTGCTTGTTTCACCTACGCAATTGTCCTCTTATGACTTGTCAGTGGAGAAAAGCATCGGACCATGGACCCTTCCTGACACTGATGTTTTACGCTGAGTACAAGCAGGCAACATTTTATTATCATTGAGTGATGACAAAGAAATTCTTGCTGTTGGGATGAGTTCTTCGCGTGGTGGTGAATTCAGTGTTCTTCCTTTTAACACACCAAAATATGCCTGCTATAACTAGAAGAAGACCAGCAAAACGTTCCTGGCATTTTTCACAATATATACGAGTAACTGGAAAATAAGAAACTCCATGAAACAAAGCTAAAAGCGCCATTGGGAAAGATAACCTGGGCCATATCTAGTCAAAACCAAAGCACAAGTCAGATCAGGATATCATTGACACATAGCACCTCATCTCCGCAAGTTCATAACAAAAGGTTATGAGGTTCAGATGGGTCTTTTATCTTGTTACCACTCATGTCAAACCTTGGAAAATATTTCTCAACCATCTTCCCCGGGTATACAGAGCAACTACTCCATCAAATGTGGCAGCAACTCAAACGCGGCTGATGAAAGTAAGCATACAACCGATCACGGAAATTAATGGTACACTAGCTACAAAATATGATTGACAGCACTACGAGTGCGTTTCATCTCATATTTACTCTGCCTGGCACATATTCTTGGCTCCCACTATTTCACTACCCTTTCCCTACTCCTATTTGTACAATATGCACCTTCGTGCCTGCTTGTACTTTCCTAAGGCTACGGCTGTACTTGGCCACCGGTGTTAGAAAAAACAAAATAGCAGGTAAGAAAAAAAGAATGAAGTTAGCGTCACAGTTAGTTCTTTACAGCAGTCAGATGTTGGTACCGAACGCCTGCTGGCCGAAGAGAAAAAATAGTCGACCATTGCCAGTGAGACCTGCTAAAAAGAAATTAGTTAGACTAGTGCAGTTCAGCATATTGTTTTAAGGCAAAGTTCATGTACTTTACCGTAGAGGGGGTACTGTACAATTGCTTCGACGCGTGCTACTTCCGCTGATGACTGCATCCATTCCCACACCTTCTTGCCCTCAAACACGCAGTGTGAATCCTCGGTCCTTCCCATGCATTAAGCAGGGTGTGTATTTGCCCCACGGGCAGATCAAAATCACAACAACTGGAGTTGGTCATCTCAGATCATCCAGTATATTTTCCTCGTCTACTTGTAGATCTTGTTTTCTCTAAAGTTTGTTTTGCTTGTCGGCTTGGATTTGAAGCTTTCGAGTCCTACGAGCAGATTAAAACACATACATAAAGGAACTTTTGCAGTTGAGTAAAACTGTGAAACATGTATAATCAAGGATTAATACATTTTTACTGGCCGCCAACTGCGCACTTTTAGACTTTTCTGCGTCTGCTGCCTCCTTTTGAGCTTTTTTCATCTCAAGTTCAGCTTGCTTGACATTCTCTTCGTGTGCTTTTCGAAACATTGTTACAAATGTCAACAGTGTAGCCATAACTGCAAGATTATGATCATCATAGAGTAAAGGTGAGGTACGGTAGCAAGCAAACAAACAAACAAACAGAACATATGTGTTTAACTTTAATGCTTAAAAAATCACAGATCAAATATGCTTCAGCAAGTTGCATCCTCACAAATTAAATCATATAATTAATAAGCATTTGCGGCGTGCCCAAGTACTATCTTGAAAGATACTCCAAAGATATATAACGAGCACATGACCTCATTATTAAGTCACCTTGATCATTAAGGGTAATCAATAAAACTGATCTCCTTACCTTGTTCAAATGGGCAACGGACAGGGTCCTCACCAAAATATTTGATCAGCTGATCAGCCTTTTTTCCCTGGAAAAGAATGAAAAAACAAAATCAAATATAAGAAGATTGTATGGAAGCTAATCTTCATAGAACCAAACAACAGAAACATACCACTTCAGAGAACAATGAAGACAATGATTGCACATCTGCTCCAGCATTGTCAGTGAACTCCTTCAGTTTCTACACAATCCAGTAATACCAGTTTAGAACAATTGACGCAGCTAGCTGGTATTTAGACAAGGTGATAATTCAGCATATAAGATGTATTTAGTGAACAGAACATCAGCAACTTAAATTCATGCACACACGGAGTTGGTAAATATATTTAAATATTTAATATTTACAGAACCTTCAGGATAAGTGGATATGAGCACCACCCTGTTAAGGTATGTGGTTCACATTTAAGATCAGGAAATTTATCTAAAAAACAAGAAACAGAAGTACTTGCAGAGTCAAGACATCAGGTAACCAACAAAAGAACCTGAAGTATTGTACATCACATCTTTTAAATTTGGCTTTGGACCTGTCCTGTTAAAATTAATGTAAGCCACCTGACTGTCTGAGCCCTCCATCTAGACTCTAGAGGGCAGGCATTAAACAAGCAGATGAAAAGAAGACGGAACTTCTAGCATATTTTATCCAAGCAGATGAAAAGAAGACGGAACTTCTAGCATATTTTATCCAGACAGCTATAGACAAGCCGTTGCACAATCATGCGATTTTCTCAAAAATAGGGTTGCCTATTCAATCCAAATGACATGTTGTTTTCTCTAGTAAGGGTGTCTATACTACATGCAAACAACTTTAAGACCTGAAATTCAAATGAGACGGTGTTTCACCTCACGGAAAATTTCTGACACTGGACCATCACTTTCTGAAGCTGTAAATTCATGCTCAACTTTTTCCAGCCCTTTACTGACTGCTTGCATTTCTTCTGCTAACATTTTCAGTTGTATCTGTTCAAAAGCATCAATTAGAAGAAAGCATGTATATCTTAACCGAACTCTGTTCAAAAGCATCAATCAGTAGAAAGCATGTACTCCCTCCGTTCCAAATTGTAAGATGTTTTAGCTATTTCAATACGGACCAAATACGGACGACATACGGAGTGAAATGAGCATCTACACACTAAAACGTGTCTAGATACACCCAAATCAGAAAAAAAAAAGGCTAAAACATCTTATATTTCGGAACGGAGGGAGTACATCTTAAACGAACAAATACTACAGATGCTACATAAATGATATCAAGAGACAAAACCAAACCTTTGATGTAGCTTCTAAACTAACAAGATCCACATAGAAGTTCAAAAGTTGTGGTGATTTTGCAGCAAGCACCTGGTATTAAGATATTTTTCTGTTAGCGCAGATATAGGAGGTAGATAGCAATGTGGCAATGTGCAAATCATTTAAGTCAATTATAGTTAATTAGAACAAGGACTATAAGCCACTATATTCAGACACTCAAACTGTAGGTTGCTCTAGAATACAGAACTAACACATCGTGCAAACTAAATGAAGTTTGTGTTTACTGTCATGTAAAGTCAATTACGAAAAGTAACACAAACATTCAGAAACTTTAAGGTGTCTCGGGACTAACTTACATAAAAAAGCAGAGCTTATTAAGTTTCCCATATTTATCTTTTCTTACATCTAGGATTCTGATGGCCCCAAAACCACAATTATCAAATCTCTACATCCACTTTGCAGCGAATATGCCACAAAAATCCAGAAACTACTCAGAACATATGCGGGTTGCTAGCCCAGGCAGCTGCCATTTGTCATTCTGTTGATTAAATACATCGTGTGAACCGTAAGTTCCACCACGAAATCGAATTTGACACTTAATGGTCTTGAATGAATAAATAATTCGATGCAGACTATGGATTATAATTTCCAACTACAAGTTACCAATCAGGAAGGGTACTAACACACACACGAGAACTCAATAGTACAGGACAGATAAATGCATACCTTGCAGAGGTAGTTCATTAATGTCATCTTATTATTTGTTGCCCGGGTATCTGTAAGTTTTAGCAGACTATCCAGCCGGAAGCCAACTGCAGCACCTGTAAACAAATATACCGATGTGAATCTGCCAATGAATGATACTTTTCGTCCACATGTATTTCTATCTCCGATTAATGACTTACTACTCAGCAACAATGCTTTAATGATCTCTGGTTCGAACTGCATATTTTGGAGGAATGTATCGAGTTATCAAAATCTTAACATACTGATACTTGATTAAGACAGAAAATGAACTTTTTGATTTGGCGTCATTGCACTTACAAGCTCAATACAATATGCACACATATATTAGTGGTGCAACTCTCTTTGCATCATCTCGGCACTACATCATGCATTGTATTATGCTAATTTCTAATCCTAAGGAAGTTGAATAAGAAACAGAACCTTAATGGGATAGAATGCTAACAAACAAAACTAAAATAAACAGGCTTACAAAAACTCTAATATTCATTCGTACATAGAAAGGACAGTTCTTATTACCTCTAGCAGTTCCCTGGTTCAATGTATTTCCAAGGAGGAGTATTATCTTCATTATTTCCTTCAACTTGACAGAACTACGGATCTGATACAATAGAGTCTGACTTAGTAGACAACAAGCAAAGATCAAATCGTATCACTATGCCGAACTCTCAACATACCTCATCACATGAAGAATCTATCGTTTTCAAACTTTTCCCAAGATCTGCTACTTGTGAACCAAACTGGATCTTGAAGGAGAACACTCGTAGTTTTGACTCCATTCGTGGGACTTTCATCAATTCTAGGAAGAACTGCAACACGAAAGCAAATTTTAATTGGATACCGATCTAGTCAAATAGGTAAGCATAAACTGCTGTGTATAACTTCTAATGACACTTTCTGCAAAACTGGGCCCAACGCTCATATCTAACAGGCTCACATACATATCACCTGGCTATTTTAAGTGCCCAGGGTAATGATGATCAAACAAAGGAATGGATGTAACGGTCCGAGTCTTTCACTTTGAGTCAAACAAAGGAATGGACGTAACGGTCCGAGTCTTTCACTTGGTGTCGCAACTCTGATTCCTTGACTATAGTTGTGCTTTGATGTTAGATTATCAGAAATATCAATCAACACGAACCAATATGAGGTTGCTGTGCTTTCATTTTTCAAGAAGTCCGGAACATCCAAACTCAGCAAACGCAATATCAGTAAATGTTCTGATACTAGTACTAAGAAGTCGACGAGATAAAAACATCATATATCGTAGATGTTATTACCAGTTCACATTTTCCCAGAAGCCCTCTGTCTCCAGTATAGTTCTGGCAAGAAGAACAAAGTGCTGTGTTAATATGAAATCAGAAAGGAAGCAAAGCAGCGCTGCACTACTATGCACCTTAAGAACTTCCATTTCCTCTTTTGTTGGACAGAACTTTATGAGATTCTCCACTTGATCAACATCCAAGGTAGATTGATCCAGTGCCAGGGCCGCACTCTGTTGCAAATTTAGTGACTATCAATAATCATTTCATGTCAATAAACATTTCGTTTTTATTCCACAAATTCTTACCACCAAATCTGGCAGTGGCATTTTCACTTTGGTCAGCATGATCTCTGTGTTGTTTGCCCTCCTCAACTCAATCTATTCATATAAACTACCAGGTTAGATGAAAGCTAAGAGATATCATATTGCAAAACTAGTTCTTTCTCAAAACTATACTATAATACTACCTCCGTTCCATAATTCTTGTTGTGGTTTTAGTTCAAATTTGAACTAAAACCACGGCAAGAATTATGAAACGGAGAGAGTATTAATTAAGCTAAAGGGTTAAGAAACAATGTACCTAAGTAAAGGGTAGCAATCATATGAGATTAAAGAAACATGGCAAAAAAAGACTTTGCACTAATTCAACTTATAAGGCATCTAATTCAGTGACGGTAATCGCATCATAACGCATCTTCACTTTTCCTGTTAATATTAATAAACCGAAAATGCTAAAATGAGTTAAATTTAATGCTGCAAACTTCATTAAAAAATGTTAGCGTTTCACTTACCAGGTGAACTTTCTCTGGTTTTGATCCAAGAGACTTTCTCCGGTCGGATTTGGAGGTGTTATCCGACTTTGGTACTACTGCTGGAAAAAGGCTCTCCAGTTCTGACAAATCGAACTCTGATACACTGCAGAAAACAGATCTCCAGCATTAAGGTAAAAAAATATCAAAATGTGTTCATATTAACGCGATGTGATCATCATGGCGTAGAGCTGTTAAATTTTTTGAACAATTGCTTTGTCTTTAGTTGATGGAGGTGCACGGCCTCCATCAACAGTGTACATAATTAAAACTAAAAACACTGGAGTCAACCTCATAAAGATTACATCATTGAAAATGCCACACATTATCGTATGTATACTGGAGATGAAATAATATTTTTAAAAAGAAGACAGAAATTTTACCTCTGCGGGTCATCATTTCGCTGCAATTCGTCCCAGAGACTACCTTGTGTAGGTCTTGTCACTTTGATCCAATGCAGCGGCTTTAATGTTGATTTGCGAGCAGCCGCAGCCCCAAAACCTGACCCTGGAGCACGTACAGCCCCACGCCCTCTACCTAAGGAGTTTGATGGTAAATTACTAGGATTGCCTCCTGGTGGTGGTGGCGCACCAGGTGCTCTAGGAGGAGGTGGTGCACGGCCACCTGGAGGAGGAGGTGGGGCACGGCCACCTGGAGGAGGAGGTGGAGGAGGCCCACCAAGCCTTCCACCAGGTGCAGGTGATGGTGGAGGTGCTCTCCCGCCACCTCCAGGCGGAGGCGGGGGAGGTGGAGCTCCTGGTCGGCCTGGAGGAGGTGGGGGAGGTGGAGCTCCTGGTCGGCCTGGAGGAGATGGAGCACTTGGACGTCCACCTGGAGGGGGTGGGGGAGGTGGAGGGCCAGGACGTGCACCTGGAGGGGGCGGGGGAGGTGGAGGTCCAGGACGTGCACCTGGAGGAGGTGGCGGGGGAGGTGGAGGTCCAGGACGTGCACCTGGAGGAGGGGGCGGGGGAGGTGGAGGTCCAGGACGTGGACCTGGAGGAGGGGGCGGGGGAGGTGGTGGCCCTGAACGGATCATTGGTGGTGGTGGAGGAGGGGGAGCAGTAGAAGGTGTCCTGGGAGGAGGCGGTGGCGGTGGAGGTGGACCACCAGAACGTGCCGCTGGAAGTGGGGGAGGTGGTGGTGGTGGAGGAGCAATAGAGTGTGCCATTGGTGGTGGAGGAGGAGGTGGAGGTGGAGGAGGAGCAACTGGACGTGTTATGAAGGATTGAACTAGAGGTGGTGGGGGCGGCGGTGGAGGCGGAGGTGGAGCGATGGTACTGCCATCTAACCTTGGAGGTGGAGGTGATGATGGAATGTTTCCACGGGCACCTGACCCTGGAAGCGGAGGTGGGGGAGGAGGGGGAGGTGCAAAGTTCTGTGTTTGTGCTCCAAATGACATAGGTGGAGGTGGAGGTGGAGGTGGAGGTGGAGGTATGTTTGAGAAGCCTACAGAAGACGGAGTAGGTGGTGGTGGTGGTGGTGGTGCTTCATAGCTGAATTTGGAGAAACATAGAATGGAGGCGGTGGTGGTGGAGGTGGAGCAGGAGCTGTTGCTTGGATTCTTGGCCCAGCTTGTGGACCTGACGACAAGGGTCGTCGTGAAGGGAATCGAGGAGACAGTGTTGCATCTTCTGTTAAGTGATTGCCATAAACTGTTCCAGGTAGTACTAGGGGTGCACCTTTCACAGCATTGACTTTCTTATCCGTAGGCATGGAACGGATAGCTAGCGCAGCTGGAGAACTGTCATATCTGGATGGGGGGTGAGATGGCCTATGCACAGAGGCAGTTTCAGATTCCTTCCTGGGTGAGACCCATCTACGTATTGTTTTCAGTTTGGCTGGCTTTGATTGTTCTTCCAGTAGTTCTTTATGCCCAACTATTGCTTCCAATAACAACTCAGGTGCATTGACTTCACTTGTTCTTGGGCTACTATTCCTAGCTTCTACTTTACTTTGAGGAAGAGCTCTGCCAAAATCCCATCTGCCACCATGCTCTTCCTGCTTCATTTCTGTTGCTATTTCATTAGCTGGTAACACAACAATACTATCCTGCGGACTGATTTTCTTTGCAGGTATGGTATCTCCAAGACCAGATTTCAATTTACTTTGATCCAACCTTCTGTCAGCTGAGTCAGCAGTCTTAACAATTTCTACCTTGTAATTGTTGTTATCTCGTGAGTCCATATTCTCAATATCAGTAATGTCTATCTTTGAAACAACGCTCTCTTCCTTGACAACAATTTTTACCTCCTGTCTTACGTTTCCATTATCAACTACTGTTTTCTCTTCATAGACCAGTAGCTCACTGTCCACAGTTACTGTGTTTTCAGTAATAATCTTGATGTCACCATTCTGGTGTCTTTCATTTGGCAATGTCCTCAAGTGGGTATCCTCATCTATACTAGATAATGTTCCAGGAGAACTGAAAGCAGTGTAGTCCAAATCATTGTATCTCGATATTTTTGTGGATTCACCTGGGCGACACTGCACTTCACCACTGCAACTTGGATCTGTTGCAGTAACTAAGGTTTGTGAAATTACACCTTTCGTATCCTCCTGACAGTTGGATCCAAACATGCGCGCTTTCGAACCTACAGAAGCAGCAACCACCTGTATGTCGTGCACAGCATGGTCCTCTTGGTCACTTCTGTTGCTTAAGTTCGACTTCTCAAGAACCTTGCATGCATTCTGTAAATCTCCTGGATTTTCCAAACTTTGGGTAGGTGAAATTGGCCCTTTGTTATTCATGCTGCCTGAATTCTCGGAGATAATAATCTTCACATCCTCATCAGTCCGATGATTCTCTAGGGCACTGTTTTCCTCACTGGCCACACCGCCATCCAGTTCTGTATTGCCCACTTCTAATGAAATTCGTCCGTCAGTTGACTGAGTTTCGGGATCTCTTCTAGCATCATGCCAATCCTCCTCTGCTTCATAAAACTCATCTCCTGTATCTACAGAAGCAACATCAGTCTCATCTCCATCATCAACTACCTCTTCTACTGCAGCAGCAGGCTTGAAGGAATCAGGGTCCGAAAAGAGGACCTGGATCAGAATTGCAGCTCTATTCTTAGATTTCACAGTGCACAGGAGAGATAGAAAAGAAACTAGAAGAAGGGCAGGCAGGTAAATTTAGTACCTCTGCTCGGAAGTCCCTCGGGAACTGATTACTCACATTCCATGCAGCATCAATATCGTCACGATTCAGTCCAAGGACATTTGATTGAACGAATGCAGTGTTGAACATGACACGGAACATTGTTTCCTCATGATCTAAGCCAACGTGGATGCATTCAAGAACCACATCTCCCTGAACACGGCAAGAAGCACTAATTCTTACTGGAACTTCAGCCTGCACTGCAACCATTGGTCAGAGTACAGTTTAGATGGTGATAAATATTTCAACACTCTAAGAAGTGATCATTACCTGCCCATAACGCCGACGATGTTTCTTGGACTTTGGCATCTCCAAAAGAACCTTTGCACTCTTGTTACCAGGACTTGAGTCTTGCCCGTGTATACGCAAATACGGCCTACAGCCCGCCTCGGAATCAAATCTAGGAGCAGTGTGGAGAACTAGTGAATCCAAGACGAGAGGACGGCTAATAGGAGGCCACTCTGAACCACTTCCATGTCTGGTTACATAGTGTAAATATCTAAGATGTGAAGGCTGAGGATTCAACTGAAGGAATTGCTGTATAAAATCCCGGCGAGCCTGCTTGTAGACCATCTCTAGAGTCTTGTGCTCACCAGTGTAAGTTTTCCGATATAAAAGCAGTCCGGCCAACATGAATGCAAGCACTGGCCAACCCCCTCTTTCACAGTGCATTAGAAGCATGTTCTGCTGCCCTTCCACTGACAACCAATTTTCACATGATTTCAAGAAATGATGGACCATCTCAAGCTCAAGAAGTGGGCACCCTTCGTATTGCTGTGGGTAGTCCATGACTGTCATGTCATACTCGGACAATATGTCTGAAATCCGACTCCTCTTGTCACCAGACCAGAAATTGGAGACCATGAATGACGCCTCTGGAAAATAGTCCTGCAACTGTGCAACAATGCCACTCAAGTAATCCCTGTACTCATCCTCGCCCATGGCATCCGCTGAGAAGCAACAGTCGAACACTGAAAACACATACACGCTAATATTAGGAAGATTGCATGCTCACATTTGCACCACTCTAACTACTCGAAAAATGGAGAACACACATCTGTGCTGGCATGCTAGCAGGATCCTAGTTTCCATACTGCATATGAATTTACATTCACATTTCCAGACACAACCAAGTATGACAGCCATATGGTTCCAATAGATAAGTAAGAACTCCATCATAACTTACAACTAGCTAGGTTCGAAGTAAGCAACAACTGAAACTGCGGACATAATACAGGCAGTAGATGATTTCTGCATGTTTAAGCCGAATGCAATTACATCTAAAAAGCTTCCCTGAGTGTGAACATTCAACAATAGCGGCAAAAATTCGAGAACGGAAGCAAATGCAGCCGATTAAAGTCAAATGCAGCTAAATCTAAGTCTCGTGTGCACACTCAGACCCCAAAACTAGACTAAATTCAAGAGCCAACACCTAACTTGAAAAAATTACCACATCTAGCTCACTACGCTTCCGAATGCACTGGATTCGAGCTCAAATAAACCCCCAGAAAAAACAGCAGGACCCCAAAATCCGAACCCCAATCGAGCACACCAAACCCAAAAATCCTCGTCGGAAAAGGCGACTCCCCCGCAAATCCTGCAGAAGTCGACCCAGAGAGGCGGGCATTATACCGTAGACACGCTCGGAGATCTCGAGCAGCCGATCCGGCGTCTTCTTGAGGAAGAACTTGCGGAAGAGCGCCATCCTCCTCCTCCTCTTCCTCTTCCTCTTCCTCCTCCCCCTCCCCCTTGGACGCCGCGGCCTCCGCCTCTCCGGCGCCCGCGGAGCTGCTCCGACGCGCGACGCGGCCACCGATCGGCTCCGATCGGGGCGCCAAAGGCATGGGGGCGCCCTCCCCCCCGCCTCCGGCGAGCTGAGGCGTCGCCGCCGCGCCCCGGGCGAGGAGAGATCTCGGGATCGACGACGCTCCCTAGGGTTCCGCAGCGTCAGCGAGCGGTGGCGGTGGGAGCCGTCCGTCGGATGGGGACTCGTCTTCCTTCCTCTACTGCTGCCTCTCTCGCTGTTTAAACTCTACTTTAAATTTTTTTTTTCCCTTGCTGCTAAGCTTTCCCCTCTCTCGCCGCAGCAGCTAACGCTAACGCTTCCCGAGTTTTTACTGCTACGACTCCTCCGTCGTTTTCCGTTTTATTTTTGACTGAATGTTTCCCGGGACAGCGTTGCGAAGGCTGCGTGCTCTGCTTGGCGACGCTAGCTTCTTGGAGTTTCTCTCGCTGATACGTGGGTCCGGATGTGGCGGGGCCTAGGTGTCAGCGACTGGACGTGGGTAGGGTAGGCTTGGACTGACGTGCGGCAGTGTACAGGATTGGGCCTCGGTGGCTGTGCCAGTACAGACGTCAGGAGGGATCTTCCTTCTTCTTCCGTAGCAGGCGATCTCGCCGATTTTTTACTGCGAGGCGAGACTCTCCCTAATTTCCAGGGGAAGGTTGGTGTTTGAGAAGGAGATCATTGACGTGAACGTGGTTGCTATTTTTGGGAGGATCGATCATGTGCTGTTTGGTCGAATTGTGCTAGTGACACTATTTAGTAGGGAACTGATTGTTTTACTGCCACATTTTGTACGTATTTTTACTAGGAGTACCATTTCTACTCAAGGTTTTTGAAGACAGTGTGTGATCAGGTTGGATGATTGAGATGCAATTCAGGGGTTAACGTTTATATTTTGAGGGGAGATATAATAATCCTATAGTAGTGACAGCTGTCTAGTTTGGCTGCTTCTGTTCATGCATGATTAACTATGCACTATTAGTACGTAACCGGCCGGATGGAGGGATGATGGGATGACCTTTGCCATGGAGATGATGCACTTATAATTCTTAATAATCTGGAAAGAAAATATCAATGTGGTGGATAGGAGAACACTGTATTAAAATGTGACCACCAACAACCAACAATGTTAGTACAAGAACCTGTGACCCCAGCGTCTGCTAGGTCCGCATAACAACGCATTATCATGTCGCCTCTCTTGATGTCGAACTCATGTTATCTGCTAGAACAGTGAAAACCGATGTTCTGATGTTACCTAATCGATCAGCGACAGCAACAGTTTCCTAATTAGTGCCCAAGCCATTTGAGGCGATGGAGTGTATCAGATATCAATGCTATTTCCTGAGCGGAGTGCCACATTTGTAATCCATCTCTAACGATTTTTCGTATTTGCGATATAGAACAAATGTACGAAGCATATGTGAATAACGCATGGAACAAAATGGAAAATGTGTTTGCAACCTGAGAGAAAATCCACTTGAAGAATATACCATAATCGCAAGCCCCACATGTTGTCGAACACTCGGCATTCTACCTATATTGCCGAGCGCCTCATTTTTTTATTACACTCAGCAAACACTCTCGGACTGGACAAAGAGGTCAATTTCTGACGCGGAGATTCCGTCTGAGCTTATCTAGGACATTGCATCGCGTACGTTTTGAGAAAACAACATGTACAAGTGCAATTCCATCCCATATAGGCAGTGAAACTAGAAATGTCCATCTTAAATCCCATCTCATTCTCACCCAACCGGCCGATCCTTCCTCTTACCGTCATTGGCGGCACGCCTCCACCTTGACCCCATCTCATCCCTCCGCCTTGACATCGCCTCCGTGTAAAGCGACGTTGTCCCTAGCCAATGCCGCTCCTGCCTTTACAGCTTTGCCTTCGTCGTCCACGAGCGCCGCTCCACCTCCACCATACGACATCGTCAACCAACATCACTCGACTGCTCTATGGTCGTGCCTTCCTCGCCGACATTGACCGATGAGCGCAGAAGAAGACAGTCGATGCCCACTTTACGAGGACCCCAAATACCACCGGATCCAGCCACCGATGAAGCTGATGGTGATCCGGATCCGTCACCGCCACTCCACTCATCGTCCTCCCCGCCCGGCCAAATGCACCTCATCCAAGAACATGAGCTAGATTTATTAACTTTTTGTGTTGTGCTTGTGTACTAGATGTGTCGCAGCAGCTTAGATTCACGCCAATGCATGGTACACATATTCTATTTGTATGTGTTACTTTGATGGTTGGATTGATTCGAGCATTAACAAGAGGAATTTATAATATGTATTCTCTTCTTTGCTTTTGGATATCTCTCTCTTTGGTTGTTAGGAGAGTCCTGATCTTTCATAATTTCTTTAAGCATCTTGTACTAATTCCTCCTACTTTTTATGCATGGTGATGTTGAATCACATCGGGACGGTGAAAAAGATGTCGATTAAAAAAATCTTATTCATACCCGAACTTACACAAAAAAAAAGATAGTTATGTGAGATGATTCATTGCTGATTTGGTACAAAGATTTGGCAGGGAATACTGCCTGGCCATCTCGCTGACATCTGACACGACAGACATGCTCTACTCGCTGCGGGCGACGTGTCCAAGCGTCGACGAGCGTAAACCACGCGGTTGTTGCGCTACTCACCCGAACCGGTGCCGCACCACATAGGCTGGTCCAATATTGTTTTTTGGCCCCATGCGAATAAAATGAATACAATTCATACTAAACTTTTATACTTCATTGGGTATTATTTTTGCATGTTATTGTATTACATGTATAATGTTCTTTTTGTTTGCATAGTATTACCACATAATTGACAATATTACTCTATTTTTTCAATAGTGAATTCATTTAAAGATACTAAGTTGTATTTTGTAACAAAGTTTGTCTTAGAACTATGTTGTCTACAATGCTTAATCTGTATAATTTATAGATATTTACGGTAAATATCTGTAAATAATACGATCTAACAAATGTCTCAATAGCAGTTTCTAGTGTATGATTATGCATCTCTATAGAAAATTGTAGAGTATAAACTGGACCAATGACACTACTTTTTCATGGTAAAAAATGTCTACAAGTCAAAATATAACAAGTTGTGCGTGTTTTGTACTTCGTATTGAAAAAACATTGATTACACTAATCACCAGTGACAAAAATATTGTGTGTTTTAATATGTTTGCACATGTTAGTTTTATTATGATATGCTCTTTTGCATTGTTCTTGTTATCATCTGGTGTACACAAGTCCCCCACCAGTTTTGAAATATAAAATTGTTGCGCGGAAGTAAATATGAAAATATAATTACATAGATGTTTGTAAAACTAGTAGGACTCTCCTCGAAGAGAATAGCATGGTATTAAACTTGTTGTCGCTGGTCAAATTGGATTGTTCTTACGTTCTAAGAGACTCGTGGTGCATAGTTGCTTCCGCAAATTAACCATTTTAATATGTTAAAATACTCTCTCTGCTCCAAAATGTTAGGCACACATGAGTTTTCACCATCTTTAACTCAAGTCTTCGACCACTAATAATAACAAAGTGTATGGATTGAGTTTATATAAATGGCATCGTTGCATTTTTCTTGTGGAATAATTTTTGCATATGTATTTATACTAATTAATAGATATATCATAAGTTAAAGTCATAATCTGAATTGTGCGTCGTTGACCAGAAAGAGTGATTCATGCTTTTAGTTTATTCTAGTGAGTAATGAATAATATCACAGTGATTAATATATACTTTCATTTTGCGCCCTTCTCTTTTCGGGGTCCTGGGTGGTCGCCTTTCTTGTCTAGCCTATGGGCTGATGACCCACAAGTATAGGGGGTGTATCGCAGTACTTTCGATAAATAAGAGTGTCGAACCCAACGAGGAGCAGAAGGTGCTGGCAAGTAGTTTTGATCAAGAATTCACTGTAAAAGCTAGCAGACAGGTTTTCAGTAGTATTCGAAACAGCAGGTAAAAACAGTGCAAGTAAATAAACGAGCGCGGCAACAAATGCAGCGAGTGGCCCAATCCTTTTGAGTGCAAAGGACAAGCCGAGTGTGTTACTTATAAGAGACAAATGTTCCTGAGGACACATGGGAATTTCGTCAAGTGCTTTCGCTTCGTGCAACTGGTTAATCTTCATTGTTTTGATAAGTGTTGTGTGGGTGAATCTATGCTAACGCACCGCCCTTCCTAGGACTAATACGCACTTGTGATTATACCCCCTGCAAGCATCCGCGAATGCAGAAAAGTAATTAAGATAAATCTAACCACAGCTTTAAACTCTGAGACCCTACGCTCCCTCGTGCACTATCTTACTAACGGGGGTTCAGGTTTCTGTCACTCCGGCAACCCCTCAACTAGCAAGCTAGGTACACGATGCATTCCCCTAGGCCCATAAAGGTGAAGTGTCATGTAGTCGACGTTCACATGACACCACTAGAAGAATGACACCACAACTTAAATATCAAACCATTAAATATTAACGCAGCATTATTTCACTACTAACAACATGACTTCCCCATGTCCTCAAGAACTACAAACTACTCACAAGACATCATATGGATCATGATCAGAGATGATATGGCAATGAATAACAATCTGGACATGAACACTAATCCACCAAACAAACTCAATAGCATCAATAACAAGGAGTAATCAACACCGGGAGAGTCTCCCCAATGAACTAGACAAGGTACAGCCCTAGATGTTACAGCAAGATGGATGTGGAGTCGGTGGAGATGATGGTGATGGCGCAGTGGATGGTGGTGATGATGATCCCGATGAAGTCCAGCGTGATGACGATGACGATGGCGATGATTTCCCCTCTCCGGGAGGGAATTTCCCCGGCAGGATCTCCCTGCCAGAGAGCTCTTTCTCTCTCGGTGGTTTCCGTCCCGTGGAGGCGGCGGAATATTTCGTGGACGTACCCCCCGTGCTTAGGTTTTCGGGAGGCAGATATACGCGAAGAGGCAACCTGGGGGGTGGACCCAGGTGGCCACGCCATAGCTGGGCGCGGCCCACAGGCCAGCCGCGCCCAGGTGTGGCGTGGGGCCCACCTGGCCCACCTGGCTGCCTCCTTTTGGCTGCCTCCGGCATCTGACATTATAAGACCCCCAGAATTGGTTTCGTGATTTTTGGAGTTCCGCTGATATGCTGACTTGACGACGCTTTTTCCAGCAGAAACCTGACTCCGGAAGGATAATTCCCAATAATCATCAAACATGCAAAATAAGGCAAAATAACATAAGTATCATGTATTAATATGAAATATAAGGATAGATAATGACAAATTATGATATAAAATAGTGATGCAAAATGGACGTATCAACTCCCCCCAAGCTTAGACTCGCTTGTCCCCAAGCGAAAACTGAGCTCAGTAAACAAGTCCACATGTTTATGGAGTGAAGTGTCGATAATAAAGAATACGGACAAGAAGCATCAGTATTTACTCAGCTAAACAAGTCATTTTAAACAGCAGTCTCTACATTCTACTTAACTTGGAACAAGTAATGGAACAACCACAAATAAAGGTACATTAAGCAAACCAATTGGATGTGGCAAACTGTGTTCTTGGTCAGAGAACAATCAACATTCTAACTTATCTTTCAAGAAGAGTCTTTATACTAGAGCTATATTGCAGAAATAGAGTTGCTCAATCATCACTGTTCCTTTCACATTCCAAAGAAAACTGTCAAAGTCATATTCTCAAAGATAAAACTTCATGTGCTCAAGCAAAGTAGACAAAACATGATAGGAAATATTATGAACTATAAATGATTGTATCTATAACAATTCGAGTGCTTGCTCGGGATAGAGGGAATAGGTTTACTGACTCAACAATAAATAAATGATAGGCCCTTCGCAGAGGGAAGCAGGGATTAAAACGTGTGCTAGAGCTTTTTAGTTCCCGAAGGCATAGAGAGTGTAAAAATATTGCTTTGAGAGGTGTATGCTATTGGTCAACAAATCAGTGGTAGAATCCTTGTCATCTTCCATACTAATTAACTTTTAGAGCGGTTCCGAGAGTTTATAGAACTGCACTTGTAACAAGCACTTATTGATGACACTCCTCCCAACCATTTCTTTCCACAAACCATGGCTTGACCGAATCCTCGGTTGCCGACCAACAATCACCGTGGAGGAGTGTCTATTTATTTATTTATAGGGTGGACTAACCAGCTCTTTTAATGCAAAATAAAAGGTGGAGAAGCAGATGAAGCTGCCAATCCTTGTAAATCAGTTAGCATGGAAGATGACACATCTGCTACCACGTCCTTATGAGCTTGGTGAACAGTGACACAAAAAGGGATATAATAATAGTTTTGAATAGTTAAAGGTAGCACACGAGAAAATGTACTTGGAGTAGTGCGAACACTACATGATAGGTAGTTATGGTGGACACGAATGGAGTGCTTTGGTTCAGGGTTTTGGATGCACGAGAAGTATCTCCTCTCAGTACAAGGTTTTAGGCTAGCAAGGTTTAGTAGCAAGCACAAGAATTGAGAGAGACAAACACTTATAGATCTAATAGAACAACCATGCTATCTACTTTGTGGGCACAAAACACTTTAATTCAAGAATAATAAACTCATTGGCCAACAAAGAGGAAAACAATAGGGATAATGTTATTGCAACCAGTTCCCTCTTTTCTACTTAAGTGTAAAAAGTATTGATACTACTGACCAGTCTAAGTTTGCCACAACCAACTAAATTTACTTGCTGCACCCAAAGTGATGCCAATACTAATGTAACAAGATCAGCATATGACAAAGGACTTGCTGGCTAAAATAAAGTGTGCAGAAAGTAAAGATAAAGCTTCTCATTAATATTCCATCACAATAAACCTCACACCAACGGATACAACGATAACCAACTAAGGAGTGATACTCCACATTGCAAACTATCTCATATGATAACTTCTCTACTCATGGTACTAAGCAAAAATATAAAGATAAAGATGGTGATACTGAAAACACCCCCCCCCCAAGCTTGAAACAAGCTGGGAGTGTGTTGTTACCCATGGTGAATTACTCCCTTGGCGGTGATGGTGGTGGCGCCCCTCTAATGAGCTTCTCGGCAAGCTCCATTAACTCATCAACTCTACCAATGAGGGTGCGGACAAGCTCTGAATTCTGCTCAATGCGGTTCATCATCCTGTCAGAGGGTGAATCCCAGCTTTTGGAGTTGTTACCCCACTTCTCTTCAGCTTTGGAGCTCCCTTTTCCTGCATGGTCAGAACGATCCATATCCCAGCTACTGGGCAATTCTGATTCTGGAACTTTTTCAAAGGGATACTTATGGATGAGAGTGTGAAAAGGCCTTTTGGTATCTGAAGGAAGTGTTCTTGGAGCTAGGAAGCGACGAGGAACTCTCCCACCAGTGCTCATCCTCGCGCCCTGCCTGGCCCTGGGCTTGTTCTGCACCACTCCGATGCTTGCAACGGTAGCGGTGGGAATAGGACTTGGATCTTCCTCTTCTTCACCGACAGCTTCAGTCTTCTCCTTCTCCTCCTCAGCATCTTGGTCTTTCAGATCTTTCTTCAGGCCCTCCTTGTCAGGGTTGTTGGAGGCGACCATGGTGCTCTAGACTTCTACAACCCTGGCAGAAACAGCTCGAAAACAAACGCGACGAAAACACGAGATACGGACCTCGGGAGATCCGGGTAAATATATAGCAGAAAATAACGCGTGAAAAGGAAAGCACAGGGCGAAGCGGAGTCGGAGGGGGTCTCCGAGGCGACCACGCCATAGCTGGGCGCGGCCCAGGTGGGGCCCGCGCCCTGCTGTGGCGTGGTGCCCTCGGGCACCTCCTCCGGCACTTATTCGTCTTGATATTTCCAAAATTGTATAAAATAACTAATATAAAAGTTTCGAAGTAAAACGCGGACTTTTTCTTACCGAAACTCATACCTACTTCAAATCAGACTCTGCAGTTTCCTGTTTCTGAGTTTTAATAAATTCCTCCGGAGATACCATTTGAATAATATCAACATTTTCATTATAAGATTCTCCAGAAATATAATGTTTAAGTCTCTGCCCATTAACAACTTGAGGTTTGTCACCGTCAAGTGAATTAATTTTTATTGCACCAGAACGATAAACTTCTTCCACAATGTAAGGTCCTTCCCATTTTGAGAGTAATTTTCCTGCAAAAAATCTGAGACGAGACCTATACAATAAAACTTTATCACCTATGCAAAATTCTCTTTTTAAAATTCTCTTGTCATGCCATCTCTTAACTTTCTCTTTGAAAAGTTTAGCATTTTCATATGCTTCACTTCTCCATTCATCTAGAGAGCTTAACTCTAGCAACCTTTTCTCACCAGCTAATTTGAAATCTCTATTAAGCTCTTTGATTGCCCAATAGGCCTTGTGTTCTAATTCTAGAGGTAAATGACAAGCTTTTCCATAAACCATTTTATAAGGAGACATGCCCATAGGATTTTTATATGCTGTTCTATAAGCCCACAAAGCATCATTAAGCTTTCTAGCCCAATTCTTTCTAGACCTATTGACAGTCTTTTGCAAAATCAACTTAATTTCTCTATTTGATAACTCTACTTGACCACTAGTTTGAGGATGATACGGTGAAGCAATTCTGTGATTGACACCATATTTAGCAAGAGTTTTTCTAAAACCACCATGAATAAAGTGTGAACCACCATCAGTCATGAGATATCTAGGCACACCAAACCTCGAGAAAATAACATCCTTAAGCATTTTTAAGGAAGTCTTACCATCAGCACTAGAGGTTGGTATAGCCTCTACCCACTTAGTAACATAATCAACAGCAACTAGAATATGAGTATAACCATCTGAAGCGGGAAAAGGACCCATAAAGTCAAATCCCCAACAATCAAAAGGTTCAATAACAAGAGAATAATTCATAGGCATCTCATTACGTCTACTAATATTCCCAACTCTCTGACATTGATCACAGGTCAAAACAAATTTTCTTGCATCTTTAAAAAGAGTAGGCCAATAAAAACCTGATTGTAGAACCTTTTGTGCAGTTCTGTCTCCGGCGTGATGTCCTCCATAAGCACTACCATGGCATTTATCCAATATTTCCTTCTGCTCATGCTCTGGAACACATCTTCTCATAATACCATCAACTCCTTCTCTATATAAATGTGGGTCATCCCAAAAATAATGCCTCAAGTCACAGAAGAATTTCCTCCTTTGCTGATAAGTAAAAGTTGGAGGCAAATACTTGGCAACAATAAAGTTAGCATAATCAGCATACCAGGGACAATCATTCGAATTTACCTTTATAGAAGCCAACTGCTCATTTCGAAAATTGTCATCAACAGGAATAGGATCATGCATTATATTTTCTAATCTAGACAGATTATCAGCAACAGGATTTTCAGCACCTTTTCTATCAACAATATGCAAATCGAACTCTTGTAACAGGAGAACCCATCTAATAAGTCTAGGCTTAGCATCCTTCTTATCCATAAGGTATTTAATAGCAGCATGATCAGTATGAATAGTTACCTTAGAATCAACAATATAAGGTCTAAACTTATCACAAGCAAACACTACTGCTAAAAATTCCTTCTCAGTAGTAGCATAATTCTTTTGAGCTGCATCAAGAGTCTTACTAGCATAATGAATAACATTTAACTTTTTATCTACTCGCTGTCCTAAAACAGCACCTACAGCAAAATCACTAGCATCACACATAATTTCAAATGGTAAAGTCCAGTCTGGTGGTTGAACAATAGGAGCAGTTATTAAAGCCTTCTTCAAAATTTCGAATGCCTCTTTACACTCGTCATCAAAAACAAATGGAACATCCTTTTGAAGAAGATTGGTAAGTGGCTTTGAAATTTTAGAGAAATCTTTAATAAACCTTCTATAAAAACCAGCATGACCAAGAACACTACGAATACCTTTCACATCTCGGGGGCATGGCATTTTCTCAATTGCTTCCACTTTAGCTCTATCAACTTCAATACCTCTTTCAGAAATTTTATGCCCAAGAACAATGCCTTCATTAACCATAAAATGGCATTTCTCCCAATTAAGAACAAGATTGGTTTCTTCACATCTCTGCAAAACTTTGTCAAGATTGTGCAAACAGTTATCAAAAGAAGTTCCATAGACGGAGAAATCGTCCATGAAGACTTCCACAATTTCTTCACAAAAACCGTGAAAAATAGCAGACATGCATCTCTGAAAAGTAGCAGGAGCATTACATAAACCAAAAGGCATACGTCTATAAGCATAAGTACCATAAGGACAGGTAAAAGTGGTTTTCTCCTGATCTTCCTTTCTAACAGCTATTTGGGAAAAACCAGAATAACCATCAAGGAAACAAAAATGAGTTTTCTTAGACAACCTTTCTAACATCTGATCAATAAAAGGCAAAGGATAATGATCTTTCTTAGTAACCTTATTGACCTTACGAAAATCAATGCACATTCTATAACCAACTACAACTCTCTGAGGAATAAGCTCATCATTTTCATTAGGCACAACAGTTATTCCTCCTTTCTTAGGAACACAATGAACAGGACTAACCCATCTACTATCAGCAATAGGATAAATTATACCTGCTTCAAGAAGTTTTAATACCTCATTTCTTACCACTTCCTTCATCTTAGGAATTAAACGACGTTGATGCTCAACAACAGGCTTGGCATCAGGCTCAATATTAATAGCATGCTGACATATAGCAGGAGAAATCCCTTTTAAATCATCAAGAGTATAGCCCATTGCGCCTCTATGTTTCTTCAGAACTTGCAATAATTTTGCTTCTTCATCTCCTGAAAGTTTAGAACTAATAATAACAGGATATATTTTCTTATCATCAATATGAACATACTTAAGATTATCAGGTAAAGGCTTAAGATCAAAAACAGGGTCTTCTTTAGGAGGGGGCGCAATTCCCAGGTCCTCCACAGGTAAATCATGCCTAAGCATTTGAGGTTGACGCAGAAAGATGTCGTCAATCTCCCTTCTTTCTTCTGCAAAAACTTCACTTTCGTGGTCTTCAAAAATTGCTGCAAAGCATTGTTAGGACCAACAGCAATAGAAGCAAGCTGTTCAACTTGAAAGTTCTCATTAGGCATTTCAGGTTCATAATGATTCTTAGCAAATTTTGAAAAATTAAACTCATAAGACTCTCCATCGAATCTAGTAAAATTTCTCTTTTTGACAGTCAATAATAGCACCACAAGTATTCAGGAAAGGTCTACCAAAAATAATAGGACAAGAGTCACTAGCAGCAGAACCGAGAACTAAGAAATCAGCAGGGTATTTAGTCTTACCACATAAAACTTCAACATCTCTGACAATGCCAACTGGACAGATAGTTTCCCTATTAGCAAGCTGAATAACCACATCAATATCTTCCAATTCGCAAGGATCAATTTCCTTCCTGATTTCCTTGTAGAGAGCATAAGGGATAGCGCTGGAACTAGCACCAATATCACAGAGACCATAATAACAATGCTCACCTATTTTAACAGAAAGCACAGGAACACTAGGCTTTCGAGCTCTTTTAGGATGTGTAACCATGTTAGAAGCTTCTTCACAAAACACAATATGACCTCCTTCTACATTTTCAGTTACAAGTTCCTTAACCATAGCTACTTCATGTTCTACACTAATTTGCTCATCAGGTTCCCTAGGTTTACGTTCACTTTTGCTAACCACACTAGCCAAAATAGAGTGTTCTTTTACTTTAACAGGAAAAGGTATTTTTTCAATATAGGGTTCTGGTATAATGCGATCAACAGTTTGAACTTCAACATTTTTAGCAAGAGCAAATTAGCATTATCTTCATAAGGTTCATGATACTTTTCCCAACCTTGTCTAGGAATATCGAGATACGAGGCAAAGGCCTTAAAGTAATTAACAACAACTTGAGAATCAAGACCATAAGTAGCATTAAAATTACGAAAACTATCAGTCTCCATAAAGGATTTAATGCATTCGAAATCATAATTTATACCTGACTCCCTACCTTTGTCGTTCTCCCATCCTTCAGTATTTTCCTGGATACGATCAAGAAGATCCCATTTATCTTCATCCTTCATACGAGTGAATGACCAAGAACAAGAAGTGTCCAATAAATCTTTATCATGATAGGAAAGTTATTGATGACAATATTACTTGGAATCCCATGAACAGGGCATTTGAGCATTAATAATTTCAATCTCCCCCAAGCTTGGGCAATACTTTCTCCCTCATAAGGCCAAAAAGTGAATATAGAATTCCGATCCTTATGAATCTCACTTGGAGGATAAAACTTGTAATAAAAGAGAGGGACAATTTCAGCCCAGCTCAATGAAGGACCATTCTTCAGCAGACTATACCATTCAGCAGCTCTGCCATCCAGCGACAGAGTAAATAATTTCCTTTTAATAATGTCCATCGAAATACCTGCACACTTGAACAAACCGCATAGTTCATGTATATAAAGCAAATGATTACCAGGATGAACAGTTCCATCATAGCGGTTATCCATAATACGTCCAACAATTTTCGTAGGTATTTTAAATGGAACAATCTCAGCAGATGGAGGATCATCTACTACCGTAGCAGTGGTAGTAGTCCTCCCAAACAGCGAACCAAATGGATTTGACTCCATAACAGTCATTACAGTAAATAATTTCCTTACCAATTTCCTTACCAATAGCGCTTCACTCCCCGGCAACGGCGCCAGAAAATAGTCTTGATGACCCACAAGTATAGGGGGTGTATCGCAGTACTTTCGATAAATAAGAGTGTCGAACCCAACGAGGAGCAGAAGGTGCTGGCAAGTAGTTTTGATCAAGAATTCACTGTAAAAGCTAGCAGACAGGTTTTCAGTAGTATTCGAAACAGCAGGTAAAAACAGTGCAAGTAAATAAACGAGCGCGGCAACAAATGCAGCGAGTGGCCCAATCCTTTTGAGTGCAAAGGACAAGCCGAGTGTGTTACTTATAAGAGACAAATGTTCCTGAGGACACATGGGAATTTCGTCAAGTGCTTTCGCTTCGTGCAACTGGTTAATCTTCATTGTTTTGATAAGTGTTGTGTGGGTGAATCTATGCTAACGCACCGCCCTTCCTAGGACTAATACGCACTTGTGATTATACCCCCTGCAAGCATCCGCGAATGCAGAAAAGTAATTAAGATAAATCTAACCACAGCTTTAAACTCTGAGACCCTACGCTCCCTCGTGCACTATCTTACTAACGGGGGTTCAGGTTTCTGTCACTCCGGCAACCCCTCAACTAGCAAGCTAGGTACACGATGCATTCCCCTAGGCCCATAAAGGTGAAGTGTCATGTAGTCGACGTTCACATGACACCACTAGAAGAATGACACCACAACTTAAATATCAAACCATTAAATATTAACGCAGCATTATTTCACTACTAACAACATGACTTCCCCATGTCCTCAAGAACTACAAACTACTCACAAGACATCATATGGATCATGATCAGAGATGATATGGCAATGAATAACAATCTGGACATGAACACTAATCCACCAAACAAACTCAATAGCATCAATAACAAGGAGTAATCAACACCGGGAGAGTCTCCCCAATGAACTAGACAAGGTACAGCCCTAGATGTTACAGCAAGATGGATGTGGAGTCGGTGGAGATGATGGTGATGGCGCAGTGGATGGTGGTGATGATGATCCCGATGAAGTCCAGCGTGATGACGATGACGATGGCGATGATTTCCCCTCTCCGGGAGGGAATTTCCCCGGCAGGATCTCCCTGCCAGAGAGCTCTTTCTCTCTCGGTGGTTTCCGTCCCGTGGAGGCGGCGGAATATTTCGTGGACGTACCCCCCGTGCTTAGGTTTTCGGGAGGCAGATATACGCGAAGAGGCAACCTGGGGGGTGGACCCAGGTGGCCACGCCATAGCTGGGCGCGGCCCACAGGCCAGCCGCGCCCAGGTGTGGCGTGGGGCCCACCTGGCCCACCTGGCTGCCTCCTTTTGGCTGCCTCCGGCATCTGACATTATAAGACCCCCAGAATTGGTTTCGTGATTTTTGGAGTTCCGCTGATATGCTGACTTGACGACGCTTTTTCCAGCAGAAACCTGACTCCGGAAGGATAATTCCCAATAATCATCAAACATGCAAAATAAGGCAAAATAACATAAGTATCATGTATTAATATGAAATATAAGGATAGATAATGACAAATTATGATATAAAATAGTGATGCAAAATGGACGTATCATGGGCTGGCCCTCATTCCACTGCTCTAGTGCGCGTCTTGAACGGGAAACTTTGTTTGGGCTAATTAACCCGCACCTTGAGAAGAAAGTATCCATGGAAACTGGTAAAAAACACGAAAAAAACATGTTTAAAAGTTTTAAAAAATCCCAACAAAAAATTTATTATGTTGAGAATATTGAAAGAACCTTCCCAACCTTCCTACCATTAGAACATCACTCTACGCCGATGACGCGGCTATTTTTATGGCTCCTATCAAGAGTGACATCGATTTTCTTGCTTCTACGCTTGCTCACTTTGGAGAGGTCACCGGTCTTGTCACCAATTGCACGAAAAGCCAAGTGGCTCCCATTCGGTGTGATGGCATTGATCTTGATGCGATCCTAAGCTCCTTCCCGGCTACCCGCACCAACTTCCCAATGACTTACCTTGGGCTGCCCCTGTCGGTTACAAGGCTAAAAAGCTCTCATTTCCAACCTCTTGTTGACAAGGTGGCCACCAATCTTGTCCCTTGGATTGGGAAGCATGCTACCATGGTCAGGCGCTTGGTTCTTGTCAAAGCGGTGCTCACTAGCGTGGTCATCTATTTCATCACCGTTCTCGGTGTTCCGATTGGGATCCTTAAAAAAGTTGATGGCATTAGGTGAGCGTTTCTTTGGGCGGCTTGTGAGAAAGTGACGGGTGGAAAATGCAAGGTTAATTGGGATTTGGTTTGCAAGCCTACAGAAAGAGGTGGCCTTGGAGTTCTCAACCTCTCAAAATTTGCTACCGCTCTCCGGTTGAGGTGGCTTTGGCTTGAGTGGGTGGATGATAAAAAGCCATAGGTTGGTCTTGGCAACCCGTGCAACAAGGATGACCGGGATTTCTTCGCTTCGGTTACAATTGTAACTATTGGCGATGGGAAGAAAGCTTCATTTTGGGAGTCTTCGTGGTTGGAGGGAGGCCGGCCCATGGATTGGGCACCTCTCATTTACTCCATTTCGACTAACAAGAAAGCCTCCGTTTTCAAAGCTCTTGACAATCATTCTTGGGTCTACAAGATCAAGGTGGAGCTTGGAGTGACCGCCGAACACGTTGCCCAATTCACGTTTCTTTGGGAGAAGCTTCAACATGTGCACCTTGATCCTCAAACGAGAGACTCGATTGCTTGGAAATTTTCCAATGATGCTACCTACTCGGCCAAGACGGCGTACAAGGCTCATTTCTTTCCTCTCACTCTATCGACAATGCCCTCTCAAGTTTGGAAGCATTGGGCGCCCCCCAAGTGCAAGCTCTTCACATGGTTGGTTCTCCAAAATAGAATTTGGACGGCGGATAGGCTTGAGCGTCGTGGTTGGCAAAATTGTGGAAGATGTAAGCTATGTAACCAAGTCCAAGATTCGGCGGCTCACCTTCTCTTCAAGTGTAGGTTCACGACAAGAGTGTGGCAAATGGCAAAGGATTGGCTTGGTCTACATGACATCCACCTTGCCGATTGGCAAAACCTCAACTCGGTTAAGGAGTGGTGGTCTGTTGCCATCCACAAGAGAAGTCAACACCGAAAAGCCCTTACTACCTTGACCATGCTCATCTCTTGGGAAGTGTGGAAGGAGAGGAATGCACGGGTGTTCCGGAACCTTTACTCGTCCCACGCGTCTATGGTTTCTAGAGTTAAAGAGGAGGCCCGTCTTTGGTCTTTGGCGGGGGCTAAGGCCTTGAGTGTTTTGATATCGCGAGAGTAATACTTTATTTGTTGGGTCAAGTTTGTTCTTGACCCTTGCCTTGTAACACCTCTAAAACTTCCTTCTTATTTAATATAATGGCAAATCTTTTGCCTCGTTGCAAAAAAAAAAAAAAAAATCGTGGTTTTCACCTGTTTGCACTGAAACTTTGTTTCCACCTGATACTTTCTCTACCTTGAGGTGTCACTGAATATGGTTTCACAGTCTAAGTAGCAAATCTCTTTTGCCCGATGCATATGCTTGTCAGCCATGTCTTGTAAACCAGGTCGCTACAACGGTAACATTGATGAAGTTGAACGAAAAGTTTTTTTTTTTACCGGAACGGCAAGAGCTCTGCCTTTGCCAAAAAGTGGTCCCTCATATATTAGTTTTTTTTGTAATGTAAACACACCAATCTTACAGCAAAGTTGAATGTGCCCAGATAAGCCTGGTATTCGTTAATACTTGAGCCAGGCGGAATGGCTTTTTGGGTCGATTTCTGCAGTGTCCGGAAAACTTCACCTGCAAGCAAGGGCCAGCCCGCAAAGATGAACATTGACAGATCCAATGGCCTGGATCACCCAACACGTCACAAACGGTCGGCTCTCGACACTCCATGTCCACGAAGCAAGACCAAAGGGGCAAAAGGTAGTGGAAGGCCGGGAGGACGCGCGCGTGCGGGCGAAGCGAAAGAGATCGCACGCCAAACACGCCGGGGAGAAACTGTAAAACAGAAGAGTTGGCGAGGTTACCACGGCGAGCGTCACTCTCACCGGGCGGCGACAAGAGTATGCAGCTAGCAGCGGCCGGCAAGGTTGGACTGGAGCTTGGGACTAGCTATAAACCTATTGGATACGGCAACGGCGGCCGACCCATAAATTAACCTATTGGATGCCTCCGGGATGGTGACGTGTTTGGTGATAGTGTTTGTGTGTTCTGAAATGGAGATGCGGATAGCGAGTTGGACGTGAGGTTTCTCTCTTTTTTTTGCCGTTTTGTGTTTCCATGGTACCGGGAAGCAGTGAGATGCTAATATCGATACTAATGGGACCTCCACGTCGCCGGCGTGTTTCGCCGTGGCGCCATGAAGATGAAGCCCTGCCCATCGTCATACATGGCTGGACCGGTACGACGTCGTGATCCGCGATCTCGGTAGCACAAACATCTGCACGCGCGGGTCATCATGCATGCATCCATGCATCCATCGATCCCATAATAAAAGCAACGGAACACGCGTCACGGGCCGTGCAGATGCAATGAATCCAACGCTCCTAATCAATCGCGAATTAATCACTCAAACATGAAATCAGTAGTACTATACTCCTGGACGTATTTAGCCTCCCACTCTACGAGTGTGGATAAATGGCGTTTTTTTTTTTTTTTGAAAATTCAAAAACGGCATTTGAAAGTTTCCAAAAAAACTGGAATAAACTCTAGATGTAGATAATGATATACTCTACAACTAACCGATCCAAAGTTCATTTTATTTTATGGAGGGCCAAATTGACAAATGGGTGGATATGGGCCGATGAACAAAATACGCATTTTAAAACCTTTAAATTTTATACTTCAAAAAACCTTTAAATTTTGTTAGATGTAGTCTAGAATACTATGAATTTTGCATTGAAATTTTGCATACTGGTAGAGTTCGACACTATCTATGGCTAGGATTTTTTAATCTTATGAATGTCAATTGTAATTATTTGAAAAAATGTCGGGCTCCCTAGAGTTTGAGCTCCATTTAAAGTTTCCGCCTCTACTCCCCGCAATTTTTCCATCTTTGTATCTGCAGAACAACCTTTCTTCTTAGGATCGAAGTACTCGTAGTCCTGTACAGTACATCTAAAGATTACATCCTTGGGCAGACCAGCCCTCTCCTCAGAGCTCAGGCAATGCTGACCGTCCTATAGAATTGTGATCAGATCGTGGCCGTCCGATGCTAGCGATCCCTGGTTTGTCGGCGCATTTTTACCCGCCTCCACGTTGCTCCGCCTCACTGCGGGTGGCCCCAGATTTTTTACGGCCCCACATGGCAGCGCTTGGGGTGGGTTGTTTCCGGGTGCGCTGCCGGATAGACCGTCGCGGCGCTGCCACCGCGCTGTAATTTCGTCCAAACTCTATGGGCAAAAGAGTAATTTCGCGTATGCGGTATATAAGCTGCTCCCCGCGCGTGAAACCCTAGCCGCCAATGGCTCGCCTCGCTCTCTCCCCCAATCCCTCGCGTTCCTGCTCTCCTCCAATCCCGCCGCCTCCGCCAACCTAGCGCCGCCGCACCAGCTCTCCCAATACCTTCACCCTCCGGCCGCCACTGCCTTCTCTCTGGCCGCGGCACACGGAGGCGGCGGCGGGTGGCCAGGCCGCGGTGGCCGCGCACGGAGACGGCGGCGGGTGGCCAAGGCCGCGGCGGCCGGGCACAGAGGCGGCGGCTAGGCAGGGCGGGGGCGAGCGGCCGGGCCGCAGCGGGCGCACATGGAGGCGGCGGCCACGGAGGCGGTGGCTAGGCAGGGCGGGGGCGAGCGGCCGGGCCGCAGCGGGCGCACATGGAGGCGGTGGCAGGGCCAGGCAGGGCGGCGACGGCCAGGAGGATGGGGAAGGACGTCGGCGGCGCTGGCAGGCGGCCAGGAAGGGCGGGGGCGAGCGGGGGAGCATCCATGGCCAGCGGCACAAGCAAATCACAGGTTTCTTTCTCTCTCCTTTTTTCTGGTTCGCATCCACGGCCAGCTCCACCTCTGATTTTCTCTCTCTCACATCCTCTCTCACATCAGTCAGCAGCGAGGAGTCGACCTCCACCAGCGCGTCCCTTTACCAGCAGTGGTGGCATCTCATCGCCGGCGCGTCCCTGGCCGCGTGAAGGTCTTCGGCTTCCATCCTCCTGGAGCGAACCTCTCTCCTTCATGTACGCATCTCAAGCAAGGTGATGTGCATGCTATCCTAGCTCTCTTTTGTTTTGTGTGTGGATCTGAGTATGTCAGGCTATGCGCTATGAATGAATAATAAGGAAATTTTTACCTTGGTTACTGCCCAATCTGCTAAGAAATATTGTTTGTTCTCATGCCAACTGAACTATCGGGGTGCATGATTTTCTTTCATCTCTGTGTTTTTGTTCAGTCAGTTATATGGAAGAAAAAGATGAAGTTCTACAAAAGATTGGGCCTTAATCTTGATGTTCCACATGTAATTGTTATAAATTTTTCAGATTTAAATCGTAGTGCAAGCTTGGATCTTTTTCTTCATTCAGAGAAAAGTATCACATAATACAATATACATGGTACTATATAATATAACGTTATATCCAGCAAAAAGGTATCCTAACTGTTTTTCTGTAATACAAACTGCAGGACTAATCTCAAACACGATTTGTTATATTTAGTTTCTGCAATCATATTTGTTATACATCAAATGGGAACTACAGGTTTGAGAGTGCTCTTCACCTCATCACACAGTACTAATATTTATTACAAATATTGATTTTTTTTTTTGTTTTGTGCTGTGTGGCAGGTTTATCGGCCCTAGGTAGATGACCATGCTCAAGGTTCAGTGACTTTTTAGATAATTGTATCTTCCATTTAAATTTGCTTGAAAGTGGTGCTTCGGCAAGCCCGGTTGTCTGAGCTTGGCATCTTCATATAGGTGTTCCTCTCTGATGGATTCCTGTTTGTGCGTTAGAGATTTATAATGGAGTTTTGTTTCCCGGTAGTTTAAGTTATACTAATGAGTAATGACTCTTCTTTATCATGGTATTGAACGTAGTGGCTTATTACTCTTGATATTGTTGTCTGAATCTTCTGTACAATAGCTGGTGTACTTTTGTTTGGGCACCTATTTGCATTGATGTAAGGATACATTCATTAATGGTAAATATTTTTTCTTGATTTTGTAGCTACAGATTGCTGTAGTGAATGAGGATAAAAAGCGTGGTAACGAGGCGGAGCGGGCTGCGAGGCGGCGACCATTATTGATATGAGGGTGCTGAAAGCAATATATTGGGCTGTGAATGATTTTCGCTGCGAGGTATTCTCTTCTCAGCCCAACTTACTTTAACTACCTATTACTAAGCAAAATCTAAGTATGAAATACCTATTACTTTGTATTGATGCCTCCATGATGTACTCGACAAAAGTCTGAATTGAGTGTGAGAATTCGAGTTAATTTCCACTGTTTTCAGTTTTAACCAGGAACAATCGATATTAAATCTAACCAGACTGACACATCTAAGACAACAAGACTGCCACCATTAAAAGATGCTTGCTTATGTTCAAATGTTAAATAGGGACAGGTGTTTGTCGCAGATGTTAATTATCAGGCTGGAGTATCCAGCAGATGTTAAATAGGGAGTAATTGTTCCTTACTACTTTAATTGTAAGAAGCGCACGCTGACCGAGTTTTTTATGTCTATCCAGCAAGTATTTTCATTTTGATCATTATGCAGATGTTTAATGCTGCGAATATGAGTGATTTCTATTTACCATGTAATGTATCTTTCAAGCCATTTATCTCACATGCCATGAGGCGTGGTGATGAGAAGGGGACAGGGAAGAAGAGAAGTAGGCAACTAACAAGCCTTTTATCTTCATTCACATGTTATGAGGCGTTTCCTTCTTTTGCCTACCAAAGTTCAACATTTGTGCAGATGATGGTGAGTAATTTGTTTATACTCTATATGGATAGAAATCTGTTTATAATCTATTGACCTGTATTGAATCTTCTATTTCGTTTGGAATAAAATGATATGACGGCCTATCGGGGTGCAGGATTGTCTTGCAGTTGCAGTTCTTGTGATACATCCTAGAATTGGTCTACTGGAATTGGAACATGCAGTTCGGCATTGCTGATGGCCTTGCTAAATACGCCTCCATGTACGGAGGCCTTGCTGAACAACTGAATGCAGGCCAACAATAATGAATCACATATCTCTCCTAATTGTTTCAGTTTGAAATTTATGAAAAAGTTGTCAAAAATAAATATCCCTGGGAGCCCTTCTAAACCAATAATGAATCACATATTTCAGTTCATAGCCAGCTACCAGCCATAAGCTAGCCCCTGCTAATGCCAAACCAACTTTCTTATCGAGTTTTAAATACCACGCTGAGAGCTTGGCTTTTATCCATCAGATCCACTTCTTTTTGTATGTTACGTATTTTATCCTGCATTTGTTAAGATGCCAACGAAATTTTCTTTCCTGCTTTCTTGCAGTTTTTAGAATGACGTCCTAAGTGCACTGACCGGTGGCAAGGGGGAGCACGCAGGGAGGCAGCAGCACACCGATCTGGTAATCTCTCTCAACTTCCCCATTAATTTTCAATTTCTCTTTTAGATGCAGGCAACGTCTTTTTGGCCTCTACGTGATGTGTGCTATGGCCGTGTGTGAAAATTGTTTAGCTCAATATATGACTTCATATTTATATACTTCAGACTCATCTGGACAGTGCGTATGCAGGGGTTGTTGCATGAACATGAAACATTTTTTTCTTCTTTCAGTGAGATGTGATTTATTCATTGTCTCAATCTTGAATTATTTTCTTTTGGAGTTTCAGCATGTAAACTTATCTAGAGATGTCAGTTAATTGAGAAAGAAACTCAAGATGTTTCAGCATGACTAATTCACCCCCCGTATGGATATTTAGTTCTCACAAAAGTATAATTAATTGTTCCAGTAAAAAAATCATGAGCGTTGAGCTGTGTATGCAGGATTTTTGCATAAGTTTGTTTGCATCTTTAGATGTTGCTAAGCGATAACTTACCCTTGGCATACATATGGTTATACTCTTGCAGGGTTGTTGCCTGCTAAAACATGGGATTATCCCAATTGTTTTTACCCATCTTTTGGCGTTCTTTTATGAATTTTTTAATCTATGGTCAGGGGGCATTTTATTGATCCTATAGTTGAGTATTTCTATTTTCTTTCCTTCAACAATGCGCTGCTGGAATCCTCAGTTTAGGGAGTGCTCGGCTTAGGCATGCCTCACTTTTTTAGATAGATGATTCCTTCGTAAGAGGTATAATAGTATTAGTTTGTAGGTGAGGACAGCTACAGCCTCTGGGGTCTGGACCTGAACCTGTGACAATTGTCACATGTCATGAAAATATGGTTTTCTTATCAGCTTGCTAAGAAATTGATGACCTGAATGCCAGTACCATATTTTTATGCTTTTGTATTAAATGGTATCATCTTCTTATGCTTTTGTACTGAATGGTTAAAATGGCCTAAGAACGAGAAACTAAACTCCCTGATCCTTGTGAACTAATCCATGAACATGAATGGATAGTTCTCTTAGCGAGTTTTGTGACCACATTTCGTTTTCTTTCGTATTTTGTCAATAAATTTTCTTTTCTCTGTGGCACTTTTCTATAGTGATATTTGAGTAACGGGAAACGTGGTATTATATAAAATGAATTGTTAGAAAATTGCAGATTTTTAAGCCTGATGATTCTAGCAATATGCATCTTCAACTACTGGTGTTCTCTGTCCTCAGATCTGTTTCCAAGTCCGCTTGCTTTCTTTTCCAATGAATTGTTATGACTTGTGAGATAAAATTGATTTTAGTATGCATGTGCAAGCTTAATCCCATTGCTGCATGCGCTGCTAGGTATGTTGGTTGCTAGCGGAAGTGTTGAGGTTGCCATGTTGTCTTCAGGTTTGCTCCCGTCCTCTGATTCATTGATTGGTTAGTGTGGTTAGTTAGTGTGGTTATATGTGCTTGCTTTTGTAGTTTACAAACTGTTGACTGAAGTTTGTTGTGCTGGATGTACAGCTGTTTTCCTATTGCATCTGTGTACCCATTAACTACTGCCTATATTTGGAAGGATCAGTTAATGAAGTTTACTGTTATTTGGAAGGATCAGTTAATGATTTCAACATGATAGCCTGCACAAAAAATAGTCTGTTACTCCGAGGATTGAGGATGCCCTTGCTCTTTTGCTTTTTTGACAATTCGTAATTTCTTCAGTTCTTAGACATAATACAGTCCAGGGATTTTGTCTCTTACATAAGGGCTAGACACATGCATCATTTACTTTCTCTTATGTGTATATTCAGGTTTTAACTGTAGCACGGATTCTTCCCTTTTCTGCCTTTCTGTGTCTAGGCAAAGAAATTAAGATAATAATCGATCATTTTTTGCCTCTAGGAAAAAACACCCAATCATTGTTTGCTTTTCAATCAATTTATATCCTTTTATTTGCCGGTTTCAAATTTGAGGGCTCAAATAAGCACCTTTTCAACAATATTGAACGACGGTGGTTGTTCCAGGTTTGAAGGATCATCTAGGTGTAGTATCAATCATCTACTACCTATTTTCTGTAATATAATTTCATATTTTAGTGGACATGTGGCTATTCAGATATTTCAATGTTATCTTCTGTACCATGGTCCTTGATTGGGCCGAAGTTATTGATATGCTGACCTGCGATTTCAAACATATTGTTGAAAGAAAAATATGATCTCATTTCTGTACAATGTAGTTCTCTAGGAATCATATGCTATACCCATGAATCACTAGGTATGTTTCTTGAGATATTTTACACGTCCTAATCAGAGGGATAAAGAGAGGCATAGAACACAGTATATGAGAGCTTTGGCTGGTCCACCAGGGGAAAGAATGCTCTAAAACCTGTTAGACCTGGTGTGCCTGTCTAGATGCACCATCTTGCAGGGTTATTTTGTTCTAACTGTGAATTTGTTCCAGAAATGCTGCTTCCATGGTGGCCATGATTGACATACTTCTGAATGATCCTACATCTGCTGGAGGTCGGTGACGAGATTGGTGACGATGAACCTGGTTGACCTTTTCCTTTGACGTTATGTTGTTTGTGGCAAGGGTGTGCACTTGGTGCCTAGACTAAGTTCATCTTGATCGCCATGCGACTCCTGTAAAGTTTGTTTGTAATAACCTTATGACCGTGTTAGTTCTAAAATAACATGTGGTGTCCACTTGGTCCCTAGACTAAGTTCATCTTGATCGCCATGCGACTCCTGTTAAGTTTGTTTGTAATAACCTTATGACCGTGTTAGTTCTAATTGAACATGTGGTGCTTTTATTTTATGTATTGATGTTGGGTTGTGTGGTACAACATGGATTAAACTTATTTACCCTTTGTCGATTGTGGGCCTATACTATTCCTCACAGTTTTATCATGTTGTCATCTGCCTTATCATAGACGAACCCATTGTAATATATCTCCCAACTTTTGCCATCTCGGGTTGCTTTTGTGATCTTGTGTAAAATCACTAAGTGTTGTCCTTGACTATTTGGTTTTAGCAACTGAGTGACCCCTGTTCTTATAATCATTTGTGTATAATTATGCAGGAATTAGTTGTAGAACATGGTGCTCAACCATCTCCGGTTTTGTTTTTATATTCTGGACATGTGTGCTCTATATAAGAATGATTATGCGCTCTATATGAGAATCATTTGTGTATAATGATTCTTAACTATTTTATTTATCTTATATTTTCTGATAGTGACCATCTTCTTAGTAACCTATATAATATATGAGAATTACGGGCAAAAATTAAAAGAACTTACAGGCGAGGTGCAAACAATTACCATCCTATTTTGCTTATGTATATGGATATAACCATCCTTTTGCCATCCTATTTTTCTTATACATATGTATACAAACCATCTTTTAATAATCTGTATAAAATGTGACAATTACGGGCAAAAAATTAAATGAACCAACAAGTGCCGCACGGCGAGCCGCGCCGTTTGTATCTGTGTATGCTCATACTTAGGGACTGAATTTTATTTATAATTTGTGTATGCTCTACATTAAAGAATTCATCAAAATGTCATTATGAACAAGATTTTCGTTTGTTTTGTACCCCATAACTGACGCGGGAATATAACCGTATAAATTTTAAACAAAGCAACAATATACTTAAAGTACATCGAACCGGTTAACGATAAATTATTTGTTCATTTTCATAGAGCTCGGTGCCGGTCCTTGTGAGTTGAGACCTACGAAATTTAGTGTTTTCATCGTTTAACAATTCCTAAAGCTGAACTACGTGTGCTCCACCATTGCTTTCTTCTTTACCATTGCTTTCTTCTTCATGTTTCATAAGGCTCAACCATGTTCAAATTCATATGAATGTAAATGTGCTTTATGTGATCTGTATAAATATTGGTTACCACGGGCAAGTAATTCAAAGAATCAACAATCGCCGCGCGGCGAGCTGCGCCGTTCGAATCTAGTCATCTTAAATTGGGCGTACTAGCAGTGGCACTCACGCGCTGATGCTGTTAATTAGTTGCTCATCAGCATCTCGGGCGCGGCACTAAGCGTGCAATTATTACGCCGTTATCGGGCATCATTACTGCTCCTTATCAATTGCTCGTGACCTGCGAGAAAGGTGAACAGTGAGCGCGTATCTCTACTCCTATAAAAACCACAGTTGGTGATGATGGAGTGTCTGCCATCTTTCATTCAGGATCGTCCGATTTATATCTAACGGATAGGAACATCCACGTTACACATTTGCAGATAACCCCTTGTGTTTCTATCTCTCCCTCCACCTCATCCAACCGCATGAAAATGGGGAAAAACCGATCAGAAAAAAAGGGAAAAGCCGCCGTGAGCCCTGAGCCAGCAGACCACCCGCCGATAGCGTCGGGAAAGATATGGTGCGGTGGCCGCCGCCGGTGCCGTCCTCCCCCGGAGCCTCTCGATGCCTCCCTCAGCTCCACCGCCCACCACAACCTCCCACCTCGCCGCACCCTTCCCCATCTCCTCCATTGCCGACCTCGGCAGGCACGCTGCTGATGTTGTCCCTCCGCCGGTGCCTCTCCCACCTCCTTCTCTTCCAAAGCAGTGCCGCCGCACAACACCACCATCACTTCCCCCTTCTCCCGCCATCCCCTCCGCCACCTCCCCCGTCTCCTCCCACGCTGGGCTCGACATGCACGCCGGCGGCGCTGTCCGTCCGCCGGCGCATCTCCTGACTCACCAATTCCAGTGTTGCCGGCAAAACGAATTTCAAAGTTTTGTATCACATTTTTTTCTTGATGACATTCGTGCTACAACTACTGAGATTTACTGGATTATTATCTCTATCTTGAGTGATTATTAAGATTATTTGCTTTATCCCAAAGTTTGAAATGATTTGTCGGAGAAGAAGCATCATAACTCCAATACAAATATATTGTTTAAGCTTCCAGTTATAACTCCTTTGCATATATCATAATGTCTACGAGCTAATTCCTTTTTGAGTGAAGAAAGGCAATATCCAGCACCAAGCATAGACAAGGACGCGTTGACAATGGTTTGCATGCATTGACTCGGAAAAGGGTGACATATACAAAAAAAAATCATATCACGTTAAACAAAAAACTCGATTAAATCTAAATTGTCCCTGGTGGAATTATTGATAAATGTGATGAATAATGATACCTTTGCTTTACTTAAGATCCTTTTAAGAGTGAAAAGACATAATGACCGCACGGTCATTCAACTAGTACTATAATAAACGTCGGAGCGCCGGCTCTCCGTCTAGCGATGTACTCTAGTCTCCTACTACGTTGGTGCGTGAGAGGAATTCAATCCGGACAGCTCACGTTTACGTACCGTGATACTCCCTATACGTGCGTACATGGATACTGGATTAATGGAGCACGTAGTACAATACAACGTCTCCCCGTGAGTGTACGTACGGACGCTTGGTGGACAAACAACCGCGACACGCTACCTATATCACGAACGAGACACTAGCTAGCCAGTAGCCACTGACAGGGAAGCCCCACGTTGCCTTTACACTTTTTCTAGTATCTGGGACAGCGGAGTACATTACAAAAAAAAACTACCGCAACAACTGAGGCAGGATTAACGAGTCAGTACCGATCTTTGTAATTTTTTCAAAAAATTGCCAACACTGGAACTAACGATAACACATCGCACTGATTTCTATCTTACCGCATTTTGACAACACTGCTGACTAATGGAGCCCACCTGTCAGGGCTGACTAGGCAGCATAGGTGGAGGGCTAGCTGACGTGGACGTGGGGCCCACTCGTCAGCCCACATTTTTTCCCCTTCCCTCTTTTTCTTCCTCCTTCGTCCGTCTCCGGCCAAATAGTTCCCGTACCACCACTCCGACCCACTCATGCACATCTCCGGCCGCTGCCCTGCTTCTCGCCCCCTCCCGGGGCCGATCGTCACCAACGGCGGCTCGGCCCGCCACACAGGAGGAGGGGAGATGTTCGTCGTCCTCGATGCGGAGCTCCTCCATACGCCGGTGAGGCCGAGTGGATACCTGCCAGGCGAGCCGCCATGGCCGCGGCGAAGTGGCGGCGGAGGACACAAGCCTGTAGCGAGGGTCGATGCCGGCCGGGCGCCGCACGGCCACGCTCGCCGACGGCCGTGCCGCCCCACGCACGTGGCGACGAGAAGCACGACGCCGGGGAGCCGTGGGTCGCGCTGCCATGCCCCGGGCGGTGGGGTGCTTCCCCGAGGTGCGGGCCGCCGCCGCCGCGGTCCGGGCGGTGGAGGGCCTCCCCGAGGTGTGGGTCACCGACGCCTTCGCCCCGCATCCTCGAGGTGATCAGAAGCCAGCGGGAGAGAGTGCGTCGACGGGAGCGAGGCGGGAGCGCGTACGGGTCCGTACTCAGCTGCTGTCCTCCCGGGCCCGTGCGCGCGGATTTGCAGGTGCTCATAGCGCCGGCGCTCGATATCCATCTCCTGCCCGGGACCGTTGCGCGGGGATTTGCAGGTCATCGCCTCCGCGGTGAACGCCGCCATGTATGCGGTTGTGCAGGATTCGACTTCGGATCAGCCACGAGGAGGAAGAAGAAGTAAAGGGGAAAAGATTGGGGTGCTGACAGGTGGGCCCCACTTCCACGTCAGCTCCACCTCCACGTGTGCTGCCAACTAGGCCCTTACAGATGGGTCCCATCAGTCAGGGCTGCTGTCAAAATGCGGTTAAATAGAAACCAATGCGACTTGTTATCGTTAGTCCAGTGTTGGTAGATTTTTGAAAAAATTACCAAGATCGGTACAGACTCGTTAATCCTGACTTAATTTTGGTAGTTTTTTGTAATTTACTCGGGACAACGAGACTATTGCCGCCGGGTCGGACCCACCTGCTGCTAGTGCAAGTCCTAATCCTAGGCTGCTGTTCACATACCGCAACGTGACGTCACGTACCGACGTGACTACGTCCTTCTCTTAGCCATGAACCGGATAGGGAGCCGCCGCGTCACGCAGAAAACGCCACCGGCGACGGCTAGATAAATAGCTTGCCCCAACCGAAACCGGCTGGATGGACAAGTTAAGGGCGTATTTGGTAGCCCACCGAGTCCCAACCAGGCCCTAGGGGTGCAAATTTCGGCCATTTGGTTCCCTGGGCTGGCCCGCGTTCCTGCACCGCATGAACCTTAAAGCAGCCTCGGGCCAGGCCTGATAGGAACGACCGAATCGGCCGTTTCCACTGAGCCACCCTCGACTGCTCTGTTCCTCGTGAAGGGAAGGGGAACGCGGAGCCGAGCTCGTCCAACCTCGGAGATGGCGCGAGCTCGCGCGCGTAGGCGAAAAAGCGGCGGGACAAATTTCGGTCACCGCCCAGCAATTTCGCTCGCCTATTTCACCCCCTCCGCCTCACCACCGGAACTCCCGCCACCATCCCCCCCCCCCCCCCCGTCGAGCTCTGTCCTTCGTAGGTTTTCACAGCCGAGCGGTGGCTACTCCTCCGGCGGTCGGTGCTGGTCATCGGCAGCAAACAGTCTTCATCCTCTTCTCCAAGATGTCCTCCTCCTCCTCGTCCGTTCCTTCCCCGGCTGTCCGCAGCTTCAGTGTAAGTCCTACTCCGTTTCTACCCTAGATCTGGTAGTACGTGCTAGTATCTGGTAGATCTTAGTAGTATGTGCTAGTATCTGGTAGATCTTAGTAGTATGTGGTCGTATATGCTAGTATGTGGTAGCAGCTCTCCTGATGCGGTGCTTCATTGATCTTGTAGTTCATGCATATGCTTAGCTCTTGATGCGGTAGATCTTTGATGTAGTAGCCACCTGATGCTTACCTCTATGCGCTTCATCTGTGTTCTATGATCTTTTAGGACCCTGATCTTTCCTCCACGTTTGTGCTGCCATTGCCCACGAAGCCTTTGCGGTACGTATCGGCGCCTGATTTGTCCGTCGCACCGCAAAGGGCAAAGGCGCCTCATGGGTTCCTCACACTGCAAAGGGGTAAGAACGTGCCTATGCAGTGGCCATATGCATTGTCCACCTTCGTCCTCACTAGGATGGCCGAGCTCGTCAAGGGTGGGCTCGATCTCAACAGGGGCATCAAAGACAAGAGTTTGGAGAGCATTTGCAAAGATGTTCTCCTTTTCTGCGGTGCCATGGTGAGCACCACCCAGTTGTACAATCATCTCAGGAAGTGGAGCTACAGGTGGACATATCTCCGCAATCTGGCACAACTTGAAGGAGTGGAATGGCGTGAGGAGTCCGGCAGTTTCTACATGGACGATACGGCATTCCTCAAGCATGTCACTATAAGTTTCCGCAATACAGATTGTTCAGTTCTTCTTACTCTCTACTTGATGTGTCCCGGGATAACAGTTCCATCATTTCAGGCTCAACCCAAGGACGAGTGCTTCATCAACACACTCATTGAGAACTATGACCAGATGAAGATCATCTTCGGCAAACCGCGTGTGCAGAATCCTCTCGTGGTCAACAAGCTCCACCTTGCTCTTAGCTACCTCATGGATCATGAAGAGGAGCGTGCCGCCTATCTTGCCGGGTCCGAGGTAGACAGGAAGAAGTGGTACTACACCTACTATCGCAGCCTCTTCCAGGCGATGGGGTGTTGATGCTATTGCTGCTGATGTGCTTGGCGTTGTTATGCCCTCTATTACGTCCCCTAGTAGGTAGAACATGCTAAAACTGATGCCAGATTTGTATATTTTGCGAGGCGGTTTACTAAACCCCTCAGATGATGAACTTGTGATGCGAGGCGGTATACTAACCCCTCCTCAGATGATGAGGTGCATCACCAACACTTGTTATGCGGAATTTGTGATGCACCATCTATTTTGCTAACTAGTAAGGGCATATTTAGTTCAAGCCTATGATTTCCTGAACATTGTTGGTATGTTCACCACTCAGCCAACAAGGTTTCCACATCATGGCAGTTGCATGTAACCAAACACCATGAAATTAGCTCTGTGAAACAACTCATGCAGCCAAACAACGTATGGTTAAAATTTTGCACCCAGCCGAACGGGCCTGGCCAGGATATTGTTGGCAACCAAACGGGATGCAGAACTTGGCTCATACCGCGTTTCACCTGAACCAGACCCAAGTGAAGCACGGAGATGGGAGGTCTCTTAACTAGTGAGGGGGATATCGTGGTTTGTATTTTCCGCTCGGAGATCAGCTCTGGCGTGCCTGATCGATCGTGGGTGCAATGATAGAGGGAGAGAGGGAGGGGGCGAGGAGCGTCAGCGTCCAGCTTTGGGAGTAGGTCTAGCTTGGTGGCCGCACGGACGCAGGCTGCACGCGGCGGGACCGGCCGGGTCACGTCGAGCGCCGTGCCCGGCCTTTTCGGCGATGCGCTAGTGCTGATGTGCGGGGCGGGCGGCAAGTGGAAGGAATATTGGCCACGCCGTTGAGCATGCATATATAGAGCCTTCGCTCGATCCGGCGGATCATGCCGCTGATAGAAGCTGAACTGGACGTCTGGACCAGACCGAGGACATGCATATCATGCAAGCGTGTACTAGCCCAGGATCAACACACTGATGTTTTTTTTCGCAAAAAAAAAAAAAACACACTAATGTTTTACTTCTACGAAGAGGATCAGCGCGTTCTGTGCGTCTCTTTCTCTTTTTTTGCTCAGTGCGACGAGGAACGTTTCCTTTGGTAACGTGGGGAGGTGACTGAATCAGGTGATAGTGATACTGATACAGGCTGGATCGGCCTCTTTAGCTCCAGTACTGAGCTTGGGGATACTAGCTTGGTCGTCTTCCTTTCATAAATCATGGTTTTTTCTGTTAGGTTTGTTAAGGTGTCTGATGCGGGGGTCGTTTCACCTGTGTCGTCTCGTCTGGTTGCGACGACGACAGCGGGGTTCGCGATAGACTAGTTCCGTCTCCCCCACCTAAAAGCGACATGTCTCGCTTTTCTGTTTATATCCATGGCGGCCGGCAGGCAGCCACGCATGCATCTCCCGTCCCTCCAGTCGTACGCCACTCCACTCCTCGCTTCTTCGCTCCCAGCCGAATGCGGGCGAGGCATCCAGCACGCTTGCGCTTGCAGTCCGTTCAGCTCGGCCCGCGGTTAGGCTCCAACATGGGCCGTATCCTCTCCTTACAAAGAAAAAAGTATACAATTCACCCTCAAATCCACCCGACGGGACACAAACCCCCTGAACTCTAATTTGATATTTATTTCACCCTGAAATCCACAAAACCAGATTAATGTGCCCCTGTAGCGGTTTTGTGTCACATCCAGACCGGTTTTGTCCCCCGGTGGTGCTGAGTAGACGTTGACGTGGCAATTGTTTTTTTTTTGGAAGTTTATTATTTGTGTCGTGGCACCTCGCTCAGAAATCCCCAATCGAGCTCCTTCCTAGCGATTAGGTCGCTCCGCCCCCGCACGTCGCTCCGCCGCCGCACCTCGCTAAGCCCCCACTCGCTCCGCCGCCGCACCTCGCTCCGGCCCCACACGCTCCGCCCCCGCACGTCGCTCCGCCGCCGTGGTTGAAGCTCCGCCGAAGCACCTCGCTTCGCCGCCGCGGTTGAAGCTCCGCCGAAGCACCTCGCTTCGCCGCTGCACCATGGCAGCCGCAAGTTCCAGCAGCAGCGCGGTCCGCCGCCGTGGTTGAAGCTCCGCCGAAGCACCTCGCTTCGCCGCCGCGGTTGAAGCTCCGCCGAAGCACCTCGCTTCGCCGCTGCACCATGGCAGCCGCAAGTTCCAGCAGCAGCGCGGTCCGCCGCCGTGCCCCTTTCGTCCCACTGATCTCCTGCTCCGACTGCGGCAGGAAGGTCAAGCGAGGCGTGTCGGGGACGCTGGAGCACCCCGCCATGGGGTAGGTCTCGCATTTCACATGAAAAGCTCGGTTTCATTTTGCATTTCGCATTTTACTGATTTCTATCTCTTTTTTTGGGTTGAACTGGGCAGCATGGATGCAAATTGTGGCATTGGGAACATGAGTACGTTGCTTATTTGGTTGAGAACAACTACTTAACAGGAAATGCTGCTGTTGATGCAATGGGGTGGGCTGAAGAAAGGAGGAAGGAGCTGGAGCTGAGGCAGGCTGAGAGAGAAGCAAATGGAGATGCAGGCATTGGAGCAAGGCATGTCATGCTGGTGAACAATATCAGTGCAATTGCAGATGGACTGAAGGAAGTGTTGTTGCTTCTGAAGTTGGTGCTTGTCCTTGTTTGTGTGCTCTGTGCCATTGTGCTTCTGAAGAAGTGATGTAAGCTAGTGTCCAGTTGGTTGTGTGGTAGGTATAAGTGGATTAGTGGATTAGTTGTAAGCAAGTTAGTGCAAGGAATGATGTACCTTTGATCTATGTAATGAACCAGTTTGGCTAGTTAATGCAATGTACCCATGTTTCTGCTATTTTCAATTGTTCTTCTAGTTATAGCAGTACACAAGAACTAAGGATGATGAAGCAACATCTTCTTCATCTGATTTCTCTACAGGCGGTGCTTTTACAACTGGAACATCTGATTGTTCTTGTACAATTGGTGCTTCTACTGCAGCAGTTGCTTCAGTTGTTGCAGGTACAATTGGTGCTTCTACTGCAACAGATGGTGTAGTTGTGCTTCTCCTTCTCCTAACTTGCAACTTAGCGGGTCTTGCATCAAGTCTACTAACATATTCAGGTCCTTGATCAGGCATAGCAATTACTGTCTCAGTTATATCATCAAGACATGAAACTTCATCAGGTCCAGCAGCCCTTGCCATTAAAGAAGCGAACATCTCATCCACAACATCAGTTTCAACGACTTGTACATCCAGCAAAGGATATTTTGATCCTTTGTGCCTAGAATAGGTTTCAGCAACAAAAACTGAAACAGAACCTACAGAAAGACTCACAACATGATCTTGTTGCTTCCCAGCTTCTGAACTTTGTTCTGTAACCTGCACAGCATCACTTCCCTCTTCATCTTGGTTCTGTACCTCTTCTGCTTCACTCTCCTCCCAATCTTGATTCTCTAGTTCTTCCACGAAAATATCAGCAAAATCACCATTCAACATGGCTTTGTCCATCTTCTGAATTGAGGCATCATCACTAAGATACATGAGGCCATTGGAAATAGTTTTCCCAGGAACCAACCAGTGCAATTTGTAACTGTATTTGCCTCCCCAGTGACCTCTTTGAGCATGTAAACAATCCTTTGCATAATTCAACACCTCTGCATAACAAAGATCCGACCTTTCTATATAAACCTCAAATTCTTCTTCTCCAATGTAATCCAACTGAAGCCCATTCCTCTCAAACTGTCCACCGATATGAAATCTGGCGAAGAAATAATCAAGTGGATCGTACACACGCATAGAAGAACCTACAATTACACATAAAAATGACAACTTTATCACTCAATTGTGCAACTGCACTATTCCCCAATTACGCAAGAACAAAGGTGAAAACAACAGAGACGAGGCAAACACGCGCTAACCTCCTGCCATGCTTCGATTGCAGTGACGAGTTCAATGTTGGGACGGACGTGGACGGCGGCGGTCGAAGCAGCGAGGCGGTCGAAGCAGCGCCGAGCGACGCCGAGCGACGAGGCGGGCGACGGCGAGGACGAGGCCGTCCAGGCGGGCTGGTCAAAGCGGCGAGGCGGGCGACGGCGAGGTCGAGGCGCGCCGAGCGACGCCGCGCGACGGCGACGTCGAGTTGGAGCAGCAGCGAGGCCGGCGGCCAAAACCGCCAGGGAGCAGCCGCCGCGAGGAGGTCGGCGTGGTCGAGGTACACAGAAGAGGAGACGCCGCACGCACGGGCTGCACGGGCTGAAGAGAATAAAAAGAATGGCCAAATCAGAATCATCGAGGCGGGACCCACCATGACAGGTCAGCGTTCTAATCAGCATCACAGGGCACAAAACAGCTTCGACGCGACACAAAACCGCTACAGGGGCACATTAATCTGGTTTTGTGGATTTCAGGGTGAAATAAGTACCAAATTAGAGTTCAGGGGGATTTGTGTCCGGTCGGGTGGATTTGAGGGTGAATTGTATACTTTTTTCCCTTACAAATACTGCAGCCCATTACAGGAAAAAAACTGCAAGAAGGCATTGAGCCCATTACGGAAAATCTTTCAATTTCGTCGCACGTCATGTGCTTGCCAGCTTGTTCTTTTCTTTTCCAGCACGTCCAACACCTTACTTTTCTTTTCCTTCGGCATCCCAGCTTCTAATAAGGGCAATAGGATCTCAAATTGCCGTGAATCGAAAAAGCTTGCTGTGTTGGATTAAACAAAAAAGTTTGGAGTTTCAAGAGAAATGGCCTAAGAGCATGGCAATATTATATTATGTGTTGCACAACACTTGGTGAAGTCAATTATACATGTTATACTAGTTGGATTTCACGCGCCCTAGGTGGGAATTTATGTGAATATAGCCTTTTTTTTTGTTTTAGTCACATAAATTTTGTAAGTAGAAGTGACGGCTTTGTTCGTACAATGCGTTGTTTTAGTCACATAAATTTTGTAAGTAGAAGTGTCAGCTTTGTTCGTATAATGCATTTATCTTTAAAGGCATTGTGGCTTATAGGAAAGTAGTAAAGTTTTTTTTTCTAAAGTACCATCATTAGCTAAATTGAGGGATTTTAAATTTTGTAAATAGAAGTGGCGGCTTTGTTCGTATAATGCGTTTATCTTTGCAGGCATTGTGGCTTATAGGGAAGTAGTAAAGTTTTTTTTTAAAGTACCACTATTAGTTAAATTGAGGGATTTTATTAATTACAGATGAAGAGTTATTGATTTTACGATTTTTTGGACATTTTTGTGAAATATTGTGGAAAAGTTAAAATTTTGTCAGTGGGGCCTACATGCTAGGGTTTTATTAATTCTCGAAACCATTTTCGTAAATGTTTAAAATTTGACAGGTCGGGCCCACAATGAAGTTGTAATGACGTCAGCATTGGGCACCTGGCCAGGAAAAGAAAAGCAGAGAAACATGCACGAAATATATTTGAAACTTTACTGAATATTGTTGAATATCCTCGGGAAATTAATTTTTTCGTGTTGTTGAATATTTTATTTGGAAAAATATTTATTGAACAAATCTACAACAAATCTTGTATGGAAACTATTTTAAACTTATAGAAATTGGTGAATATTTTCTGGGAAGAAAAATTATTTGGAAAACTAATCCAACAAATCTTCAACGAAATGAACATTTCTTAGTTTCTGTGAAAGGTTTGAAAATTTGTTGAATTTGCAAAATTTCATAGTTTCACTTTTGTACACAATGGATATTTAGTATATATTTCATGTATATAATTTTCATGTATATAATTTGGGGAAAAAAAACTGCAAAAAAAAAAAAACACGCCTACTGTAGGCGCCGCACTGTACTTTGGAAAAGTTATTTGGTGGTGATGTTACTGAAATTAGTTTGTATTATCTGGATAACGCAAGGACCTTTGCGTAAAAGAACCGCGCGTTTTTAATCGGGAGGCCGATTTATAATTTTTTGGAAAACGTGTGGGTTTTCTTACAAAAAGTGGCGAGCGGGGCTTTTTTTCAAAAAGTTTTATTCTAGAGGGCCGATTTATATTTTTTTTGGATGGGAGGCTGATTTATAATTTTTAGGAAAACACGAGGGTTTTTCTGCAAAAAGTGGCGAGCGGGGATTTTCTTGCAGGAAGTTGGCTTTACTGCAAAAAAAACACGTGGGGACTTTTATGCAAAAAGTTGTTTGGAAGGGTGATATACATCTACTCTAGAGGGCCGATTTATATTTTTTTGGCTGGGAGGCTGATTTATAATTTTTAGGAAAACGCGAGGCCTTTTCTGTAAAAAGTGGCGAGCGGGGATTTTCTTGCAGAAAGCTGGCTTTACTGCAAAAAAAACGCGTGGGGACTTTTATGAAAAAAGTTGTTTGGAAAGGTGATATACATCTACTTGTGAAATGAAAATCCAAACGCATTATCGAGTGCGACGAATTCGACAAAATTTATCAAATGTTTGTGCGAATCTAGATCCGAAATTAAGGAGCTAGACTCGACTAAACTCGAAACCGATCATGGGAATGAAACCTACTCATCGGCGCGCATATATTTCATGTATATATTTTTCGAAGAACGCGAAGTTTTTTTTTATCTGAAAAAAAAAGCTTAAAAAAAAACACACTACTGTAGCGACGCACTGTAGCGCGCGTACTGTTCACGCTACAGTGCGACGCTACAGTGTCACGGCGCGGAGGGAGCGAGGAATCGGTGCTCCTTAATAATGGGTTGTCTCTTAGTCGTCACGATTTCCACGCTGCTAAAACTGTGTCATGGTTAAAACCAAACTGAAAAACGCGCGACTAAGAGCACCTCATACAATGGAGAAAAATGTTTTTATTTTATTTCTTCCTAACTTAGCTAAGGAAGCGGAGGCAGGAAGCTGTTTACTTGCAGGTGGAAAGTTGTCGAATTTTGTGACGAGTTTGGTTGAAAGCTGGTTCTGATCTGGTTCAGGTCATTCAATGTGTTGAGTCTGGTTCAAAGCTTCAAACAATATTTAAGTGAAAGTTGAAAGATTTTCATTCAAGTAGAACATGTGAAGAAGATAGGAGACGGTGAAGGAAAGAAAGAATCGAGAAGGTCGTTCCGACAAGAGCGGAGAGGATGAAAGCCCGACAAGAATCAAGACAGAAACTGCCCGCGTGAAAATGTATATTAGAGAAGGCCCCCTAGCAGGTATCACGAATGGCTAGCCGGCGCCAAGGTTCCAGCAGATTCTCTTCAGACTTACCAAGAAATCTTAAGTGCTACTCCCTCCGTTTTCAAATATAAGATGTTTTAGACTTTATTCATATTCAATATATACAAATGTATCTAGACATGTTTTAGTATATACATGTTCACCTCATTTTAGTATGTATCTAGACAAAATGTGAAACATCTAGAATATGTTACATTTAAAAACAGAGGGAGTACTATATGTGGTTACAAATATACTACTTTTTTTTCGAAATGGAGAGTCCCTCGACTGATGCATGCGGCGCTTACAAATATACTACTATTAGATTAGTAAGTGAGATGTACATTAGATCAGTAAGTCTTGGGTTTTACTTTCTTTCAGCAAAGGATAGCTATACAAGAATCATCTCACCAATGGTGTGGTGGTTATTAATTCAGCTACACGAATGACCGACTGGTTCAACTCGACATCTCCCAAAATTAACCGCAACCATCAGCTGTTATTCCTAATCACGAAATGGTGTAATAAGAAAAAAGAGAAAAGCGATACAGCACAGCCGTCTCTGTCTTCCAGGAATCTAAGTAAATGCCAGAGTTATTCTCCGTCCAAAGGACTAAGCAAGATTTTGCTGTGAGCTAGGAAGCATAATGTTCCCAGTATTGGTCTTCAAGTCAGCAATATTATTATCTTCAAACGCAGAAGCAGACATGCCAGGTTCTGGTTCGGACAGCACGCCACCTTCACTATGTACATGTACCCTGCGCCGCTTCTCCGACAAAAGAAATGGTAAGCTTTTCCTCACTTGTGTTGCGTTCTCCCTGTTACGATATATGACCACGCAACCATCAAATGCAGTTCACACATTATTATAAAGAGCAAGAATCAGATGGAGATCGAAAGTCTCAGTTTGGCATCCTAGGACTAGAAATCTAGAATGACACCAAAACAGATGAAGGGAAGCACACACACGAACAACAGACAGACTGATTATTTGTTGCAATCTTGTATATATCATCAAAAGGAGGTATTTCTTCAGTCGTGAAGATGCTAGGCACATGAGATAAATGATTTGGTATTTTGAAAATTTGAATATAATTTGTAGTAGATGATTAATAACATTTCAGTAAATGTCAGATTCACGATAATTAGATCTCACAATAAGAGCATAAGCAGAAAGGAAACAATGAAAATTAGAGTATTTTACTATGTTTGACAAAACATACGTCAAGGTAAATAAGAATATATTCATTTATGAAACAACATTACCTCTCCTGAACCATGATTTTCGGACTACTTGCCGAATGTGACGCTCATGTTTCTCTAACAGTTCATCAATCTTGTGGGACTGGGACAGTATGGGCCCTGAATATTCAACCCTCTCTCCATGATGGTGGTCATTCTGAAGTTTCAAATAGCACATTATTTACAACTTTCTTAATATGAAAGAGCACAAACTATCAAATAAACCAATGCCTCACCTTCATGCTATTTTTGGACGAGAGAGAATCTCCAAGATATATTGCATTCGAAAAATTCTGGGAGTGGGAAGTGTCGCAAGAATCAAATGAATCTGGACGCTCTAACTGTGACCACTTCTTAAGAACTGCACGCTTTGCTACATCATGAGGCTCTTGGACCCTGGAGTTCACAGGTGCTATTTGCGCATCTCTGTTATGCTGTTCCCTCAAGCCAACATAATCTTTAAGTTGCACCTTATTGTCCCGGTCTACCTCAGCAGTGAACTCGCCTCTTGAACTAGATCTATTCCGTGATCTAGCAAAAGAGTGACTGTCCTGTTTTTTGGCCCATGCGAAGCCACTTGATGATGAAACAATCAAGGGCCCAGAGAAAGGGATTTCCTCCACCGAATCATTCTTAATATGACGAGACCTTCCATTAACTTGGGCTGTGGACACTCGTTGTATATCATGTCTTACTCCGTCCTTAGTTACATTTGATTTGGTTTGGGACACCTGGATGTAGGAAGAAAACATAATAGATTTTATCAATAGTATCATCATCAACATAGAAATCATCAGACAGCTTGCCAAATAGATCTGCTGTTGACATTTAGTTAAGGCATCCTGTAATAAAAAAAACAAATACCTCTGTGTAATCGCTTTTCTTATTGACTGCACTTTGTTCTCTCGCTGCTCTGCTTAGCCTTGATGACTTCTTTGACGCTTCTGGGCCATGATGCACTCTACTACTGGCCTTTCTTCTGAAAAGAAAGAGGTTAGGTGTTAGAACAAGAGCACATCTTTTTTGCTCAACTTCCAACAAGAGAAATGTTGTTGCGCTGAAGTCCTTTACAATTTATGAAGCATACCCTTAAGAAGCAATAATAAAGCGTACTTGATTTAAGACATGCTAAGTTTCTAACTTATTCTCTGTTAAAGAAATGGTTCCACATCTAATCAAGCCCACCTTTGTGTCATTTCTCGTAACTTTGCGTCCATCTCCTTGTTGGGTGCATACTGAGGCAAGCTTAAGGGTTCACATGCATAGGGTTCTGTCTTGAAAAACTGTTCAAGTGAAAGAAAAAACAGGATATACGTAAGGCATTTTTGTAGTATTTTGATTCAATGAGCCAACTTTACAAAATTTGCAATAGGGATAAATAAGATTTACTCGCAACAAGGATGCTAGAAATGACACGCGACATTACACAATTACACAAGTTATTAAAAACAACTAGTGCATTGTCGAAAATTCGGCATCTGAGATTACAATTGGATATTTGCCTAGAGCTAGTACTTTATGGCTTAAATATATACAATACACTATCATTGCTGTTTCTTAACTAGATGAGTGGAAGAATATTATTCCGACACATAGTAAAAGGGAAAAGACACGGATCAAATTAGTGGTAAACTTGATAAAGCACCAACTGGCAACTCCAATTCTAAAATTCAATGCACACTAGGTTTTTCAATATTTCATCATCACACGTACAATAGGAATATATATGATATTACATGTCAAATCTTACCTCAGATCCAAGAGCATGTGATGCAGTGCCACGGTTGTATGGCTCCACTGACAGAAGAGTTTCTAGTAAACTCAATGCATGTTCTGGAACCTCTTTAAAAACATCTCGAAGGGTACTTAGATAAGGACAATGCGGTCTGAACATTGTTGCATTAGGCAACCTTGATTTCTTCCAATAGGCGTCAGCAGGGGAGCCACATAACTTATAAATCTTATGCAATTGTTCCACCTGAAACATGAAAAAGATGTTGCATCATATCAACATGTAGTGGGAATGTGGGATATGTTAGTTTGGAAGCTAAACCGCGTAAATGTAGAAACATATAATATCTGGGAAAGCTATGTTGTAGAAGGCATAACTAAAGCATAAAACTAGATGTGCTAATTACTTACCTCTGTTCTTCCCTGCAGGATCGGTTTTCCACGAAGCAACTCCGCAAACACACACCCTGCGCTCCACAAATCAACTGCTGAATCATAGTGAGTTGAACCTAGAAGTAGTTCAGGTGGTCGGTACCACAGTGTAACAACCCGGCTGGTCAGAGGATGGTTTCTACTTGGATCACAGTAATTAGCAAGACCAAAATCAGCTATTTTTAGAACTCCTTCATTATTCACAAGGAGATTGGCACCCTTGATGTCGCGGTGAAGAATGCCACGTGAATGGCAATGCTCCAGTCCTGACAGTAACTGCTTCATGTAACACTTAACCTGCAATAGGTAAGAATTAGGGAAGATGTCAGGTCAACACAATGTAATGTAGAAGTTGTAAGGACGGAATAAGATACACTTCATTCGTTATGGGCATACCTGTGCTTCGCTGAACTTGATGTCAGGGGAGGAAGAAAGTCCAGCAAGATCATGCTCCATGTATTCAAAGACTAGATAAAGGCTGCATGACTGACGAGAGGTAATCAAGCCTTGCAGTTTCATGACATTTGGATGATCAAGCCTTCTCAATATCTGTATCTCTCGTGCCATGAATCTAACACTCTCTGGCTCAAAATTGTTGAACCGCACCTTCTTCAGTGCGACAATCTTTCCGGTATCAAGTTCCCGTGCCCTGAATACACTGCTATATGTGCCTTGCCCGACCTGCACATACAGACATGCAGTACAACAACGAAACTTTGTCAGACGCTGTGAGGCACACAAACCACCCTGCGTCTAATTCATGTGTAAATTTGGAGATAAAAAGGCGCAGGTTCACAAAGTGTACATCACAAAAAGTACTAGAAAGTTTCTCATGTGATCCACAGCTTCACCCACCTTGTTGAAAATATAAACTGATAGACTACCATAGTAGTGCCTGCCATGTTTTCAGCTTGACAAAGGTAAAATGGTAGAGTGAACTACAATTTCCTACCAGCAAAGCATAACAAACAATATAAGGGGACACCAAATCCTAGCAGTACTAATTTATTCTTCATGCCTAATCCACCACCCAACAAAATATTACTAACACATAATACAAGATTCTAAAAAGATGCCTACCAATCATTAATCAAGACAAACACCAAATCAAATAACGATCTTCATTCCAAAATTCCATACGCGTGTAACAAGAATTGCAATGGAAAACGACCCGTGATAATTCAATGAATCCAGTGGATTAAGCGAAACGAAAGCAGCACAGTACCTGCTCGAGCTTCTGAAAGTCGTCGGCTTTGAGAGGGATCCAGCCCTGGATGGCCTCGCCTGCAACGGCGCTGAGCCACGACGGCCACCCGGCCGCCACCTGCTCCCCCTCCAGGCTCATACGGAGGCTCCGCAGACGGAAGCTCCGGGACGCAACCGCCACGGCGCCGACAGCCTTCCCAGGCTCCACCGCCTCATCCTTCTTCTCCAGCAACTTCGCCGCCGCCGTCGTAGCTGCCGTCGAGGTGCGGAGGGAGGAGGCGGAGACGTGGTCCCGCCTCGCCGAGAGCTCAGGCTCCGGCGCGCGCGTGGGCCTCCCGCCCCGGTGCGCGCCGGACCAGTCGGCCGCCGGGTTGACCGAGCCGCCGTTCTTGGACGCGACGCAGCCCATCTTGGCGGCGCAGTATAACGGTACCACCAAACACGTCAGAACGAACGCCGAGCTCCTCTCAAGCTCCTCACTGCCGCATTGGACGAACTGAGGGGAACAAGAAGAATCAAGAGAAAAAGTGAGTGAGGGGCTCGGCCTAAAGTTGTCGTCGTCACGGGGCAGGCACGGCAGAGGTCAAGAGGGGTCGGGATTGACCTGGAGACTAATAAATGGCGCGATTTAGACGCTCGCCACCACCAAACAGAAAGCGGGAGGGAGACCCTGACGCCGCCACCAGCTCCACCGATTTGGACAGATCGAGACAGAGATATTTCCAGCCGCGCACGAAGCCGCCGTGATCGCCAGGGAGCGGAGCACGAGACACCCGTTGCAGCAGCAAAGGGGAAAGGCTACCTCCGCGGCGGGAGCGACCGACAGATCAAGAAACCGCCGGCGGAACCATTTCCAGACCAAGAACCAGCACGGCGGCGAGGCAGAGCAGCGGAAGCGCCCACGACCGTGGCTGCCCGCCACCGAGTCGCCTCGCCGGAATGGCAGGTCAAGAACCGTCGGCCGGCGAAGCGGCGGAGGTGGGAGGGTGAAGCTCAGTCCGTGGGAGGGAGGGAGCAAGGAAGGAAAAGCTTCCCTCGATCAGGGGAGCGGAGTGGGGGCGGGTTCGCAGGTGGGAACGGGGGCTTTAAATGGTCCAGCGGGCTGTGGTGGCAGACGACGGGAGGGTTTTCGCACGCTTTTTCGGGGCGTCGTCGCCTTTCCTCTGCTCCGCCGCGGGCTCCGGCTCTTCTTGTAGCGAGATTAGCGGAGATACGGGCCCCAGCATATGGGCAAACTCTTTATTTCTTGCCTACTGGGCTATGGCGATATGCACGACGGCCCCGCCGGCCACCGTACGTGCCGGTGGGATTGTGCCCGTGAGCGTGAGTACCGAGCACGTCTGCGCGTTGTGACCGACTGCGACTGGTCCCTCGTTGCACTGCATGTACGCAACCAGGGTGTACTGGTTTTCCATCTTCTAATAAATGGTCTGACTCTGATTGTTCTTCGCAAATCCCATTCCTCTTCCTTAAAAAGACCTTTTATGGGTATTGTTCCAGCTTCCTTAATTGATTGTGTAGGAGATTTTCTTGATCTGTTTCCTTCATAATTGTAGTTCCACGAATCAATCAAATCCTACATTTTCCAGCTTTCCATGATTTGTTTCGTAATACTAAAATGTCCAAAAATCACTTAAAATCCAACATTCATAATTGTGATTTGTTTCCAACAATTATTTTTGATCTTTCAAGTCTTTTTTATTGCAGTGATGGAAACCTGTTTTTCTTGTGATAGAAACATATTTTTGCACCGATGTTAATATTTTGAAGTGCTTTCAAAGGCAAAATGGTGAATGTATGCGTGAGTGGAAACGAAATCTCAATATTTGCGAGCTTAGTCGGAGGTGCGCATAGATGTATGATTTGTACGCATGTTCATAGGTTTATTAATATGAGGGTCACGTTTGTAGTATGTTTCTCAACAGAAAGAAAAAAGTTGGTCGCATGGTAACCGAAGTGGTATTTCTTTTTAGGATAAAATCCGCATACCGTATTGAATGGAAGTATCAATATAATGGATAGACTTGTCAAGCTCTTGTCCAAGTGACATCCATTAATAATCCTATTGGAAAATTCTTTGGAAATTGAAAGACCCTGCTAATGTGAAGATTTTATGTTGGAGAACTTCACATGGTATTCTTTCCCTGAAATCAATCCTAGCAAATAAACACATGGTGGAAACAAAAAAATCATGGTCGCAACAAGTAGCATCAACATGATGTAAGTGCAATCATCAACGACAAAAAATAAGGCGCGCATAGCTAGTGAAGCAAACAAAAGGTACTACAAAGGAACAAAATGTTTGTATAATAAAATATTAGTAAAAGAAGGAAATACAATAAAAGCATCCACCCACCGTGATTGGAGAAAAACTCCACTACCACATAACCATATGGACAAAATAAAAGGAGGGGGCCTTTATAAAAAATATTAATTTGATGCTATCATATTATGAGGCATCAGCAAGACGAACAATAAGCTTAAGTTTCAACCATTGTCATTAGACCTCCAAATTGGCAGAGAAATAGAACATATCATATATTTGCTAAATCAAGAAGCATAGAGGTAGGCAACCTTTTATGTATATATAAGGGTAAGAATGGACATGAAATGGTCCTTCTTGAAAGTCTAGTCATAAATGGTTGTACTCTAACTTTTAAACCTTTTTTAGAGGACTCTTAACACTTTTGCTCAATGTGAGCCTTTCAAGCCCTAAACTTGGCTAGACATAAATCAGCGTAGAAAATAACTTGGCAATTTTGCTAACGAGGTTCGACTCTCGATCACTCTAGAAGATTTTGCTACAAATCAATTTGCGACTTTGGGTTAGTCTAGCGCCAACTGTCATTGTTGTTGGACCCTAAATCTTTGTTTTTTTTGGCAAAATCGCTAGATTTTTGTTTAAGTTTTGTTAGGATCTATATCTGGTTAAAGTTTAAGACTATGGTCGTTTGAACTTAACACTCAAAAAGAGGTCATTTTGTCAAACTAATAATAATATGTCAAAATCACATATAAGATATAAAAAACTAATTAAACATATGCTATCACAACATAAACACAAATAACGAAAGCATTGAATTTTGAAATCGCTACATACACACACATGGCGAGGCGAGCGGCGAGCGGAGACCACCATACGTACGTTGCTCAAACCTCCTCTACCCGACTGCGCCGATTCGGGGGAAAACTTGGGTAGGATCTCACATTATGTAGGATCTATGAGATTTTTTTTGAATGGATAAAACATGTTAAAATATTCTTTAAAAAATTGACAACACGCATATATGCAACACTTAAAAATTGGCTGCTTCAAATTCGACCTATACTTAGAGAGACAAAAAAAGGAGAAACTTCCGTGTGAATACACTATTCACTCAAATCTGTCACTATTCACAGTGTAGTTTAGCATTTTTGTTTCTCTAACCCTAGGTCGAATTTTGAGCTGAAACTTTTTGGAGTTGTAAAAAACCCTGTAAGTAATTTTTGGGATTGTTTAGCAATTTTGTGACATGATCTTATAATCTCACTTATGAACTTAAAAAACAGATCTTATAGCTAGTTCACCCGCTGATTCGCATCTGGTGTCAGAGCATCTCCAACAGCAGCGCTAGGCGCGAGCGCGCTAATTTTTTTTTGCGACGCCAGAATTGCGATTTCTCGCGCGCGACGCCTGTTTTGCTTTAGCAGACGCGCTATAATTTAGCGCGGCGCTGTCGCGCTTCACCAGTCGCGCTAAAATGCAGCGCGCGAACAGCGCCAATATGAAACATAGCAACAATTCAAGACATAGTTTAAATTCACCAAAGCACAAATTCACCAAAGTGCATAATTTAAATGCATTACAATAAAGTGCATACAAACGAATAAAACATCATTCACTTGCCACAAGTTTATTTCTCTCCAATTTCTTCCTCCTCCTCTTGCCACCAGATAGAGAAAAGTACCTTGTGGGCATTTCTTCAAACACCCTATTTGCATCCTCCTCCGGCGCAAAATCTTGTGGCCGCTCTGGCGCGGGTGCAGTCGCTATGGATGGCGGGGGCGGCACTGGCGCTGGCGTCGGCTTCCTCTTGTTGGTTGGCGCCGCAGCGGCGCCCACCTTCTTCACCTTCTTGTTGGCTGCCGCCGTCGTCGTCGCCGCCGCAATCGGGCGCTTGAGGAGGACGTTCCGCCGCTGCGCACCGAGCGCCTGCGCGACGGCTCCGACGAAGTTCGTCCGTGGCGCCGTGAAAAGGCCGCGCGCGAGCCCTATGCCGGGATTTGGTGCGGCGCCGGCGGCGGAGGTGGTCACGCTCGCGCTAGGGTTTGCGGCGGCGCCGACGGGAGAGGGGTCGCGGACGTAGGGAGGGGTCGGAGGAACGCTCGATTGGTCTTCCATCGCCGGAATTCCGCCGGCGGCACCGCGCGCTAGGCGAAGGCAGGGCGACGGCGGGGAATTTTCCGGGTGGTGGTTGCTCTCTCGCGCACAATTTGCTTTTGCACCGTGCGCTGGAGCAGCCGCCCCAAATTCAGCGCAACGAGTACCGCTTGGGCCAGCGCGCTGACCCCTTTTTACCGCGCGCGGAGTTTTAGCACTGCTGGAGACGCCGAAACGGGTGCACGCACGATATCGGCGGTTTCTTAGGCGCGCGGCGTTTTTAGCACTGCTGTTGGAGATGCTCTCAGGCTCGGGCTGGTGTGGCCTCTCTCGTCTGGTGTGAAAGGGACGCCAGCTCCGGCGACCCAGCTGCGTGCGTCGTGCGAGACACGGGTCCATGGAACGTAGCACACGATCGAGACGGACGGGGTCGGCAGCCCGGTTAGGTCAAACCGTGCGTGCTGGCAGGCAAAGCTGCAGACGAGCGAACGGTTTCCTTTCTGACGACCCGGTCGACGAATTGTTAATGCGAGGCGAGACTTTGCTGTGTCTGCTCTGTTTTGTCCGCACGCGTGCCGTGCTCTACGTTTGACCTCTGTTTGACACAAGCGGCTCATTCCTTTTTTCCAGAATCCGTCGACAGAGGTAGACCGGGATTAGACCGCTTTGTGTAGATGAGGTACAAACAGGAGTACGTAGAGCACATTAGTTGCACCTTAAGACAAAAGTTACATATCAGGTCTAGAGTCTCCTGTGTTTGTGCAAAAAAATTCAAAAATACACGGGTTTTAGGGGCCTCATAATTTGTGCTCACTATTCAATTACTCTCTGCTTCCACGTACTGTAGTAGTAATATACTTGGCGTCTCTTAAAGTAAAAATATATGCAGGCATGTCTTTTCATCAGAGATAGTTCCAAGGAAATGCCATGTCTTGGCACTTGTGCATGCTCATCATCTTAACCAAAAATAAAGACCCTGCCATTCGCTACGCTGATTTCCATTTCTCATCCGCTTCCCGTGAGTGACCATGCACTGCCGAGTGCCGACCGAGCCGAGCACGTCTACAAGTCACCATCCGTCCATCGGGCTCACGCAGTCACTGTCACAGAATTGTTCTTCCTAGTCAGTCAGTCCTCTGCAGTGGCGGAGACAGGGGGGCCAGCAGGGGCACTGGCCCCCCTAACATGCAGAAATTTTGTATATACCTCTACGTTTATTTGCTAAAATCCCGTCAATTCTTGACGTTTTAGCAATCTGGCCCTCCCCAACAATTGGTAAGAGGGAAAAAAGTTCCATTGGCCCCCTTCATAAAAAAATTCTGGCTCCGCCGCTGGTCCTCTGCACGTCTACTATACTACTCTACTCTAGTACCAACTGCCCCGTCCAAACAACTACTATATACTGTATCTGACATGACATCGCATTGCATTTCGAACTGTCCCAGCACAGAGATATCTGTATGGACATTTGGTCAACGAGTAAAGATTTGGGGAACTGGCGAAAATTGGAGGGAGACTTTGTCGACTAATCAGGATTAGGTTGGGGACCACTACTTCAGAGTTTGACAATCTCAACCTCACAACGCCAAGAAAAGAAGAAAAAAAATGGAAGTTCTCGATCAGAGTGGCTCAAAATCTACTCCATCCGTTTCTAAATATAAGCAAATTTTATTTTTTCTGATTCGTAGGTATACGGACTAAAATAAGTAAACGACCACACCAAAATACGTTTATATATGTATGAATCAAGAAATAGATAAAAATGCTTATAATTTGGAACGGAGGGAGTAGCTTTCTATTCGGCCATGTTAGGAACAATCCCAAGTAATTTGAACTATTTTTGCCAAAATTTCAACGAAACTCTTTGTCTAAGACAACCCTCGATACAAGGCTCTGTAAAGTATCCTTATAATGTGGTGTGACAAAAATCAGTGTAGTATTTTCTATGTTTTGTTTTTATATTTATAACCGTACAAGTTAAATTAGGTCATAAAGACCAAAAACTCCAGATGGCCCTCGGGCTACAGAGAGCCCTTTATATATAAAAAAACTTCATTTTTACATTTCAATAATTCTGAAAAAAATCTACATGTACATATGTCTATTATATAATCTAAATTTTGATCGAAATATTTTTTCCATATGTGATCTACACGAAAAAAGACAATTTTTAAGTACAAAATTGAGTTTTTTTTCCCCTATTTAGAGCCACATTTTTATGATTTCCGGGTACACCTAAATACAACATATCTTTCAAAAACAGGTTCATGGAGATCATTTTCATGTAAGGGTAATTTTTGTGAATCTTTCAAGTACCATTTCCTATATTTTTTCAAAAACACGGGAAGTGAGGCTCTGCATTGCAGATTATTGTCTGATATTGTAAGGTGTAGCCGCTGGATATATCTAGAGGGCCGAGTTGAGATTCGGTGAGCAGCCTTACATGAATTTTCTACGTAAGTGGATTTTGGCCGGTCTAATAGTCTATGTCTGATTGAGTACTTCGGTAATTTGTAGGAGAATGTGCATGTGACGGGCCGACGTGATGTTGATTCGGCGTTGACGCAGAATAGTTTTCCATGTGGCCGAGTGCACGATGAATCTAAGCAGGGGAGCAACCTAGCTAGCTAAAAGTTTATTCCTCGTGAGAACTTGACTGTGGCAAGATGGTTAGTAGGGTGGTTGTAGTCCCAGCCCAGCAGAGTTCAAATCCTAGATTTGACATTGGTGTTTCTTATTTAGGCAGTGAGGCGACTGTGGTGACTTCGTCAATCTCAAGACCCGACCGCCGGCTCAGTTTTTCGGAGGTGCTCATAGGGGTAGGGTGTGCGTGCGTGCGTTCATAGGGGTGAGTGTGTGCACGTGTATGTGAGTGTCTGCGTTGTACTGTGCTTCGCAAAAAAAAAATTCCTCGCCGAACTATATTATCTTCCATTTTCGCCTATCATTAGCTACTGGTTATGCGAAAGGATATGTTATATTAATCAACAAAAGGTTTAATCAAAATTTAGCTGAGTCCTAGAATGTAGAACCTTGTTCGTGATAGTGCTCATGATCAAATCCCTTTTTTCTTCAATATTACACAATAAGAGCGCACTCCACAAAAATTTGTCATTAGCACTGTCCCTCTTGTGCTCTCTTACTAAGAAGCTCTAAATTTTTTTTCGAAAAAACTTCCAATCTATTCATCAACTAGTTGAATGCCCGTGCGTTGCTACGGCACATTGAGTAAAAGCACGTCTAGCAGTTTCCCTAAAACATTTCCCCATCATATCTGAAAGTAGACGTGCATACTTTGCTTCCAATAATACCAGAGGAAGACAAAGCATTCGACAAAGTAAACATATCAGCACTTCTAGAATTAGATTTCTCTGCATTTACAGAAGTTTGGCAATTGATGATAAGGAAATCCTTCAAGTTAATCTTCACCAGCTGATCGTCAATTATCTCCGTCTCTTGTTGAAGACCAACTCAAATCATGGGCTGCCTGACCGTTTTCCTTGACGCATGACCCTCTGCAAGTGAGAAAGATAAGATTGAAAAAACGACACTGTGAAATTGCTTTTATGCCATAGAGCAATAATATATCATGCAATTCAACGGTTTTACCACAGAAATGGCTTGCACAGATTTCAAAGGAGCAGCCCATTCCTGTTGGAGCTTCTTACGTACCACGCCCACGTGGCAACTGTGAACGGACAGATAAGCCATTGCATACAACTACATGTTCATAAAATTTGGATCACAAAAGGCAGCTCCAATCTACTCTAGTAACTTGGGGCTAAGAAACACATCCAATCAAGAAAACACTGTTGGTAACCATAATACTATTTATACTGAACAAATATCGTGAATATTTTGTACAAGTTCACCCTTAACTCGATTTCTTCAGCAAAGACAAGTATACAATTTACACTAATTCTCTATGATCAACCGAAAGCTCAATAAATAGCCCTTTTACAGTATTATATGAAATGTTGAATGCAGACTATGTACACGATTGTTGAGATCGCATCATTAATTCATTATTGTTCCGAACAAAAAGATGATGAAATTACCAGTTAGTCCGTAAGTGCTCCATATGATGGGTTCGGGAACGTAACTCCTTGGTTTCATGATTGGATGTGTGTACTGATCCCAATCTACGGTCCTTGAAATGTAACTCCTTGGTTTGTGAAGCCTGCTCAGTTTTCATCATGACAAGACTGGGTGAGTATGTGTGGCACTAATACAATCAGCTAGATAAAGAAAACATTACAATAACTACCGGAATATAGAGCAAAGGGCGAGCATCCTAGGCATGTAAAACATTTGTCGGAGTAAACTAAGGTAATGTTCTAGAGAGTTTGGACTCCTCCATTAAGCAACACATCAGAATAAACAATTAAATCAAGCAAGACATGGAGATTACCATCAAAATTGCAAGTTTTCAATGTTTAATGTGTAATTGTGCAAAGTCTTAATCCCACTTGCACATCTCAGTTCCGATGTGGGTTCCATATGCTTTGGCAGCCTACTCGTTGTGTTTAATTGGATTTTAGGTAATCGTAATCTCAGCTTGCACCTGTTTTTACATTTAAAATGGCATTCCATGAGAAACCACGTTCCAAAATTCAGTTAAGGAAAAGAGATCTCGTCCGCACATTCGGTATGCGTAGTTCTATGCTTTTCTGGAGTTTATCTCCATGAAATAGTGTGATCATAGGGAAGCCGTTCTTTTTTTTTTCTAGACCAAGGAATCCGTCTTTGGGTGCATCCATGCATAACTACTCAAATACGGTGCAAATGGTCATAGAAATTTTTGAAAGAAATGGTGATATTGATGCAAAATCAATATAGCATACCAAAAATTTCAAATTTGCATTTACGTGGACATGAATATAAAGAGTGTTGTAAAGAAAGCATAAACTAAAATGGTGATAAAAAATCTACTATTTACTGAATATGAACTTTTTTCTCCTGAAGTTGAATGTTTGCAGGATGGATGACTAAATCATGACCTAGGGAATCAAATAATATTCAAAATATTGCTTGAACATGTCAGCTGTGTTTGGAGATTTTTATGTAGAGTAATAAGAACGTTTGTCAAAAAATGAAACATGGAACAAGCTAGCTTTCAACTTGTAAGTTTTGCTTCATCCAAATCACTGTCATGATACAAAATACCATTAGCAAGACATGGCAGATTGGCAGACTTCTGGAATGAAAAGATTGGATATAAAGCATACAAGGACAGAACGAACAAACCACCTTAGTTTACTTTTCTTCATAAACTTAGTTTAGAGGGTGTATTAAATAAACTCCTAATTCTTAAGAAGAGCCCAGTCCAACCATCATCGTTGCTAAATAAACTCATAATAATCCTTAAGAAGAGTGTATTCTGATCAAGATACATTGAGTTCACTTAGCGCCAAGACAAGAGATCACATGTGCTGACCCAAACCATGCTAACAGAAATGGCCATCAAAGGACATGGCAAAAAGAAAATCAATTCTGTGCACATGTCTTGCTAAGAAAAGATTTCAAGAAAGCAGGTAGTAAGAAAAAACTTACTAACATGTCCGATGAAACCACAATTAAAAGGCTCTTTGTTTCTTCTTCCCCATCTGTTACCACTTGAATATCCTCATGTGCAACACCTGGATTGATAGTGATACAGAGGTCAGGGTAGGTGGCGTAAGAGTCTTTACTCACAATAAAATTGGCGCAGGACCTTCAGGATAGACTTCTCGAGAAAGTTATCTGTCTTACATGGGCATGACATAATTGATTGTTTCACTCTGTAATATTGGCATCAGCTATAAAATTACCGGATCAATAACTTTTCCTCTATTTGCTATCAGTTTTATTGAGCCCTAACAATTCAGAGTCATGTCTCCCTGAAGCACCAGCAGCATACCAAGATCAAGAATCAATCACCTCAAACAACACTAGTGGAAACAGGAGCTTTGGTGGAGAGGGGTGTTGGGCTCTAGTCCCGGGCGTGGTTCGAACCCGGACTAGAGGAGGGAACTAGTACCGGGCCGGCTGCTCCGACGCTGCGCAGGTCGGGTCCCGGATTGTAGGGCACCTCTAGTTCCGGGCCGTGATACCACCCGGGACCGAGGCAGTCAGCGGCAGGGTGGAGACAGGAGGGTGGACCTTTCGTCCCGGGCCGTGGTACAGCCCGGGACTAGAGGTCCCGCTATATCATCTCCCACCCCGGGCCAGCCACCATTTTTGAACTCTCAAGCTCATCTTCATTGTTTCCTCTCTCAAGTTCAAGTGTAGCCCCATTTTTTCCAAGATTTGTCAAGATAGACGGCACCCATCTCTCCAAGGGTTAGCAACACTTGATCCTTTCACCCGGCGGCCGAATTTTAGCCATTTCCATACAAGTTTAGCTCATTTCATTTTTATAGTGCTACCTAGGTGTTTGATGAAATGCCTAAGCTAGGTAGTTCATTTTTTTATGTATTTTGAGCTCAAATTAATTTATTATTTGTGGATTTTAGTGTCGTCTCGGTCCTCACCGCCGTCGATAGCCCCCGCCATCCCGTGACCGGCACCACCTCGGTGAGCCTTCTTTTATGTTATTTTACAAAATTACTTGTATGATTTGAATGCATAATTATTTTTCTTGTATAATTTTCTTATGTTTTTTATGTATAGTGTCATGGTTTTGATATCCGTCCCCGTCGGCCCTCGTCCGGTCTATGATTCGGATGTGGTATATTTTTATCACTATTTATTTTGTTTCGTGTTTATAACAATCATGCCGACCAAATTGACATAGATATATTTTTATTTAGGAGGTAGTTGAACCGGAAATTCCAGCCGACCCTATTGTAGAGTTTTTAAAAAAGAAAACAACGATTTGAAAGCAAAATTGAAGATAAGTGAAGATCTTCGTCTCCAATGCCTAGAAGAGAAGATGGTATTGGACTTGAAGATTGCCGACATCGTTGATGCTCACGGGGTCGAGCTTACCGACGTCGTCGCTGTTCACGAGATGAAGATGGATGCAATGCGCTTGAAGCTTAGAAAGATTAGAAAATATGTCATTAGTCAAGAGGCTTGGTATCATTATGCTGTTGGTTCAATAGTTACCTTAGTTGCGATTCTGATCGCATTTGTTGTTGGATTTAAATTCTTTAGATAGTTGTATTCTAGTTTCAATTAATTTATGTTTTATGAGAACTATGTATTACATTTGGTCACTACTATACTTTGGTTTTAATGTGATGAACTTGTATTAATGAATATGATATGTTTCCTATTATGTTGGTTTATCGTAATGGGTTTTAGCGGTGATTTGCAGATGAGTCATCCGTGGATGTACGCTGACCGACGCTCTAAAGAGTACATGGATGGCGTGCAATCTTTTCTCAATGTGGCTAAGGATAACAAGGGGCCGAATGGTTTTATGTGTTGTCCATGCAAGAAATGTCGGAATGAGAAGGATTACCCTAACACAGACAGAATTCACCTCCACCTGATAACTTCTGGTTTCATGCCCGGCTATAATTGTTGGACCAAGCACGGAGAAAAAGGGGTTATGATGGAAGATAACGAAGAAGAAGAGAACGATGACAACTACATGTACCCTGAATATGTTGGTAACCCAACAGGGGAAGCTGATGATGAAGAGGTACCAGATGATCCCATCATACATGATGATTTACGTGGGGTCATCGTTGATGCACATACCCTAGCAGAAACTACACTTGAGAAGTTGAAGTTGGAGCGCATGTTAGAGGATCACAAAACAAAGTTGTACCCAACTTGCGAAGATGGCAACACAAAGCTCGGTACCACACTGGAATTATTGCAATGGAAGGCAGCGAATGGTTTATCTGACAAGGGATTTGGGAGTTTACTGAAAATAGTGAAGGACAAGCTGCCGGCTGGTAACGAATTGCCCGAGAGTGCGTATGAAGCAAAGAAGATTATCTGCCCTCTAGGATTAGATGTGCAGAAGATACATGCATGCATTAATGACTGCATCCTCTACCGCGGTGAGAAGTATGAGAATTTGAATGAATGCCCGGTATGCGGTGCATTGCGGTATAAGATCAGAGCAGATGACCCTGGCGATGTTGAGGGCCTGCCCGCCAGGAAGAAGGTTCCTGCCAAGGTGATGTGGTACGCTCCTATAATACCACGGTTGAAACGTTTGTTCAGAAACAAAGAGCATGCCAAGTTGTTGCGATGGCACAAAGAAGACCGCAAGAGCGACGAGATGTTGAGACACCCGGCTGATGGGTCGCAGTGGAGAAAAATCGATACAGAGTACAAGGAATTTGCACGTGACCCAAGGAACTTAAGGTTTGGTCTTAGCACGGATGGCTTTAATCCTTTTGGGGAGCAGAGCAGCAGTCATAGCACCTGGCCTGTGACTCTATGTATCTATAACCTTCCTCCTTGGTTGTGCATGAAGCGGAAGTTCATTATGATGCCAGTGCTCATCCAAGGCCCGAAGCAACCCGGTAACAACATTGATGTCTACCTGAGGCCATTAGTTGATGAACTTTTACAGTTGTGGCGTGATGAAGGGGTACCTGTGTGGGATGAGTACAAACAAGCGGAATTTAACCTACGAGGGTTGTTGTTTGTAACCATCAATGATTGGCCTGCTCTTAGTAACATTTCAGGACAGTCGAACAAGGGATACAATGCATGCACACACTGTTTAGATAGCACTGAAAGTATATATGTAGGTAACAAGAATGTGTACCCGGGTCATCGTCGATTTCTTACAACTCAGCATCCCCTAAGAAAGAAAAGCAAGCACAGCATTTCAAAGGTGAGGAAGATCGCCGGCCGAAGCCACCCCTCCAAAGTGGTGAAGATATATATGATGCGGTCAAGGATTTAGATGTAATCTTTGGAAAGGGTCCTGGCGGACAGTCTGTTCCGAAGGACGCTAACAACCACGTTCCCCTGTGGAAGAAGAAGTCTATATTTTGGGAACTACCCTATTGGAAAATCCTAAAGGTCCGCTCTGCAATCGACGTGATGCACGTGACGAAGAATGTTTGCGTGAACCTGCTAGGCTTCTTGGGCGTGTATGGGAAGGCAAAAGATACTCCGGAAGCACGAGAGGACCAGCAACTTTTGAAAGACCCAAAGAACCTGCATCCAATGAGGACGGATAAAGGACGTCTACGTCCTGCTAGCTACGTTCTTACCAAAGAAGAGAAGGAGATATTTTTTGAAGTCCTGAGCAGTATGAAGGTCCCGTCTGGCTTCTCGTCGAATATAAAGGGAATAATAAATATGGCAGAGAAAAAGTTCCAGAACCTAAAGTCTCATGACTGCCACGTGCTGATGACTCAACTGCTTCCGGTTGCATTGCGGGGGCTTCTACCGGAAAATGTTCGAGTATCCATTGTTCAGCTATGTGCGTTCCTCAATGCAATTTCGCAGAAGTCAATCAGCCCAACCACTCTATTAAGGTTACAGAAGGATGTGGCTCAATGTCTCGTTAGTTTTGAGTTGGTGTTCCCACCATCCTTCTTCACTATTATGACACATCTCCTAGTACACCTGGTCGACGAGATTCACATTCTGGGTCCTGTATTTCTACACAATATGTTCCCCTTTGAGAGGTTCATGGGAGTGTTGAAGAAGTATGTTCATAACCGTGCTAGGCCAGAAGGAAGCATCTCCAAAGGGTATGGAACAGAGGAGGTCATTGAGTTTTGTGTTGACTTTATTCCCGGCATTAAGTCGATTGGTCTTCCTGAATCGCGACATGAGGGGAGACTAAGTGGAGAAGGCACTCTAGGAAAGAAATCATACATATGCAGGGACGGGTATTCTTTCACAAAAGCACACTACACAGTTCTGCATAATTCCACTTTGGTGGCTCCGTATATCCAGATGCACAAGGATATTGTACGCTCTAACAACCCGGGGATGGATGACTCCGCCATTGCAAAGGAACACATGGAGAATTTTGGCGGTTGGTTGGAAACGCATCTGAACAACAACAACACAGTCTCAGATGAGCTGTTCTTGTTGTCTAAGGGGCCATCTTCGACTATTTGGACTTTCCAAGGGTATGAGATAAACGGGAATACATTTTACACGAACGCCCAAGATAAAAAGAGCACCAACCAAAATAGTGGTGTCCGCTTTGATGATAAGAGCACGAATGAGGCCACGGTCACATATTATGGTTGCATAGAGCAGATATGGGAACTTGACTATGGACCTTCTTTGAAGGTCCCTTTGTTCTGGTGCAAATGGTTCAACCTGAGAGGCGGCGGGGTAAAGGAAGACCCATTGTACGGAATGACTACAGTGGATCTCACGAATGTTGCGTACGACAACGAACCATTCGTTCTAGCCAAGGATGTGGCTCAGGTTTTCTATGTGAAGGACATGTCTACCAAGCCAAAAAAAAGAAAAGATAAGGAAGTGAATACATCAGCCGATGAGCCAAAGCGCCACATAGTTCTTTCAGGGAAAAGAACCATCGTGGGAGTGGAGGACAAGACAGACATGTCAGAAGATTACGACAAGTTTCATGAAATTCCGCCCTTCAAAGTGACCACTGACCCAAGTCTCAAGTTATATGCAGACCCTTGTCCATGGTTACGGAGCGATCAGAAGAATAGGGATGTTGTTCATGATGTGTAATAATTTATTAAACTTTTATATAATTTATAGTATGGAGGACAAGACAGACATGTCAATGAAATCAAGCGTATGGCGGTGGCGGAATGTAGTACTTAATTTATAAATTTTTGATGTAGCATCAAACTTTGTGATGTGAAATGATCCACTGCGCATGTAGTACTTGATTTATAAATTTTTGAATTGATTTTAAATTAAGCGTATGTAGTACTTAATTTAAAACCAAGCGCATGTGATACTTCATTTTAAACCAAAACAGAAAACAGGAAAATGAAAGCAATTTTTACTTAATTTAGACAAGTAAATCAAAAGATATAAAAAAAGTAAGAAACCAGAAAATTAAAAAAAATTAACCTCTAGTACCGGGCCGTGCGACCACCCGGTATTACAGTCCACTGGGCTTGGCACGCAAATTTTCACGGCCCTGAGGGACCTCTAGTACCGGGTGGTAACACGGCCCGGTACTAGAGGGTCTCTAGTACCGGGTGGAGCCACGGCCCGGTACTAGAGGCCTTTTTGGCGCTACTTCTAGTGACTCGGGCCGAAAATTTGCCCAAGTCCAGCAAATCGACGCTCCGCCTCCGGGCTCCAGACGACGCCACCCCCTGCGCCGCCAGGCTGCCGGATTTCGTCCCCGCGCCGCTGCCGCCCTCACCGTGGGTCGCCGTCCTGCTCCTGCTCCGGGCGCGGCCGTCCCCGCTCTTCCCCCGAGCAAGATCGTCGTCCCCGAGCAAGCAAAGCTCGCCCCCCGACCCACGGTGAGCTCGTCCCCCCGACCAACTACTCTCTCCCTCTCTCAGATCTAGCGCGCGGCGGCGGCGGACCCTAACCACGGGGCCGGCGCCGGAGTTGGCAAACAAGAACATATTTTTTAGGGCCTAAGGGCCGATTTCATTATAATTAGGGGGAGGCCACAAACGGCCGATTACATTGGGGGGGGGGGGGGGGAGGCCATTAATAAGGCCATTACATTGGAGGGGGGAGGGGGGGGGGGTCGTCGTCGCCGGTGCCGCCTAGTCGTCGAGGACGATGAAGGGCGGCGGGGTCCAGAGATGCTCCGGTGGCGCCTGCTGCTGCGGTGGTGCCTCCTGCTGTTGCGGTGGCGCCTCCTGCTGCTCCGGTGGCGCCTCCTGCTGCTCCGGTGGCGCCTCCTGCTCCTGCTCCTGATCCACCGACCAGCTCCCGCCGGTAAAGACCCAGGACTGGCCAACGAGGCCGGGAGGCAGAGGAGGCGTCGGGCAGCGCTGGGTAGGCGGATTGGACGGCGCGGGGCGTCGGGGCGAAGTAGGAGTGGCGGGGGTCCTCGTGCTCGTCCTTGAGCCACTGCTCCCAGTGTGGGGAGCCCGCCGCGTAGACGGGGTCGTCGCGGAGCTCCGCCGGGAGGAGGCGGCGCCGGCGCGCGATCTCCCTGTCCAGTTGCCTCCCAGGGAGCGGGACCACCGGCACCGGAATCCTCTGCGGGTTCAGGTGCCAGCCCTCGGGGAGGTGGACGTCGCACCACTCCAGCGTGGCGGTGTTGTCCCAGTGCCACTGGCACTCTGGCTCCGGCACGTAGCGCCGGCGTCGGATCCTCCTCCCTCCGGCAGTGGTGGTGGTGGTGGTTCGTGACGGCTCGTCGGGTGCGTGGGCGACGCACCGGTGGCGCGGTCCTCCGCACGCCCTGCGGAACGACGCCCAAGGCCGCCGGCGGTGGAGGCGGTGGAGAAGCGCGGCGACGGCTGGAGGACTCGCCGGCCTCGTTCTTCGGGGACTTCCCGAACCAGCGCGACATGGCGGCGAGGGCACTGGACGGGCGGAGGGGAACCGTCGGGCGGAGGGGAACCGTGGGAGCGGAGCGGAGTGGAGTGTCCATATCCACACGGGCGCGTCCCTTTTTAAAGACCAGGACCGTCGGGAGGGGAACCGTCGGGTGGGCCAGCGCCCGAGTCGCTGGCAAGTGGGCCAGGAGCATTGACTCCGGGTGGGCGGGGGCTGTTGGTGCTCCGCATTGACCACGGGGGGTGAAGGCGAGGCGGCCGGGTGGGAACACGAGGCGGGGAGGTGAAGACGAGGCGGGGCGGAGAACACGAGGCAGGGCGGCGGGGTCAGAACTGGGTCGCTGGCAGGTGGGCCAGCATTGACCACGCGTGGCCAGTGGGCGGTCACACGTGGCGGTGGGGCGGGTAGGCGCTGGCAGGTGGGCCAGCGATGACCACGGTGGCCACCTTTGACCAGGTTCTGGCCCAAATTTGGGCTGGGCTGGGATTGGGACAGCCTATGTTTTTTTTGAAAGATTTTTTCTTTAGATGCAATATTAAATTTTTTTGTTGCATATTTGTATAGTTCCCTCCTTTGAATTATTGTACTAATGCTATTATTGTTTTATCTTTTTTTTGTATTAGTTAAACAATGGATGTCGATGCTCCCTTCGCAACGAGAGAAGGGGAAGAAGAGATACTTTCCTACATTTTGGAACCCGGTGAATTTCGGCATCCCGCGGAAGGAGCTGAAGATGAGGACTCGGAAATTGGTGGACCCACGCCGTCTGGCGAGGTATATTAAGCCTATGTTGAGCAGATGCAATAACTGATTTGTGCATATATATGTATTCACACATGTTTCATATTTTTAGACCTCCGCATCGAACCAATCCACTAAACGAGGCCATGCCCAAGGGATGGGCAAAGATGAGCATCTCACAATTGACGAGGTGAATGCAACTACTGGCCAACCACTGGCACCCGTGCCGAACGCAGTTAAGTTTGTGCATCAATGCGGAGTCACTGTCAGGGACAACGTTTATATCAGCACTCAGGAATGGATTAAGCCAAAGTTAGAGGGAGTTAGTTACGTCGACAAGAGAACCAAAGATGTGCTTTGGAACAAGCTCATTGCACATTTCACCCTACCGGTCTTGGAAGATGAGGTGAAGACAAAAAAAATGACGGACAAAGTCAAGCATTTCGCTCTTAAGAAGATGGCTCAACAATTCAATAACTACAAGAACAAATTATTCCGTGAGTGGGAAGAAGATGGGAAACTTCCGGATTTCACGGCACACGAGAGAGGCAGCGGCCTCACTGGCCTGCATTTCTGGAGTACAAGAAATCAGAACGAGCTAACAAAAGGTCGCAAACGAATAAGAATAATGCAGCGAAAAAGAAGTATCACCATAAGATGGGGCCAGGTGGCTACCGAGTTGCCGAGCCTAAGTGGGAAAAAATTGAGTCCGAGTTGCGTGCAAAAGGGCTCACCCCGGTCACAGAGGAATGGGACAGAAGGATAAGGAATTGGCTACTTGCGCATGGAGGGGAGTATGACATGGAAACAGGGGAGTTAATAATTGATGAAAGCAAAGTAGTCAACGGAGCCCAAAAAAAATTTATTGACTTAATTGCCAAGTCTAAAGAGGGAAAGTTTATTTCCGACAGAGAGAAGGACGAGCTGTCAGAGGCCCTCGGGACCAAAGAAAAAGGAGGATCAACACGAGGCTTAGGAGAAGTGCCGTGGATTGAAGGGTTTCCCAGGACCGTGCCTCTTATAGAAGCCGATTGAGAGCAAAGAGGAGGAAGGAGCAGCAGGAATCAGACCGGTTGATGATCTTAGAAAGAAATCATGACCAGATGGTTGCTCTCTATAAGGAGCAGCAGAAGCAAATAGATCAAATGCGCGAGCAAGGGGCGCCAACTCTTCAGCTGGAACAAGCGAGTCAAGGCGGCCCATCGCATCGCAGAAGCAGCGTGGCTTCCTCGGTTATGGTCGGTGATGATGAGACAAGTTACCCCGTGGATTATATCACGGAGAAAACAACTTGTGAGCTGCATGTCCCAGTATTTAACTTATCCATGAAGGCGGCGGACGGCTATGCATTCTCCATTGACTCTACAGCATCGTGGCTTGGCAATGCCATTCCAGATGGATTTGCTCGTGTCGGCGTGGATCAAGTTGTACAAGGATATGAATCACTGAACCTTGAGTTCCCAAGAGCTGATGATGAGTCGGTGCTAGGGGACGTCGTGGGTGGTCTAATTCTATGGCGGAAGAAATACATCAAGTTTGAAGGCTGGGCGCCAAGGCCACCATCGTCTCCGCCAATTCACGATTCACCACCTGATGACGATGAAGGGGACGACAACCATCAGTCGCCTCCGCATCAGTCGTCTCCGCCGCCGCGTGCGCCGACTCCACCGCCGCGTGAGCCGACTCCACCGCCGCGTCAGCCCACTCCGCCGCCGCATGAGCCGACTCCACCGCCGCATGAGCCGACTCCTGAGCCCCGACATAGGAAGGGCGCCACTTCGTCGTCCATGGGATTCGGGCGAGACCCCCGACGTTCGCCCCTCCCAAAAGTACCCAAAAGCCTTGACGACCTCAGAGCTTGCGACATGACTAAAGAGCAATTGGATGCGTGGGTGGATGCAGACACAAAAAGACAGCTTGCACGGAAAAAGCCCGAGGAAAAGCAAACATTTACTGCAAAGGAAAACAAGTGGGCTATTGGATTCATCACGGAACCATCGCAATATGAGAAAAATAAGCCAGATAACTATTTACGAGCTCTGAGTAAAAGTAGTAGCTCTCCCAAGACGAGAAGTAGTAGTGCCAGAGGGAAAAGAGACGTTGCCCAGCTCGGACAACAGGCAAACCAGTCGATAGCCCCGCTCGTAGTTATACCCAGTGGTCATGGCTCCGTGACGGACCTAATTCCTACTTTATCCTTGAAGAAGGACTTTGCTGCAGATGCTGGTATTACTCTTGCTCAACTGGACAACGAAAATCTCTTTCCGTCTGATGTAGATGATTCATGGAAATGGAAATGGGGGAGGTCCCTGCTGCGAGGTGATCAGATAAAGTTTCTACCGACATGTATGCGACAACTCCATAGTTGGTACATGAAAACCACAAAGGAATTTGATGACTTTTTGATCTGTGTGAAAGTTACAAAAAATCATTTCGCGGGTGAAGACATGTTCACAATTCAGCTCGAAGAACTCTGGTACTTATACAACCTTGACTCCCTCGACTTGGCTCTCGTCGGTGCCTACTGTCTGTAAGTGATTCAATTCATTTATTTCCAAAAAAGATAAAGTCTTTAGCTCTCAGCTCGTTCATTGCCATCGCTAATTATGCTCACTACGGTATTATGCAGAATGAAGAGTGATGAATGTGTAGAAAGGGCATCTATGGCTTTGGGTTCGTTAACCCAGTACGAGTTAATGCAAGGACACTAAAAAACCACGTGAAGGACACGGAGAAGAACTTGCTAAATGCCCTAATGAAGCAACATTTCAACACGGAGATAATGTTTCCTTACTTCTTCAGGTAAGAGAGTGTTACTCGCTTGTACAAATTAAGTGTAACTGATGAGTTACTGACGTGTATATAATCATGCGCAGCGATCATTACATTCTGCTAGTCATTGAAGTTGATAGATCAAGAGTTCAAGTCTACGACTCATTGGACTGGCCTGAGGAGAGGTACCAAAGCATTCTAGATACGCTCCAAAGGTAATTTCAAACATTATCGCACTATATCAGTCTCTCTTATTGATTTCAGAGATATCAAGCAACTAATAACTCATTTATTCTTTTTTTTGGCCGGCAGGGTTTGGAAACAATTCAAAGCGAGGACAAAGGGTTCAGGTTCATTTGAAGAACAGCTGACTTTTGTTCACCCACAGGTAGGTAGTACGGTCTAGCTAGGTTCGCGCATCTCTTTATTTATAGTTTTCAATACCACTATATGTTGACTATGATTTGATTGAATTCTATTCTCGTAAAGTGGATCGAGAGGCAACCACAGGGGACCAATTTCTGTGGATATTTCGTTTGCGAGTGGATTCGTCGTTCGGTCACTGAGCGGGACCCAAAGAAATTTTTAGACGTACGTGAACAATCATATTCATCAATTGATCTCCAGTGTCATTCATAATTTTTGATAGTCATGATTAATATTCGTATTGATCTCCTTCTTTTATAGGCAGAGCCATTGCGCGAGAGTATGCCACTAAAGAAGCGCTTTCAAGCACTAGCAGAGGAACTTGCGGGGTTTCTGCTCAGCGAAGTCATACCTACAAAAGGAACATACAATGGAGAATAGCGGTGAAGTCCCGGTTATGATCTCCCGTGTAACCGAATAGACGGGCTCTAGTCCCGGTTATGATCTCCACACACGTGTAATCGAATAGACGGGCTCTAGTCCCGGTTATGAGCACCTCCATGTAACCGGATAGACGTGAACATATTTTTATTTATGAACATTTTGATATGTTATATGTAGTTTCTGTTTTTAATTAATTAAACGCATATTTTTTTGCACCATTTCAATATTAAATTGGGAGGAAAAACAAAAAATTACAGGCTGCCACGTGTGAGGTCCTTGGTCCCGGGTCGTATGACCAATCGGGACTAGAGGTCCTCCACCACGCCCGCGCCTCGGCGGCCACGTGGGAGCCTGTTGTTCCGGGTCGTAACGGACCCGGTACTAGAGGGGGGGGGGGCCTCTAGTGTCGCCTTGCTAGTCCCGGGTGGACACCCGGTACTAGAGGCCCTTACGACCCGGGACCAGTGGCCCTGTTTCCACTAGTGAAGAACAACAGTTGGGCGTTGGCGGCACGAACCTTTGGCCTGTATGTAGACATCCAGCTCTCGCACCTCCTTTCCCTTCTGCAATAGCGAGAGAAACGCGGTGAACGGAATTAAGAACGAGGATTCGAGGACACTGGTGAAAGGAATTAAGAACGATGACTTGCAAGGATCAGTTAGGGCGTCTCTTGGGGATGTTTCATGGTGGAGCGGTCTTGGAAAGGGAGACGCCGTCAGCGACCTTGAAAGGAGATGCAGTGGTCCTAGAGGTACGGCGTTCCTGACCTGAAAGGCGAGGCAGAGGCCAGCGGGGCTTCATGGGTGACGATGGCGGCGACCTTCAATCGAGGCGTGGACGGTAGTGGGCCGTGTGGCACCGGCCAGGTGGCAGAGGCGAGTGGAAGGGCGAGGGTGCCTCAATGGAGACCCCAAGGCGGCCGCCGTGGGCAGCGAGCGCGTCAGAAGCGCGGTGCGTGGCAGCGTGGGTGTGGGGGCGCCGGAACCCTAGCCAATGCACAGGAGAAGAATCGATCGTCTGCTTGATGGGCCTTAGCGCGAGGAGGCGACCAGACGATGGCAGACTATGCGGCAAGCTGGACCGTCTGCTTGATCGATCGTGCGGCCATCAAGCAAGCGATCGTCCGCCAACGATGGTCTGTCACAGGACGTACGAACGTAACGTACCATCACCACCGCAAACTCCATTTAATAGTAAAGAAGATTATCAAGGTAGTACAAAGAATGCAAGAAGTAACAAAAATTACATCCAAATCCGTAGACCACCTAGCGACGACTACAAGCACTGGACCGAGCCGAAGTCGCGTCGCTGTCATCACCCCTCCTACACTAAAACCGGGCAAACCTTGTTGTAGTAGACAGTCGGGAAGTCGTCGTGCTAAGGCCCCACAGGACCAGCGCATCAGACGAGCAACCGTCGCCGATGAAGAGAAGCGTAGATCGGAAGGATCCAATCTGTAGACACACGAACACAAACGAACGACGACCAGATCCAATCGGATCTGCCGAAGACAAACACCGACGAATCCCGCGAGATCCGACGGAGACACACCTCCACACGCCCTCCGACAGTGCTAGATGCACCGCCAGAACAGGGGCTAGGGGGGAGAACTTTATTCCATCATCAGACAGCTGCCGCCTCGCTTCCCTGAATAGGACAAAACTTGACAAAACACAAGAAAACACCTAAAACGTGAGTGCAAGTAATCGACTAGAAGTAGAACGGTACTAGAAGTAGAACCGATGAACGCTCAACTCATTCGGCCTAACCAAGTTTAATAACCAACTTGGCCCGCCTGACTGCCAACTTGAAACAACGAGAGAAAAAACTGCCAACTTCGATTAAAGTATTTTGAGTGCGCACTTGGCGCACCGAGCAACAACGTGCCCTGGCGGATTTTTTTGAAAATTTTGAATTTGAGTTTGAAAAATATCCAAAAAAATTCTAATGATACATATGCATGTTTTCTACGTATGTGCCATTTTTCGGTGCAAAAAAGGTCGTATTCTGAGCTATATAAAATAACAAAATTTTGGGCACAAATAGGGAAAATAGTATGTTGAATCTACCAGAAAATTCTTTTTATTTGCGTAGCCTAAAATATAATATTTTTTTGGATGAAACTTCTGACGTACGTACATAATGTGTATATGTATTTGTGTACCAAGTTTCGGATTTTTTGAAACCTAGGAGCATGGTTTACAATTTTTTCAAAGACGGACACACCGGTGCTCGGGAGCCACTACCGATTTTCGGATACTTTTACACTATTGTGTATTTTTATTCTGCTTGCGAGGACTACTAAATAGTGTATGTGATATGAATCCGTACCATGAGGCAATGATCAAATTGGCATCATGGAACCTCTTTGCAAGAGTGGCGAGCAATTCCAAATCAAATCAACAAAAATAATGGCACGATGAAGCAGAAAACGTCAAGTAAAAAACAAATAACAATGCAGCTTTGGCAAATGGGTGGATGTCAAATTAGGTGGCGCTCCAGTAATGGAATCATAGGGAATGCCTTTTTACGACACAATCATCGGGATGCTAGTTTTCAAAAGCGGGATCTAGGGCGTGTGGGCGATGTCGCAGGAGCCACGGGACGAAGCCAGAGTCGGCAGAAAGTAGTGGAAGATGGTGATGCTGCCGAAGGGTCTGAAACGGATGTCGCGGATTCAGTGAAGCAGGTCAGTGTTTTCAAACTACGGGGACGGCACACACGATTGGTCTCTCGTTCTCACGCCACGAGCCCCACATGGAAAAAACAACCTACTTCACTGGTGCTTCCCTTGATAGATATATGCTCTTCTCACTCTCTTCATGATTTTCTACTTCGTTTTACGAACTAGTAGTACTGTATTGATCTCTAAATTCGTTGATATCTTCTCCTTCTAATCACAACTTTTAAACCAAAGGCCGAAGCCCAGCGTTAAATTAATGACGCCAATGACGGAATATACAAAGTGCTGAGCCAGTTTACAAACACCTCCACGCACACAAACAAAGATCAAGCCAAATGCTTGTACAAAGAAACCAGTGAGAGTAGAGCTACAAGGAAGCTAGGTCGACGGAGACACGAGGCAGACGGGCTAATGCTTGAAGAGCCGATGACGCCAACGAGGATGACACCTTCCAAATGGCAGGGTAGCGCCGCCCGGTCTAAGCTCTGTCGCCAAAAGGGACCCCTATCCCTAGCCGACACGAGCTACCGACGTTGGTGGGCTAGAATTCACCTCGAGCTGACACATCAACAGACGCTACACCTCGCCTTGAAGGGTTGAACCAAATGGGCAGGCTGCACCTTTCCAAACCTTCACTGTCACTGTCACTGCCATCACACCACCATCGGGAGAGAAACGCCATGGGCTCCAAGGCGGCGTCTTCAAGAAGTACACGACACCAGAGTTCCGTCGCCGCCCGATCAAGAGGGATCAAAGGTTTTCATGCACACAGAGCCTCGGGAGGGAGCGGGGGAGAGCCGCGACGGCACCTTCAAGAAGGAAACGGCGCCCACAGGCGTCGCTGCCATCGGCCAAGGCAAACGCCAGCAGGTTTTCACCCCGGCACAAAACTCCGCCACCAGAACCGAGTGTGGCCGACTGCCGAGGTAGCTACCACTTCCACATAACGCCACTTCGCCGGTCATCACGCCGCCCACGCGGCCAAGACCACCAGCCAGCACTTGAGCCGTGACCCCGCCTCGGCGCCATGACTCCCACCTTTCCACGGCCGCCGCCCCGACATCCGTGAAACCAACCTCACCCAAGATGGACTGCCAGCGCGCAGCCAGCCGCCCAGCTGTCGCGCCAACGCTCCTTCACCGCCAAAAAACCCACCCCGTAGCCATCAACCACCCGAGTTGACCTCTTCGCCAAAATTGGCACGGCCACACAATGATGGGGAGCCGTACGGAGGAGGCCAAGGGGAGAGTGGGCCGAAAAGGGCCCTAGGAGGAGCAGCCAAGCACCGGCGCGCGTGGTGCCCCAACCCCGATCTACAGACGGCCTTGACCATGGCAGTCCGCACCAAGGCTGCTCCCGAGCAGCGGCGCCAAGACCACCAGCTCCACTGTCGCATCATCCCGGCGTGGCCGTCGAGGCCCACACCCGCTGCTACACGCCACCAGATCCAGGGTCGCATATCCAAGCGCAGGGGTGAGGGCGGTGGGAGGGCACAGAGGAGGAAGGAGGAGGCGGTAGGGAGGCCTCGCCGCCGCCGCGCCGGCCGGCGGCGGTGGCGAGGGGAGGGGTGTCGAGGTGGGGGGCTGGCGGCGTGAAACCCTACTCTCCCCGTGTCGCCCACGGGAGGACGACGCGGGGGTCGGGACGGGGGAGAATCTGGCATGACAACTCTATAGAATGTCTATAATCGTCTTAGGTACCAGCCTCCTAGATTAATGAAAACGGGATCAGTTCCTGTAGGAATGTCTGCACAATAGTTTGAGTACACGTGTGTCATTGTCTCTAGGCCTTCGGTTGGATCTTACAAAACTCTGAGGGGGTGTTTGTTTGGGTTGTGGCTAGCTGGCTGTGGCTGTGCAAGGAAAGCTGCTGTGCAGGAAAAGCTGCTTTTCTGAATATCACTGTTTGGCGACTTGGCTGGCTGTCTAGCTGTGTGTTGAGGATTTGTCTGAAATACCCTCAGAGTTTCGAGTACATATGTATTTACTGATTGAACTGTATAATTGTATTTGTCCCTATAAAATACCAGTAATACATAACATTAAACATAATAAATAATTAATAGGATATAGATTTGTCCAAAATACATATCGTACATTACACAAATAGGATATTGTCCATAATTAATATATTATTAATCCAAACTACATGTCAATGACGTTACACATAATAACTAGCTAGCACGAGTAGATCATCTTCTTCTCGCATTGAACACTGCGGTAGCAATGCGTTCACGACTTGCTTCCATGTCATCGGTGTTTGTTCCACTCGGGCAGTATCACTGGCTGGTGTTGTTGACTGCCTTTGCACCTTAGGGACGTAATTCTCATCTTCATCACATCGATCAAACTGTTTGTCACGCAATTGTGAGTCCCTAATGAAATTGTGAAGTGCAATGCAAGCAAGGATAATTCTTTTCTGTGTATCCAGATCATAAGAAGGAATATACTTCAATATGCGCCATTTGTTTTTCAAGATACCAAAACACGCTCAATAGTATTCCGAAGCGATGAATGTAGATAGTTGAAAAGCTCTTCCCTTTTTGTTGGTCGCCCTTCTCGACGAAAATCTGGTATATGGTACGTGTTGTTCTTAAAAGGAGCTAGGAATCCCTTCTATTTGGATAACCTGAATCGACAAGGTAGTACATATCTGCGCATAAAAGGAAATGTGGATAATCAGAATCAAACAAATAACAATGTATGTGCACTAAAGTCATGTGAATAATAATAGAGAATATTACCACCAGGAGGGGTCGGGAATTCGACTGGATACTTTCGTTGCCTTCTCCAGCACCAAACTTGCGCTTTCCTGTTATTTTGGAGGTATCACGATCACCCTCAACCAATATTGGAGTTTCCTTGTGATACGTGCATTTTATATCATCATTTATACAACTTATATTATCATATTAGAATGTTATTGGCATTGTTATATCATTGTTTTTACATGTTTTAGATGATTTATGGGACTTTCATACAAAGTCCCTATTTTTGGTATTTAATTTCTGGGAGGCAGAAAACCTCCTTTTTCTTGTTTTTAATGTTTCAGGAGCTACGGGACCCAAATGGAAAAAGGAAAATTGCACAGCTGGTTTTTCATCGGGAGAACAAGTGGGAAGAAGATCGAAGGAGGAGAGCCACGAGGCCCAAAAGAGGGGGGCCCACGCGGCCAGATTCTTTGGCCGCGTGGGGCCCACCATCTGGAGCCTCGGGCACTTCCTCGCCTGGGGCTTTTTAACGAGGTCTCCGTCTCGCCCGAAAAGTAACGCCCTAATTTTTACGAGACTATCCGAGGTCGCGGCGGCGGCGAAACTCCTGATTCCCTCCGAGGGGGATCAGATCCTGCTGCTCCGGAGCTCCGGAGAAGGGGGAAATCATCGTCATCGTCATCACCTCTCCTCCTTGGCGTGGGAGGAGGCCTCTACATCATCACCATCACCAAGACCAGCACCATCTCCATCATCATCTCCGTGATCCACTCCGTCCCCTCGTAGTTTGAGAGTTGCTATACCCTAGATACTTGTCTTGTGCTACTATTCATGTTTGTGATTGAGTACTTGTCATTATTTGGTGGTGAAGTTATATTTTCAGATTGTGTTGTACCACTTATGCCACTGAATATCATCATGTTTGCACGTTGTGAGTAGTTCCCGTATGTTCCTGAGGGCATAGGATGAATTGGCAATGATTTATATATGACATGTGTTGGTATTTTGTCTAGTGTTTATCTTTTTGTGTGATTCTATGATGGTGTTGTGCGAACGTCGACTGCACAACACTTCACCTATATGGGCTCATAGGAGAACACCGTAGTGTAATGGCGTGAGGGAGACTTGGGAGGACACGAAAGCCTGAGACCGAATCATTAAGTTACTTTACGGGGTATTAGTATCGGGGACCTAGAGCGTAATGCTATGGTGGGATTTTATATCTTAATAATTCTTGTGCTGTCATTTAATTGGCCACATGATCCATCATAAGGGGTTTAGTCTATTTATTTAGCTGTACCTAATAATAGCTCCGTCCGAAGAAGATTAAAACTAGACAAGATATTCAACGTGTTGTTTAATAAATCTATATGCCTAGCAATATCCATGCCGCCCTCGGGAACGTTTTCCACATATAAGTTACACATCACTTGAGCTTGTCCTCTTACACATAGAGGATTGGGCTTTCTCTCTCTTTGAGAGCTTTTACTTGTTACCATTTACCTGCTGCATTGTTACTGTCTTGCAATTATACAATCGAAAATACCAAAAACACTTGCATCTTTTATTGTCTATTTATCATTTCTAATAACCAATACCTTCAGCTCCTCGTGGGTTCGACAACCTTTTCTATTCGAAAGGTACTACAATTGATCTCCTGCACTTGGGAGTCATCAAGATACTTTTCTGGCGCCGTTGCCGGGGAGCGTAGCGCTATTGGTAAGAAGTTTGGTAAGGAAACTTGAAAGGTGAATTTTATTTACTGTTTTATCTCATTGCTACTATGGCATTTATGAATCGTGCCTCGCTGCATCTTGCTCTATATGAAAGTGCTTATGCTCCTAAAACTGTTGAAACTACTGTGCCTGAGATACCTAAAGTGGGATATAAAATTCCCGTTGGTCATGTTAAAAGAGTTATGAAAAATCCATTTACAGGGATGGAACTAAATCTGCACGTGAACACATGGAAACAATTGAGGCTATATGTGGTTTATTTAGACTTCCTGGTATTTCTGAAGATCAGGTAAAAAGGAAGCTGTTATATCTGTCTTTATCTGGTAATGCTCGTATTTGGTTCAGGTCTTTAGATGAAGAAGTCACTATGGACTGGAGTATTTTGAGGAAGGTTTTCTTTCTTAAGTATTTTACTCCTAGAGAAGCTTATGAGAACCGCTGCTATATATTTAATTTCTGGCCACATCTGGGAGAAAGTATTACTCAAGCTTGGGGGAGGTTAAAGGAACTCCTCCGCAAGAATCCTTGTCATGATCTTACAAGGAAAATTATTCTGATAAACTTTTATGTGAGGCTACCAAGGCAACAAAAGGAATTTCTGGATAATTCATCTAGTGGAAGCTTTACAAATAATACTGAAGAAGAAGCATGGAATTTATTGGAGACTATTTCTGAGAATACTGGTCATTGGGATCTTGATAAAGGTAATGAGCCCTATCTGGACTATGAGTATTCATGTGTAGAGAATTTCTCTACTTCTACCTTGTTTAAAAATCTGAGTGATACTTTTAATCTTGATCCTTATGTTATAATTGAGGTAGCTAAATCTTTTGCTAATCATATTGGTATTCCTAAAACTGGGTTTGAAGCTTATGTTGAACCTGTTAAACAATCTATTGTTGTACCCAAAGTTATTAAACAGGTAGAACCAGTGTCATCCTTGACAATTGAGGAGTATGTTGAGGCACCACCATATCCAAACCAAGTCAAGGAAAATTTACTTATTGCTGTTTCTAACAAGAGTAAAAGAAGAAGATCTCAGCCTTATGAACAGATGGAAGTCAACAGTCAAATCTCTATTATCAAACAATTAAATGAAGAAGATCCTGTTGATGTTTATCTATGTGAAGATGCTACTAAAGTTGTTAAAGGCAATTCGGCCAAGGTTGGTAAGCCTGTTATATCATGCACTATTGGGACTTCTAGTTATCATGGCTTATGTGATATTGGAGCAAGCATTAGTGTCATTCCATATTCTCTGTATCTTGAAATCAAGCCTGATATTGATCCTATCATTATGGAAGAGACAGGTATGACAATTCAACTTGCTAATAAAGATTATATTAATCCACTTGGAATTGTTAGAGATGTTGAAGTATTGGTAGGTAAAATAAATATCCTGCTGATTTTATTGTGCTTGGTTGCCCTCAAGATTCATTTTGTCCTATCATTTTTGGTAGACCTTTCTTACATACTGTTGGTGCTGAAATTAATTTGCTTAAAGAGAAAGTGTTTATTAATGTGCTGGAGAAAAACTTGATTCAACTTTTCTAAATTTCTGATAACATTCAAAGAAAGAGCCATTTCTGAAGATGTAATTGAAACTCTTGCTCATGTAGCTGTAGCTTCAACAGACGTGTGGAAAGATACATGCTTAATCAAGATGAACCATTTAATGATGAAGAAAAAGATGCTTTAGAACAAATACTTTCACAACACCACCACAATTACAATTGCATATCCCACCTGATAATTTAGGAGTGCTACCACCACCTAAAGGGGATCCTAGTTTGAATTAAAACCTTTGCCTACAAATCTGAAATATGCATATTTGGATGAGAAGAGCATATATCCTGTCATTATTAGTGCTAACCTTTCAGCTGAAGAAGAAGAGAAATTACTTGATGTGCTTAAAGCTCACCGACCAGCCATTGGATACTCTCTTGATGATCTTAAAGGTATAAGCCCAGCTCTATGTATGCATAAAATTAATTTGGAAGAGGATGCAAAACCTGTTGTTGATTATCAACGCCGTCTCCATCCAAAAATGAAGGAAGTGGTAAGGAAAGAGGTAATAAGACTTATTGAAGCTGGTATCATTTATCCCATAGCTGATAGTAAGTGGGTTAGTCCTGTTCATTGTGTTCCTAAAAAGGGTGGAATGACTGTTGTTCCAAATGATGAGGATGAACTTGTGCTCAACGTACTGTTGTTGGTTATAGATGTGTATTGATTTCAGGAAGTTAAAAAAGCAACTCGTAAAGATCATTACCCATTGCCATTTATTGATCAAATGTTAGAAAGGTTATCTAAACACTCTCACTTTTGCTATTTAGATGGTTATTCAGGTTTCTCCAAATTCCTGTTCATAAAGATGATCAAGAGAAAACCACTTTTACATGTCCATTTGGTACATTTGCTTATAGGAGAATGCCATTCGGTTTGTGCAATGCTCCTGCTACTTTTCAAAGATGCATGAATGCTATATTTGCTGATTATATTGAAAAGATAATGGAAGTCTTTATGGATGATTTTTCTGTGTATGGTACTTCCTTCGATAATTGCTTGTTCAACCTTAACAAAGTTTTGCAGCGTTGTGAAGACCAACACTTAGTTTTAAACTGGGAGAAGTGTCACTTCATGGTTACTGAAGGTATTGTTCTTGGGCATAAGATTTCTGGAAAGGAATAGAAGTTGACCCAGCAAAGATAGAAGCTATTGAAAAGCTCCATTCCCAAGGGATCTCAAAGGTATAAGAAGTTTTCTTGGGCATGCAGGTTTTTACCGTAGGTTTATTAAAGATTTCTCCAAAATATCAAAACCCTAACCAATCTTTTGCAAAAGGATGTTCCTTTCTCTTTTAATGATGATTGCATTGAGTCCTTTAATATTTTGAAGAATGCTTTAATAAGTGCTCCTATTATTCAACCTCCTGATTGGAAATTGCCTTTTGAAATTATGTGTGATGCTAGTGATTATGCAGTTGGGGCTGTTTTGGGCCAACGTGTTGATAAGAAACTGAATGTTATTTATTATGCTAGTAGAACACTTGATGCTGCTCAAAGGAATTATGCCACAACTGAAAAAGAATTTTTAGCAGTGCTATTTGCTTGTGACAAGTTTAGACCTTATATTACTGATTCGAAAGTCACATTGCATACTGATCATTCTGCCATTAAATACTTAATGCATAAGAAAGATGCTAAGCCTAGATTAATAAGATGGGTACTTCTATTGCAAGAATTTGATTTACACATTGTTGATAGGAAAGGGGAAGATAATCAAGTAGCTGATCATCTTTCTAGAATGGAAAATATACCTGATGATCCTATTCCTATTAATGATAGCTTTGTTAATGAACAACTTGCAATTAATGTTTCTAGTGCTAAAGTTGCATCTCCATGGTTTGCCAATTATGCAAATTTTATTGTTGGTAAAGTTTTACCTCCACACTTCACTACTCAACAAAGAAAGAAATTCTTTTATGATCTTAGACATTATTTTTGGGATGATCCTTTCCTTTATAAGAAAGTGTGGATGGTATTATTAGACGTTGTGTACCTGAGTATGAACAACAGGCTATTATAAGAGATTGTCATGACAGTCCCTATGGAGGCATCATGCAGGAGATCGTACAGGTGCAAAGGTATTACAGTCTGGTTTTTATTGGCCTACTTTATTTAAGGATTGTGCTGAATATGTTAAATCTTGTGATAAATGTCAAAGAGTAGGAAATATTGGTAGGAGAAATGAAATGCCTATGAACTATTCCTTACCACTTGAACCATTTGATGTGTGGGGTTTTGACTTTATGGGACCTTTCCCGAATCAAAGACAAAGCATACTCATATTTTGGTTGCAGTGGATTATGTTACAAAGTGGGTGGAAGCAATTCCAACCAAAAGTGCAGATCATGCCACGCAATGAAGATGCTTCAGGACATCATTTTCCCCAGGTTTGGTGTTCCTAGGTTTTTAATTACTGATGGTGGTTCTCATTTCTTACATGGTATTCTTAGGAAAACTTTGGCAAAATATGATGTTAACCATAGAATTGCATCACCTTATCATCCCCAAACTAGTGGACAAGTTGAATTAAGTAATAGGGAAATTAAACTCATTTTGGAAAAGACAGTGAATAAGTCTAGGTCTGATTGGCCACTTAAAATTAACGATGCATTATGGGCTTATAGAACTGCTTTTAAAAATCCTATGGGAATGTCTCCTTATAAAATGGTTTATGGAAAAGCTTGTCATTTACCTGTTGAATTAGAACATAAAGCTAGATGGGCTATTAAACAATTGAACTTTGATTTTAAAACTGCTGGAGAGAAGAGAATTCTTGATTTAAACCTACTAGATGAATGGAGAAATGAAGCTTATGAAAGTGCCAGGATGTTTAAAGAAAAAGTTAAGATTTGGCATGACAAGAAAATTAAAAAGAAAGAATTCAAAGTAGGTGATCAAGTGCTATTATACAACTCTCGTTTCAAGTTTTCTGCAGGTAAGTTAGCTTCAAAGTGGCAGGGACCATTAGTGATACAGGAAGTATACCGTTCAGGAGCTATCCGTCTTCATGGTGATATGAAAGGTAAACCTCATGTGGTTAATGGACAACGCCTTAAACATTATATTGCAGGAAAAAGCTTCATTGGAAAGGTGGAGGAATTCATTTTACAGACACCGGAGGAGGTAATTGCAAAGAAGTTTGCAGTTTCAGAAATCCAAAATCAATAAAAGGTAACTTTTACTCTGGAAAGTTTCTCGGAATTGCGTAAATTTTACGGAATCATTTTTTATGGAAATTAACGTGTGGGACAAGAAAATTGGAAGGAACGGAGACCCGAGGGAGAAAAGAGGGGGTCCCACGCGGTTAGATGCTTTGGCCGCGTGGGCCCACTCCTTTTGCCCCTCGGAGTCCCGTTCCGTCTCGTTTTCGACTCCGACGCTTCGTCTTGACCTAAAAACCGTCAATATATACCCCTTTTCGTTGATCTAATCTCGCACCGAGCGTTCTCGAGCGATCTTTGCTTTTGCTGTTTCTGTCTGTCAGGTTTTAGCCATGTCTAGCTCCGGATCCGATCATGAGGGGGAGAGCTTCCCCAAGGGAGGTGTTGTGAACCGCTACCTCAACTCCGTGATGGCACCAATGAAGACCTTGTCCTTCAAGGAGGGCGCGATGCTCATAGAGGAGGTGAAGGCTCCCAAGATCATTGGCACGGTGGAGGAGAGGCTGAAGGACTTGGAGAAGAGGTATCTACATGTCACATCTGAGTTGGACAAGCATCAAGCTCTACTGTGGGATGTGGAAAATCAAAACTGTGAGTATGAAGAGCGCTTCAAGAAGATTGCAGCAGCTGCTTCCCTCAGGTATAATGATCCACCTCACTCCTTCTACAATGGGAGGCCTTTCCCATGGAAGAGGGCTGAATGGGAGGAAGAATATGAGAAAGAAGAGGCTGCAGCAGAGAAAGCACTGGCAGAACGTCAAGCTTGGGGGAGTTCCACCTAGTCTTTATCTTTACTAGTTTATCATATCTATCTAGTCATGGTGTGTTTTGCTTTTATCATTTAGTTATCAATCTCTTTTAGGCTTGTGTGAGCTCATGGAGCATTATCATGTATCCCTATCTTATGGTTTATCAATGAATATTAAAGTATGGTGTCATCCATTATTCTCTTGTTTGGTGATTTATGGGTAACACTCATGCAAATGAGCGTGGTTTATTTTAGAGGTTTCAGTCACATCTTGCCTTGAATTTAATTAACTTGAGTATGTTGGACAATTGTAGAATCTAGCTCAATATAAATAAGAAAAGAGTGAGTCATTATGACTTGAGAATTAATAAGTTTAAGGTTGAGATATAGTCTTGTAGCATAAAAAGTTGGGAATAGTTAATGAAAAGGATATGAAAACACTCTTGTTAGAATCTAGTATCTTTTGAGCAAATGAATGATCATGGATGTGTCAATACTTATGGTCTTGTAAAGTGTATGAAAGGAAGGCACCCGAGGATTCGGTTAGCCATGGAAAGTGTGAGATAAGGGTTGTTTGAGCATAAGAACTTGATTGAAACATCCATGACTAAAGTTTGCACTAGTTACTAGTGAAGCAAGGGTGCAAATAATTTTATATCTGTCTTTTCATTTGTATTCTTTAACTAATTATCCAATGAGAGTTTATCTTGTCTTTAAACTTCAGTAAAATATTAAAACATTATGATGCTAACCATAAGAGCAAAAGCATGTTAAAAATAGTGTGATTCAATTGTCCAGCATACAATGGTTATTTGCTTTCAAAGTGTAAGGGGTGATTGCTAGAGCTTCTACTTATGCTGCCCTTATGTGTATGAGTTTTAATTCATTAATCTTACATTGCAATTGAATATGATGATGATACAATGCTCGTATTTATTTATCAACCATAAGTCCATCGATGCATGTAATGATCTATGTCCTTACTTACTTGAGGACAAGTAAGGGTTTAAGCTTGGGGGAGTTGATACGTGCATTTTATATCATCATTTATACAACTTATATTATCATATTAGAATGTTATTGGCATTGTTATATCATTGTTTTTACATGTTTTAGATGATTTATGGGACTTTCATACAAAGTCCCTATTTTTGGTATTTAATTTCTGGGAGGCAGAAAACCTCCTTTTTCTTGTTTTTAATGTTTCAGGAGCTACGGGACCCAAATGGAAAAGGAAAATTGCAAAACTGGTTTTTCATCGGGAGAACAACTGTGGGAAGAAGATCGAAGGGAGGAGAGCCCCGAGGCCCAAAAGAGGGGGGCCCACACGGCCAGATTCTTTGGCCGCGTGGGGCCCACCATCTGGAGCCTCGGGCACTTCCTCGCCTGGGGCTTTTTAACGAGGTCTCCGTCTCGCCCGAAAAGTAACGCCCTAATTTTTACGAGACTATCCGAGGTCGCGGCGGCGGCGAAACTCCTGATTCCCTCCGAGGGGGATCAGATCCTGCTGCTCCGGAGCTCCGGAGAAGGGGAAATCATCGTCATCGTCATCACCTCTCCTCCTTGGCGTGGGAGGAGGCCTCTACATCATCACCATCTACAAGACCAGCACCATCTCCATCATCATCTCCGTGATCCACTCCGTCCCCCTCGTAGTTTGAGAGTTGCTATACCCTAGATACTTGCCTTGTTCTACTATTCATGTTTGTGATTGAGTACTTGTCATTATTTGGTGGTGAAGTTATATTTTCAGATTGTGTTGTACCACTTATGCCACTGAATATTATCATGTTTGCACGTTGTGCGTAGTTCCCGTATGTTCCTGAGGCATAGGATGAATTGGCAATGATTTATATATGACATGTGTTGGTATTTTGTCTAGAGTTTATCTTTTTGTGTGATTCTATGATGGTGTTGTGCGAACGTCGACTGCACAACACTTCACCTATATGGGCTCATAGGAGAACACCGTAGTGTAATGGCGTGAGGGAGACTTGGGAGGACACGAAAGCCTGAGACCGAATCATTAAGTTAGTTTACGGGGTATTAGTATCGGGGACCTAGAGCGTAATGCTATGGTGGGATTTTATATCTTAATAATTCTTGTGCTGTCATTTAATTGGCCACATGATCCATCATAAGGGGTTTAGTCTATTTATTTAGCTGTACCTAATAATAGCTCCGTCCGAAGAAGATTAAAACTAGACAAGATATTCAACGTGTTGTTTAATAAATCTATATGCCTAGCAATATCCATGCCGCCCTCGGGAACATTTTCCACATATAAGTTACACATCACTTGAGCTTGTCCTCTTACACATAGAGGATTGGGCTTTCTCTCTCTTTGAGAGCTTTTACTTGTTACCATTTACCTGCTGCATTGTTACTGTCTTGCAATTATACAATCGAAAATACCAAAAACACTTGCATCTTTTATTGTCTATTTATCATTTCTAATAACCAATACCTTCAGCTCCTCGTGGGTTCGACAACCTTTTCTATTCGAAAGGTACTACAATTGATCTCCTGCACTTGGGAGTCATCACCTTGCCATCTCCTGTTTCCTGTCCACCAATGGCTGCTGATTCTCCAGTGACATGTGCCTTCCTAAACATAACATCTTGCTGCTCCAGGTTGGGAGGTGGCCCGTTCCTAAATTTTGAATGATCGGGGCGAATCTGAAAATAAGAACACAATAGATACATGAGTCCAATTATTATGAGCAAAAAAATAGATAGGAAGACAAAGATAGTTCTGAACATGATAACTTACCTCTAGGTGAGTATTCCACCAATCATCATCTGCATCCATAATTTTTGTTTGGGGATCCCAGCCTAGGCCGGTTGCATTAGCAATTCCATCCACCAGATGTACTCCTTTTCAACTGATCCCATTTGTTCTTGAATTGTTTCTTCACTAGTTTCTCTCCTATTTTCTCAAAATAAATCTTCTCCAGATTTTCATAACCTTTTTTACTCAAGCAACCCCCGTCCCTGTTGTTGTTGTTGTTGTTCACTTCTTCCATACATATGTCGCAAAAAACTCTAACGCGGTATGCATCCCAAGTGGCCTTCGACATTGCAAAGTAATACCAAGCTATAACAAAAAAAACTACATAATTACTACACCAATACAACAACCATTTATGAAGAACAGCATGTAGCAGCAAGCAACATCATCACAACACTGTTTTTACCAAGATTACAGCAAGCAAAATGACAAAATTGATCTCAGATTTACACCACTAGTCTACCAAGAAACATCACAAAATTTTCTAAATTTACTATGCAGTGATACAGGAAAGAACATCACAAATTTGAGCTTATCAAATTGAAAGAAGGCACAGTGCCATACCTTGTCTTCGACTGCGATTTCGGCAGGGAGGTGGTCGGGTGGCGAGCTAGGACGGCGGGGATGAGGTGAGTTGGGGAGCCTGGGGCGGACGTGGACAGCGGGGAGAAGCTTGGCGGCAGGGACGGCGAGGACAATAGGGAGAAGGTCGGGCGGCGGGAAGCTCCAGCGATGGGGTTGGGCGGCGGGCAGGGCGACGGAGGGAGGAGATCCGACGCGGGGAGGAGGTTGGCTGTCGGGGGCCCTAGCTCGCACATGACGGGGTCGGGGTCGAGTGGTCGGGTGGAGAAAATGGGATGCAGGAAAAAGAAAAGACTCGGGCTGGGGAAAAGACTAGGCGGTGGCATTTGGTTGTAATTCCATCGAACGTCATGTCTTTTTTTACAAAACGCTTCGCATCACTTTGCGGGAAGCACCTCCGGAGGTGCTTTCTCTCCGCAGTGCAATCGGGAGTTCGGCTTTGGCAAAGCCAGCAGCGAAGCTACCCAGTTTGGCTGAGTTTGCTGGCTTATTTTTGTGGAAAGCCACAGGAAGCCCAAACAAACACCCCCTGAATCATTTGTAAACCAACAATAGAGCTTTGTTTTATTGCCTAATTTCGAGTTACGCACAACCGCCGCGGCAGATTAACCTGTCGGTACAATAATTAGTTAGCTGTTAATTGAACTACCATTGCCATGATTGGCCAGTTCCGTACAGATTAACGAGATGCTTAGCTAGCCAGTAACGTGACAAGACAGCCCGCTACGGCGCTACCCGTATCATCACTCTCACCGGACGTCCCTCTATCACTGCTTCCTTCAAGAGAAAAGAATAAACTCGCAGCAAGATTTGCTTGTTCTTCTGGTAGCTAGAAACACTGATAATTACTAGTACTTCAGAAGTTCAGAGTACTTGAGGATGCTAGGAATTTATAGGAGACAATACGACTCATACAGTAAAAACTATACTTGACACTCGCATTTTACTTGGTTATCTCCTTGAATGTTGAGATCCGTCATTTGTAGTACCCTCTCATTTTAAAAACAAGGGCATTATCAAAAATACAATTTGCATATATATATATAAGAGATCTCTATATATAAGGCCACTATCACTTTCTGAAAAGAATTGATAACATTTTTTGCCTCGCAGGGTGCTGCTTATTAATGCAAATGTTGCATGTATCCATAGTAAAAGAGCCACCAAATGCAACAACTTTAGTTAGCCCCGAACGCGAGAGGTTTTCCACACAATAACCATTATATTTATTAGTTGGGTTTGTTTTCTTAGTATCTGAAAAACGGGATAGTGGATTTGTATAAAAAAACAGAGGACCTAATTACACTAGACACTAAAAAACTCCTCCGATATGTGCAAATTAGTCCCACAACTTTCAAATGGTGAAACTGTAGTCCTAAATCTTGTACCCACGGTGCAAAACTGGTCCAAACGAATATAGTGAAGACATGTGGCGATGTTATTTTGTCCATTTTCTCCAACACATGTGACCCAGGTTTTTGATCTTTTCACTGAGCATTAATTGTCCATTTTCCTGGTCACCGTAATTGTGGCCTTTGATTTATTGAAGACGAGTGCATTCCTACTTACGTGCTTGCTGGTAATGCTATTTGTGCGGTGGAGATTTTATGATCCTGAGTGAAAGGGCATGTGTTGCCCCATGCGTGGTTTTGGTAATTAATGACAATCCTTATGGACTAATGTTTGCATTGAGATATACTTGTAGATCTTGTCCATAGGAAAAGATTGGAGTTCATATGTTGGACTCAAGAAGATTTCATGATGACCAAGGTTCCATCCAAGGGTTTATATGGAGAATGGTCATGTGAAGAGTTGAGCTTATTGCAAGCATGGATTGGAAAAGAAGATTGGGTGAACTTCATGTTTATCTCCAAGCCATCATCTATATCAAGATAAGAAGATGAAGTGCAAGTGGATTCATGAAGACGGAGTTTAGCAAGGCTCTCCCATAATGGTGTATGGGGAGTATTTGGAGAAGTCTTCATCAAGCATGTGCTAGCAAGCACAATCAAGAAAGATGTTCCAACTTGAGAGAGTCAAGATCGTCATCATCGAGCTCAAGTGGAATGCGCAAGGCAAATGTATGATCTTGATAGGTTTTTTATTTTACCGGTCTCATGAGTGGGAGACCGGGTTATAGGATAGACGGCGTACTATCAAGAGGGGCTCTCAAGTGGTAGCTTGATCGCACCTTTGTGGAGAGCTCAAGCCTTTGCATATTTGGCATATCATCTTTCTTGGTTCTTATTTGGCTTTTATTCATGTGAGAATGTAGAGCTTGTGTTCATCTCCATACCAAGCTCTAGTTCACCGAAAACGGATTTCGTATTGAAATTTTTTTGCGTTTTCGGTTTTGGAGGTTTTGCCGGTTCATCTTTTTATAGAGAGGTTTTACCTCTCTACATTTGATTTCCTCCTCACATGATGGACTATGATGTTTCTATGCATGATCTTGTAATGCTCCTCATTGCGATTCCAACAAACCCAAGATCATCGAAATCGGAGTCCGGATGGAAAACTTGTTTCATTCTCGACGTTGGAAATATTACCGGTCCACCTTCGAGATAGGGTCCACACCATCCCATGTGTGGTATCCCCTCTATATTTGTGACCCTTAATATTTCCATTTGGTTTCATCGCATTTGGATTTTTATTGAAAAATATATGATTTTTCGAAGTTTTATTTCTGCGCGGGCCGGCTCCCTGGCCGGGCGGCTCTGCCAGACCACCAGCCCACAGGCCGGCCCAGGCCGAGTCACAAGCCGGGCGGCTCTGCCAGGCCGCTAGCCCACAGGCCGGCCCAGGCCGGATCACAGGCCGGGCGACTCTGCCAGGCCGCCGGCCCGCAGGCCGGCCCAGGTCGGGCCACAGGCCGGCGCACCCTGGCCGCTACCAGGCCGGCCAAGGCCGGCGCGCCCAGGCCGCAGGTGGCTCGCTTCGCTCGCTCGCTCTCTTCCTTCGCTCGCTGCTTTCCTTCGCTTGATCGCTCGCTTCGCTCGCTGTGCTGGCCAGCTCGCACGGCCCAAGCGAGGCAGCACTCGCTGCTCTGACCAGCTCGCTCAGCCCAAAATTAGCCAACGGCTATTTTTTTCAGAGTACCTACTTAAGGGTTTTCTTCCCCTTTGTTTAGTACACATCTCTTGAGCAAGTTTTTCTCCCCTCTCTCCTCCATTGTTGATCTTTGGAAAAGCTTGCCTTCCTCTCATCCCCTCCCATGATTCTTGCATATCTTTGAGGAAATTGTGAGAGATCTAGATCTACATATTCATCCAATCCATTCCTCCTCTAAGTGAGGGGAACCTAGTAGATCTTGATCTTGAAGTTCCATTTGTTGTGTTCTTCGTTGTTCTTCCTCTCTTCTCCCCCCATAAGCATTAGTTGCTTGTGGTGGGATTTGAGAGTGAAGGATTTGAGCCTTGTGCTCTTGCCATTGCTTCGTTGCATCGGTTTGTGTTCTCCACGAGGATTCGTGGAAGTTGAAAGCTTGTGAACTTGTTACTCTTGGGTCTTTGGACCCTAGACGCCCGTGTGGTGGTTGAGACCCTTGTGTGGTCACTTGTAGCTGTTCGGGAGCCCCCAATCCCGTTGTGGGTTTAACCCCGGATCGTTGTTGAAAGGCTCCGGATTTCCGCCTCGAAGGATTCCGATAGTGGAAGGTGAACCAAACCTTTGTGGTGCGGTTCATCAGAGAAGAAGGTGAAACCTTTGTGGTTGTTGAACCATTGTGTTGGTTCACACCTCTCCAACGAGACGTACTCACTTAACAAGGAGGAACTCGGGAATACATCCTCGTCTCCGCATGCCTCGGTTATTTCTATACCCGAGCTTTTTACTTATGCACTTTGCATTGTGATAGCCTTCGTGCTTGAAGTATTCTATATTGCTATCACATTGTTGCTTGTCTTGCTTAGCATAAGTTGTTGGTGCACATAGGTGAGCCTAGTTCATTTAGGTTGTTCGCTTGTTAATTTAAACACATAGTTTTATTCCGCAATTATCAAGACTAAACCGGAAAAGTTTTAATCGCCTATTCACCCCCCTCTAGGCGACATCCTTGTCCTTTCACCGAGCTCCAGTGATCCCTTCTGTTTCAAAAATTCGAAAATCATATTTACAAGTTTTAAAAAATTCTGAAAGTAAATCCGAAGGTAGCTAATGATATATCCTACGCACGTGAAAAATATCAAGTTCAAATACGTTGTATTTAGAGCTACACAGAAATGACAAAAATGTTGATGTAAGTATGCATATTTTCAAATCTCTAAGTTTTGTCATATTTGTTATTTTTGTGTAGCCCAAAATATAACGTATCTCGAAGTGAAAATTTACACGTTCGTGAGAGATATGATTGAACTACATCCATAATTTTTTTCTGATTTTTTTTTAAACTCTTAAATATGATTTTCGAATTTTTTAAATACGAGGGTGCACTGGAGCCCGAGATCAAAAGCACTTTCCGCTATTTGTGTCATTATATTATTCATTTTGTTGTCACGTTTTCTAGGATTCAATGAGAACCATAATGATGGCTTGAGTTAGATGTGATTGATAATGACAATCTCCTCCCAAATCACCCTTTATTTGTTGTGTGTGAAAAAATTATCTTACGTTTTCATAGTAGCGCTTCTATCTATGTTTTTCAGTGGTTTTTGTCCGTGGCAAGGGATGAACATTCAACCCTTTAATAGAAGATGGACGGTGGAGATAAAGTCGGGACGCCCAACATTGCGCGGAATGTCCAATACAATATGTTTGCGCCCGAAACACACCCATAGCCATGAAACCTCTCCTCCTTGTTCTTGCGCTCACGCTACTGGACGGCGGCGCTGCCGGACAGCCTCTTGGCTAAGTTCCACGTTGTTGTCATCGTAGGAATTATCATCCTACTATGCCGTCAGTGTGTAGCCGGGTGGTGGTATGGGCATACTTCCATTTTTCAACAATACTACTCGCTCTGTTCCTAAATTTAGGGCGTGGAATTTTTCTTGATTTTTCACCATAAAGTAAGGCGCATGTGAGTAAAAATCGGCAACTTACCCAAACTGCCCATCCCAGCGTTGGAATCAAGGAAACGCTTTGCGTGGTAATTGGTTGTGTCTGACTGGAGTTGTACGCTGATTGGCTGTGCGTGGCCCTGCGTTAAACTAGGAGAACCATCCTAAGAACATGTACAATAAAGTTCAGTCAGCAGGCTGTAAGGATTTAAATACTATATTTGTGCTTACATGGAGGAGAGAGAAGGGAAGCGGGCTCTCATACAAGAGTTAGCCGCAACACGTGCTCATAGGCACATTGTGAGAGTGAAAAGTGGGTCATGTCTTAATAAAGTAGCATATTTTTATAGCTAACTATTGTACATGTTGACTATAGTGTTGGCTATATATGACATGGCAATGTCTTATAGCCGGCAGTTGGCTATACTATTGTACTTGCTCTAACAAATCAAGAGAGAGAAATAACTTCGCATAGCTATTTATTATAAGGGGCATGACGGGAAAATGTTTTAGCACTGTGACCCTCCTTAATCTGTGCACTGAAAGTTATACGCCTTAATCAACGAAACGGAGGGAGTAATACGGGTATAGGTTTGTATATATTTTTCAATCAAAATATTTTTTTCTTCGGTCATCACAAGTTCGATATGAAGCTACCGAACATAGGATCGGTCACATTTGAGAACGATATTATTCCCTTCGCAGCATGTTTGGCAAACAACAGGGAAGGGTAAGGGGAGTTTATGGTGGGAGTTTGCAGGTGGACTAGACATGGAAAAATGATATTTAATCCCATTCCCCTGTTTGGTTCGTGATAAGAATTGATACTCGGAATTTGAGAAAGAGGTAATTGCCTTGTTTGTTACATGAACTGGATGACCGGTTGCGCCACTGGCGCAGTGTTAGGGTCTCACTAGGATTCACTCGATTGTCTCGCATACACTCGAATTCGGATACAATTTGGGGAATAAGAGAGAAGAACAGGAAAAGTATCAGAGACGCAGCTCTGCCGCCGTTGCCTTAGCCTTGATCCTGAGGATGCCGTTGCCTGTTGTCCAAGACACGCTCATGTAGTTGACGATGCGCTGATGCTTCACGTTGTCCACTCCGGCCCGAGATGCCTCCTGCTGGCTTGTACTATTCTCTTGGGCCGAGCCGGCCTGCTGGCGAGGCCCGTGTCGCTCTTTGCTTCTTCTTGTACTCCGGAGCTGTTAACATCCCCCCTCCTTGAGTATTGGCTTGTCCCCAAGCCAAGATTGCCGGAAACTTTTGCTGAAGTTCCAGCTTGTCCTCGCAGGTAACATCCATATTGCTGTCAGGTGGCCATTGCACTTGGACTTGTTCGCGACGCCCAGTAGGAGTGTGGCGCCAACGATGTCCAACGATCTTGACAGGAACAGGTGGAGAGTCAGGTTGGACAGGAAGAGAACTGGATGCTTGCATACCTGGGCGTAGAACTGGACGGAGTTGAGAAACTTGAAAGACAGGGTGGATCTTGGATTCAGCAGGGAGACCGATTTCATAAGCCACTGGGTTGATGCACTTGATTACTTTATAAGACCCGAAATAACGAAATGCCAGCTTGTTGTTGAGGCGACGAGTGACCGAGGACTGCACATACGGTTGGAGTTTGATGAAAACTTCATCTCCCAGTGTAAAGGTGCGCGCCGTTCGCTTCTTGTCAGGCTGTGTCTTCATGTACTGACGAGCGTGATGAAGATTGTGTTGCAATAGCTGTTGCATCTTCTTGCGCTCGTTGAGCCATTCTTCTAGAGATGGTGCAGTGCAGGTGTATGAAGCATCAATGCAACAATGTCTGGGCTCGTGACCATACAAAGCAACGAAAGGTGACATATTGATAGCAGAATGGGGACTCGCGTTGTACTAGAATTCGGCCAGGGATAAGAATTGACTCCATTTTCTGGGACAAGCATGTGTGAAACACCTCAGGTAGATTTCCAAACACTGGTTGACCCTCTCTGACTGTCCATCCGTCTGTGGATGGTATGCTGAACTCATCCGTAGTTCACTGCCCAATTGATCAAAAAGTTCCTTCCAGAATCGACTGTTGAAAATCGGGTCTCTGTCAGAAATCATGGTCTTTGGCAGACTGTGCAATTTAAAGACATTGTCAAGATATGTTGTGGCTACTTTTGCTGCCGTAAAAGGATGGCGCAAAGGTATAAAGTGGGCATACTTTGTGAAAGTATCCACTACTACCATGATCGAATTAGCTGACCCAGAAGTGGGTAATCCTTCAACAAAGTCCATTGTGACTGTTTGCCAAGCTACGTTAGGAGTTGGTAGAGGTTGAAGGAGTCCAGTATACTTGACACGCTCAGGTTTTGCCTGCTGGCAGGTCAGACATGATTGCACAAAAGCTTTAGTTTGCTGTTTCATCTTTGGCCATGCAAACAGTTTTCTGATGCGGCTGTAAGTCACTGGAAAACTTGAGTGCCCCCCAATGGCACTAGCGTGGAAAGCCTTAAGAATCTTTTGTTGCATAGTGACAGATCCTCCCAGCCGAATTCGATCTCTGAAATACAACAGATTATCTCTGAGAGAAAAACGGTTTTTGGTATCAGGGGCCACTTGAAGCCGTTGGATCCATTGTGATGCTTGAGGGTTGCTGGAATAGCTCTCTCTGACTTCATCAAGCCACACTGCCTGACATTCAGTGACAGTATGTATGGACAAGTTTTCAGGATGTTGGCGCCGTGATAAGGCATCGGCCGCCCGGTTTTTTGGCCCTTTTCTGTAAGAGATTTTGTACCGCAACCCAAGAAGTTTGGTAAAAGCCTTCCGTTGCCAAGGAGTATTGAGTCTTTCCTCTTCTAAATGCACCAGACTCTTCTGATCAGTACGGATAAGGAATTCCTTGTGTTGCAAGTAGGGGCGCCAGTGTTCTATCACCATTAATATTGCGAGACACTCCTTCTCGTAGGTTGATAATCCTTTGTTTTTAGGGCCCATGGCTTTACTCATATATGCTATTGGGTGGCCATCTTGTTGTAGCACGGCGCCTATACCCGAATCACACGCATCAGTGTCAATACCAAAGGTTTTACTGAAATCTGGCAATTTTAGCACTGGTGCTTGTATCAGTTTCTGCTTCAGCAGTTCGAAAGTTGTGTTAGCTTCGCTGGTCCATACGAATGGAACATTCTTCTTAAGAAGATTGAACAGAGGCCTAGCAATAATTCCAAAATGCTCTATAAATTTCCGGTAATAGCCTGCCATACCCAATATACTGCGCACATCTTTTGCATTGCTAGGTGTCGGCCATGAGTTCACCTTGCTGATTTTTGCTGGGTCTGAAGAGACGCCATTTGCATTGATAACATGCCCCAGATACGCTATCTGTTGCTGACCAAAAGAGCATTTTGACCTCTTCACACACCACTGATCCCGTTTGAGAAGCTGCAAAACCTGACGCAGATGAGATTTGTGTTCTTCCAGACTTTTACTGTAAACCAAGATGTCGTCGAAGAAAACCACCACACACTTGCGAAGAAGGGGTTTGAGAGTATCATTCATGGCCCCCAAGAAAGTTGCCGGTGCTCCTGCTAGTCCAAAAGGCATAACTGTATATTCCCAGTGCCCTGAATGTGTTCGAAATGCCGTCTTATATTCCTCTCCTGGAGCCAATCGTATCTGATGATACCCTGCTCGTAAATCCATCTTGGAGAACCATTTGGCACCTGCTAGCTCGTCGAGCAACTCATCAATAATTGGTACAGGGAATTTGCTTATGACTGTCATAGAATTAAGGGCCCTGTAGTCCACACACATGCGCCAGGTACCATCTTCTTCATGACCAGAATGGCCGGTGAAGAAAAATTGCTTGTACTTTTTTGTATAACTCCGGATGCAAGCAACTCATCGACCTGACGTTCAATTTCCGTTTTCATTTCTGGTTTGTGTCGATAAGGCCGGATATTGACTGGATGTGCCCCTGGCATTAGTGGTATGGTGTGATCGCGCTCCCGGCGAGGAGGTAAGGTAGTAGGTGTGGCAAACACCTCATTGAACTGCGAGAGAACCTCCTGTATATCTGCAGGCAGCACCTCTTCTCTATGTATTTCTTCACCCAAAGAATAGACATGCACCAAATGTGCTACTGATCCTTGACGACAGATTGTTGTCAGTTCTTCAGCTGAGATAGCAGAACAATGAATTGTATCGCTTTTGTGTCCTTGTAACTGGATCACTCCTGCAGGAGTATTGATTGTCAGAGCTTTGCCAATCCAATCGATGTTGGGATTGTGAGTTTCCAACCAGTCCATGCCCAAAATGGCGTCAAAAGACCCGAGAGGTAGGATCTTCATGTCAGTATTGAACTGATGTCCTTGAGAAGACCACTGGCATTGAGGAATATATGATGCACACCGGTGTTGCGACCCATTCGCTACATTAACCCGGCATGGATGCTTCAGAGGTTGAACACCGTGTAATTGCATGGCCAGTTGCTGATTGATAAATGAAGCAGAACTGCCCGAATCAATTAGGATCAACACCTCATGGTTTGCAATGAAAGCCTGCAGCTGAATCACATTCGAAGCATTTGTCAGTGACCCTATCAAAGCATCCACAGAAATAGAACATGCATTCTCAACTTCTTCTGGAGTACTCTCAGTGCTGTCGCTCCAGTAATCTCATCAGGGGAGAATAGAGCCACCAGTTCCTCCACTATATGCAATTGAACGGTCTGAGGATAGACATGATCACGCCCCCATCGGAGCCCGCATGTGAAACATAGACCCTTGGCTCTCCTGTAGTTTCTCAGAGTTGTCAGTTTATCCTCTCCACTGCCTCTTGCAGCTTCCAACCCTCTGCTGTCAGAAGCCCTTGATGCTGGAGTAGGTGGTGCAGATTGTGGTGGAGATGGACTTGATCTTGTTGGAAACCTGACAAATTTATGTTCAGGCTGCCGTGGAAGAGATATGCACTCCCCTTCCGTGACTTCTTCTTGTAGCAATGCGAGAGAGCAAACAGTGTCCAGATCGGTGGGTCTTTGCACCATGACCACCGCACGAATATCCGCCCTCAAGCCCTCGATGAAACGAGTAAGAAAATAGAACGGGTGAGTAGTATCGGAGTATGACACTAAATGATTGATTAATACATCAAATATCTCAATGTAATCGGCAACTTTAGAAGTTTTTCTAATTGTGTAGAATTGTCTAATGAGAAGCTGATGTCTGTCCCTCCCAAACCTAGTGCATAACAGAGATGTGAACGATATCCAATCTAATATGGCTATTTTCTTTCTAACAGACTGTAACCAAATCCCCGCTGCACCAGAAAAATGTAGGATCGACATGGAGACCCAATACGACTCATGTATGGCAAACATCATGAAGTACTGCTCTGCTAAAGTAATCCACAGTGAAGGATTATCTCCAGTGAAAGCAGGGAAAGGAAAATTGGGTGCGTTTGTGCCTAATCCTGCCATGACTTGACTTGAAATTAACTGGGGATCGACAGTAGAATTCATGGGTGCTTGCAAAGATAGCATACCCGTGACCGGAGGTGCCAACGGTGACTCGGAAGCCACCGCCGGCTGCCCCCCGGAGTTGTTGACGACGCCGTGGCCATTGGGCCCGTGGAACGCCCCGAGATGATGCTGGGGCCTGGTGGCGAGATGAGCCGCCACTGATCCACCGTCGCTCGCGTCCTGATGTGGCGCGTGCTGGAGATCCACGGCTTGAGGTTGCGTGCGCTGGAGACCGCGACCGTGGCTTGCAGTTTGGCGAACCGGGCCTCCAGATCGGGCTTCCACCCGCAGAGATCCGTCAGTTGCGTGGATTGCGAGTCCATCTGCTGCGCCATGGACGCGATGGAGCTGCTGTTCGCGGCGAGGGAGGTCTTGATCTCGGCCGAATCCTTGCGCATGGCGTCCAGGTACTCCTTGAGCGCCGTATCCATGGTGGCGAGTAGCTGGCGTCGATCTGCCGTGCAGCGGCGTGTCTCTGGAATTTTTGGGTGGATTTGTATGGCTCTGATACCACGATGTTAGGGTCTCACTAGGATTCACTCGATTGTCTCGGATACATTCGAATTCGGATACAATTGGGGAAAAAAGAGAGAAGAACATGAAAAGTATCAGAGACACAGCTCTGCCGCCGTTGCCTTAGCCTTGATCCCGAGGATGTCGTTGCCTGTTGTCCAAGACACGCTTATGTAGTTGACGATGCGCTAATGCTTCACGTTGTCCACTCCGGCCCGAGATGCTGATAACCCCCAAGAGCAAGGGATCACTGTAGCACCTCTCAATGTGGAAGTAAGGTATCGATCCGCAGGAGCAAGAAGAAAAGTTATCTATTCCCTACAACTAAAGTGTCACAAGTTTTAGTTGATTATACACTAAACAAGTTTGGAGAACAAGGTGGTTGATGGATGGAAGTTCGATGTAGCAAAACAAGAATGTAAAAGTGTCCCAATCCTCTTCAAAGCAAGGGACAAGACAAAGGTTTTCTCTTCTAGGAACAATGGACATGGGTTCATGGGTTCACTTAATCCTCTCTCTCTCATCTACGGTGATTATCATGTTATAGATAAAGTACACATAATTGTCATGTTTTAATGGTAGCTTTTATAACGGCTATATGTCCTAAAACACATAGTTGAAAGAAGTACTCATTTGTGTTGCTAGGTCACCCTCGTAAGGCTAGCGTGGTTGCTCTCACTCCCACATCATACACTTTCTTTTTACCCCCAGATAAAGGATGTTGGGCGGTACTGTGTCACTCAATACCTATGCCGTGTCACATCGGCCATCCCGTACCCACATACATCATACTTCTTAATGGACAATATTCTAAACACTAGTGCAATGATTTATATTTGTGTGTGTGACCACACCTCTCTCATCTATCTACACTTGGTGGTGTCAATCACCTCATGATAAAGATAAACAAGGCATTATGCATAAATCAAACCATCACGTGCATAAGAATATCTCCAAAGTATGACAAGTCATAAAAGATCCAACACAACAGTAAATGCATAACAAATTTTATCTCACACCACAATATCCACCATGGAATTACATAGATGACCGTAATCATGTTCAGCAGCTCATACGGTACTAATTAGTGAAGCTCAAAGAGAGGAGAGATACATAAGTTACCACCACAAACCCAAATCCAGGGGGTGGACTACTCCCCCTTCATCATGGAGACGGTGAAGAAGTCGTTGGAGAAGGTGGAGACCACCCCGGCAGCGCCCCCCGGAGTTTTCCCCCTCCAATCTGCAGCTCCTGATCTCCGTTTCGGTGTTTCTGTGTTTTTGCGGCGCCCCTTTCGCGAAACGTCATGGGACCTTTTTTATAGGCGTTTTTAGGTCAAACGAAGGCGGTGGAGAAAGGATCGACGGCTGCGGAGCCACGAGGCCAAACGGGTGGGTCCCACGCGGCACAGTACCTGGCCGCGTGGGCCACCCCCTTTTTGCCTTGCGGGCTCCGTTTGCTTGATTCCTTCGCTCCTACGTCTTCTTCCTTCCAAAATAATGACCTCTGTATTTTTCCATAATTTTATGACGACGTTTGGGTCCCTGAAACATAAAAGGAAAGAAATAGGGTTTTCTGCCTGCGCAGGGTTAATTCCATAAAAATAGGAAACAATTATTTTATTTCCTAAAATCATTAAATAACAGTGGTATAACCCTTATATGATGCAAATATGATTAGAATATGAGTGAATAAAGTGCAAAGTTCATGTATGCATTTTACATGCATCAACATCCCCAAGCTTAACCCATGCTCGACCTCGAGTATGAAGGTGATAAAACTAACATGGACTTTGCAATTTAATACTAACAATGGATATCAAAGATGATTACAATTGCTACATAAAGTCAAATGATTCATTCTTCAAAGGAGTAGCAATATGCAAAATAGTTTATGAAGTGATATCAAGTATTCAAGACAAGGATGTTCATTGATAGTTCACAAAGTGTAACATAGTAGCAAGTAATATGGACATTCTTACTTTTGCATACATGTGGTCCATAGAGTGATGATGAAAATCTGAATATGTTTGGTGGACACTTTGGAAAGATGAATAAGTGAGTAGAGGTAAAGCATGCATAAGTTTCATCTAACCTCCAAACTCTCCTACTTAAGTTAATGATTGCAATGTGGTAATACTTGGTGTCAAGCTCTCATTCCCCTATCATAGCATCTTGAATGATTATAGTTTAATGTGAGAGCAAATATGAGTAGTGTGCTTGACAAAGTAAAGGTTAGGTGTCTCATGCCCCTTGAATACAAGTACCTACACCATGATTACTCAACTTAGGAAACAAAGCAAGTTCAAGTTATATATCATTGTAAGTAATAATAGTATCATCAAGAGCGTCAACTGGGGTACCTCTTGTCCCAGGATATGGAACAAGCCCATATCAAAATGACAAGACAAACAAACAAGATGAACAACCTCAACACCCTTTTTATTTACCATTGGAATAGCTATTTATTATAAGGTGTATCACAGACGGTTCACCATAGCATGTAAGTAAATTTCCACCATGAATGATGCATGGCTTAGATTAGCGGCCCAGGCGTCTCTCTAACCATTTATACAAACTCATTTAAACTACTTCATTTCCACCTCATTTCACCATGATAGGCATCCATAAACAAAAGTACATGATATCAACTAAATGAGATGAAGGAGCATGTTGAAAGCTTTGCATGTGACAGCACATATGGGCTAACTCCCAACCTCGAACATTTATCAAGCCACTAGCATCATAATCTTAATCACAATGGGTCATGTTTTATTTATTGCAATGATAGTAAAATGTGCATCAAGTTCGTGAGAGCTATATAACCAACTTTTCCCATGGCAATCAATAACATAATCATTTTCATTCAGAGGTATAGATAACAAAATATCATGATGAACATACTCGGAATAGCATATAGCTAGTAGGTAGATATGGTGGACTCACTGGAATAACTTTGGTTGAAGGTGTTGGAAACAAGTTTTGACTTGTTGGAATGTTTGGGCTAGCAAAAGGGAGAAAGTTGACCATCTAGATGCATGCATGAGTGTCCATAGAACTAACTAATCCATGTTAAACCAAGTAAAATAACAATCAGCACCAAAACATGAATAAGTGATAGCTCTTCAAAAAGGATTTGCAAACTATTACTCATAAACAAGCTCATGAATCATGCAACTATATGTATCATTAAAAATCAACTCAAACATCCCTTTTCCCAATCTTATAAAAGCATCCAACATATTTCAACCCATATTTCCAGTAGCTCTCCCATATATAAATGATAGTGTGGTGGTCTCTCAAAAAAATCAAACCAAAACAAAACAAAAGACGCTCCAAGTTTATGCGATAAAGTGTTTCGATCGAAAAACAGAAGTTGGACGTGTGCAAACCGAGAGTGTGTAGGTCCAGTGGGGTTGTCTTCACATCCCCAAGCTTATGGTCTTCACCATCCTTGGATAGCTCTTGGTGCATCTCCTCCAATCCCTGTGAAAAAACTTCAAAACACCGTTTCTCCCATTTCTTTTCTGTGGGGTGCATTAATAGTGATAAACAAATATGTTTCTTGCTGCATATAATCCTTGAACAAAAATTCATATGAGATGTCCAGAAAGTGTATAATGTTGTATGCCTACTCATAAACTCAATTGGAAAAAAGATTCAACTTAAAAGCTCAAAGCATGCATCAAACAAAATGGGACAGAATCTGTCCAGAAAAACAGCAGCAGCAAAACGTATTTTTCTACCCTACCAAACTTTCTCGAAAAATTCCGAAAAATTCATGCATACAGAGGATGAAAAGTTGCAACTACAGTTCAAATATGAGCTCATTCGGAGTTACAGAATAAGAATTAAAAATCATACCGTGCACTGATTCGTGCAGGAATAAAATCTCCGAACGCTATAAGCAACTTTTCAAACCAAAAAGGGTAAAACTTGGCACTTTATTAAAAACTCCAGAAACTAACTAGACACAAAATCTCTTGTTACAGCAAGAGGACACAAAGAAAAATCACACACAAAAATAACCGGGTTGCCTCCCGCAAAGCGCTTTCTTTATAGCCATATAGCTAGGCTTCTTACTTTTTGTTTATTGAAGATGAAGCTCATGAGGGAGCTTGAACTTTGATGTTCCCCTCTTTCTTGGGAAGTGTTCCATGCATAATACCAGGGTCCCATGTTGCTCTCAAACCGATCAAAATAATAGTCAAGTTGAAACCTGGTTGAGAGAAAAATAGAACACAAAAGTAATAACAACGAAGTCTAACTTTCTTTCTATGCATTGGCATTTTGTATATGAATGAAGTTTTCCAATGCATATTAACAAAAGTTACTTGCAGCCCATAATTATTAGTAGCATAAAGAGGGTTCTCATAACCTCCTCTCTCATAATAGTTGCAAGTAATAGAAGTGTATTCAACCATATAACCAATAGGATCTTCCAATTTAGATAATTTAGGCACATAAAGAGGATCATTAACTTTATTTTGGAATTCATTAGCATGCTTCCCTCTTTCAAAATAGTTATTAAGATCAATATCAAGTTTAGTATCATGGTTGCAACAAAGATTTGGAACTAAAGACAATTGCAAACCACATAAGTATTTCTCAACATAAGCAATTTTCTCCTCTATGGTGTTATTAGGAGAATTCAGGAATAATGTAGGACTCTCATGAATGAGAGTATTGTCACAAACAGCAAGTATATCATTATTATCCTCACATAATGTAGTAACAACTTCTAAACATGGAGGATTATCGATAAGCATAGGACCATCATCTAAAGCATTATCATATAGCATGTTTAAGCAACACTCCTCATTATCATCAATAAGTTTACCAACAAAAGGTTTTTGAGTTTGAGTGTTACTATCACATGTTGATGGTGAAGTTGGGTGATCCAACTCTTCATTCTCCAGTTGTTCATCTTTTTTAGCATCTTCTTGAGTTGCATGGGCATCCCCAAGCTTAGGTTTGTCCTCTTCTTCCTGCAAAATATTAGTTCTTTCCATGGCAGCAAGAGTTAACTTTTTACGTTTAATAGCATCTGCTCGAGAAAAGAAATCATCAGCTTCTTGTAATATTTCAAGTTCCTCAAGTGTAAATGTTGCAAGTTCCTCAGGTGTATAATCAAACAGAAAACCCATAGCAAAAGTAATGAAGAACTTACAACCAGACAAGTTTAAAGGAACCTCCCCAAGCTTAGACGATTGCAAGATATAAAACAAGTTAAAGAAACCTCCCCAAGCTTAATCTAGTGCACACAAGAATAGAAACTTAAGCGCTACGCTCCCCGGCAACGGCGCCAGAAAAGTACTTGATAACCCCCAAGAGCAAGGGATCACTGTAGCACCTCTCAATGTGGAAGTAAGGTATCGATCCGCAGGAGCAAGAAGGAAAAGTTATCTATTCCCTACAACTAAAGTGTCACAAGTTTTAGTTGATTATGCACTAAACAAGTTTGGAGAACAAGGTGGTTGATGGATGGAAGTTCGATGTAGCAAAACAAGAATGTAAAAGTGTCCCAATCCTCTTCAAAGCAAGAGGACAAGACAAAGGTTTTCTCTTATAGGAACAATGGACATGGGTTCATGGGTTCACTTAATCCTCTCTCTCTCATCTACGGTGATTATCATGTTATAGATAAAGTACACATAATTGTCATGTTTTAATGGTAGCTTTTATAACGGCTATATGTCCTAAAACACATAGTTGAAAGAAGTACTCATTTGTGTTGCTAGGTCACCCTCGTAAGGCTAGCGTGGTTGCTCTCACTCCCACATCATACTCTTTCTTTTTACCCCCAGATAAAGGATGTTGGGCGGTACTGTGTCACTCAATACCTATGCCGTGTCACATCGGCCATCCCGTACCCACATACATCATACTTCTTAATGGACAATATTCTAAACACTAGTGCAATGATTTATATTTCATGTGTGTGACCACACCTCTCTCATCTATCTACACTTGGTGGTGTCAATCACCTCATGATAAAGATAAACAAGGCATTATGCATAAATCAAACCATCACATGCATCATAGAATATCTCCAAAGTATGACAAGTCATAAAAGATCCAACACAACAGTAAATGCATAACAAATTTTATCTCACACCACAATATCCACCATGGGAATTACATAGATGACCGTAATCATGTTCAGCAGCTCATACGGTACTAATTAGTGAAGCTCAAAGAGAGGAGAGATACATAAGTTACCACCACAAACCCAAATCCAGGGGGTGGACTACTCCCCCTTCATCATGGAGACGGTGGAGAAGTCGTTGGAGAAGGTGGAGACCACCCCGGTAGCGCCCCGCCGGAGTTTTCCCCCTCCAATCTGCAGCTCCTGATCTCCGTTTCGGTGTTTCTGTGTTTTTGCGGCGCCCTTTCGTGAAACGTCATGGGACCTTTTTTATAGGCGTTTTTAGGTCAAAACGAAGGCGGTGGAGAAAGGATCGATGGCTGCGGAGCCACGAGGCCCAAATGGGTGGGTCCCACGCGGGCATAGTACCTGGCCGCGTGGGCCACCCCTTTTTGCCTTGCGGGCTCCGTTTGCTTGATTCCTTCGCTCCTATGTCTTCTTCCTTCCAAAATAATGACCTCTGTATTTTTCCAGAATTTTATGACGACGTTTGGGTCCCTGAAACATAAAAGGAAAGAAATAGGGTTTTTGTCTGCGCAGGGTTAATTCCATAAAAATAGGAAACAATTATTTTATTTCCTAAAATCATTAAATAACAGTGGTATAACCCTTATATGATGCAAATATGATTAGAATATGAGTGAATAAAGTGCAAAGTTCATGTATGCATTTTACATGCATCAGATGCCTCCTGCTGGCTTGTACTATTCTCTTGGGCTGAGCCGGCCTGCTGGCGAGGCCCGTGTTGCTCTCTGCTTCTTCTTGTTCTCCGGAGCTGTTAACACGCAGGTGACGAAAGTAAGACTGTAATATATCCTTAAGTTTTATATATTTTGCGTATATTATTGTCACGGCTATCATGCGGGTATCATTGATAATTTATGAACCAATAGCGGATTTAAGCTTGACAACAAACATTTTGTAGAGTCTCAAGTTAGTTTGGATCAAATCGGCGACATGGATAGATGCCGGAAGCGAGACCGTATTTTAGCCATAAATTTACGTGTTTTGTAAAAATGTTGTTTTCTGCGTTTGAGATTTGCGCGACGCTCGTGCCACTGCAATGGATACCCCTCGGGTCTACCGAGATTGCATGTTAGGGTTTGATTTATGCAAATCTCATGCCACTGCCATGGATACCCCTCAAGTCTAAGAAGAATGCTCGTTAGGGTTTGACCAACTCCTCTCGTTGTGCCTGATGTGAGGATTTTTTTCAACGTCGACACTTTTTATGAGTCACATTATTATTTGCCCTTCTTGTCTGGTGTCTGTGGCTGACATGTTATGTCCTCTCTGTTGGCTTGATCCATCTGTCCATGTCGCCGATCTGATCCAACCTAATCTACCCGTATCGGGCTTGAACTTGTTTCTATATCAGCCTTGAATTTATTGAAGTATGAATATAGTCACCGACGGAACTATAAGGAAAGCCATCTCCTAACATTACCAATAAAGAATTTAATAATCCTGAGTGGAATATGATGACGTGAAATCACACGTTCGTTGGGAGAACCCAAGAGGAAGGTATGAAGCAGTGCAGCAACAAGTTTTCCCTCGGTATGAAACCAAGGTTATCGAACCAGTAGGAGTAGGAGCACTTCAGAAGGTTGTTGGTGGCGGAATATGGCACGGCGCAACACTAGGGAATCCGGCGACCGACGTGGAACCTGCACACAACACAATCAAACTACTTTGCCCCAACGAAACAGGAAAGTTGTCAATCTTCCCGACTTGCTGTAACAAAGGATTAAACGTATGGTGTGGAAAATAATGTTTAATTGCAGAAAGTAAAAGAGAACAATTGTTTGCAGTTGGTGGTTTTATCAGTGTAAAAGAATGGACCGGGGTCCACAGTTCACTAGTGGTGTCTCTCCATAAAGATAAACGACATGTTGGGTAAACAAATTACAGCTGGACAATTGATAAAATATTGAGCGCATGACAATACATATATATGACAAGATGACTACCATGATATTTAATTGGGCATTATGACAAGATACATAGACCGTTATCCAACCGCATCTATGACTAATAATCCACCTTCAGGTTGACATCCGTGTTCCCCGTTGGTATTAAGTTGCAAGCAACGGATAATCGCATTAAGTAATGTGCGTAATGTAAACAAGTACATATGACCGTGGACATAACATTGTTAGGTTATCCCTAGTGGCAACAGCACATCCACAACCTTAGACGTTACTGTCACTCGCCCAGATTACTGGAGACTGAACCCACTATCTAGCATAAATACTCACTCTTGGAGTTACAAGCATCTACTTGGCCAAAGCATCTACTATAACGAAAAGCATGCAAGATCATAAATAACATGTAACATAGATTAATAATCATCTTGATCATAGTATTTAATATTCATCGGATCCCAGCAAACACAACATGTAGCATTACAATAAGATGATCTTGATCATGTTAGGCAGCTCACAAGATCTAAACATGATAGCATAAAGTGGAGAGACAACCATCTAGCTACTGATATGGACCCGTAGTCCAAGGATGAACTACTCACGCATCACTCCAGAGGCAGGCATGGCGATGTAGAGCCCTCCGGTGATGATTCCCCTCTTCGGCAGGGTGCCGGGAAGAGCTTCAGAACCCTTCCGATCTAGGGTTGACGATGGTGGCGCCTCTGGAACTTTTCGTGGAATATGACTCGGGTATTTAGGGTTTTCGCGTCGGGAGGAATAAATAGGCGAAAGGGCGGCGGCTGAGGGCACCCGAGGGGCCCACACGCACCCTCGGGGCGGCAGGAGGTGGGGCCGCGCCGAGCCCTTGTGTGGCCGCCTCCTGGCGCTCATCCGTCTCCCCTTTGGACTCCGTGTACGTGTCGGTGAAATAGGGACCTCCGTTGATTTTCGTCCAATTCCGAGAATATTTCCAGAACAGCTTTTCTGGAATACAAAAACAACAGAAAACAGGAACTGGCACTGTGGCATCTTGTTAATAGGTTAGTCCCAAAAAATGTATAAAATTGATATGAAGTGGATGCAAAACATGTAACAATTGTTATAATATCAACATGGAACATCAAAAATTATAGATACGTTTGAGACGTATCAGAATACAAGAAGTACTGACCATAATATTGACAAAAAATCAGTCTCAGACATGTCTCATCAGATTTCATAGTAAGCCACAAACTTGGAGAGCAAAGAAACCACTTATATGTTATAATTATATGATTGCATAATATCCTCATCCATAAGGACATTTTAACAGCAATGGCGTGATAAAATTCATGAACATTTGGTGAAGTAAATATAGCTCACACCTTAGAAGGATTTTTTTTATTTTCTGCAAAAGTTGTACTAAATTACATGATATTAGAAATTACATGGTAAAATTTGTACTAAATTACATGGTATCAGAAATTACATGGCTGACATGGACAATGTTAACGCCTGTTTAGTTGGGAGAGAGGACGGCTGTAGCTTCAGCTTCTTTAGGTCCATTGCATCTTGGAATGGTTATGGTGGCAGCAAGGATAGCATTGCCAACATGGTCTCTAGAAATAACCCTAGTGAAGCCTGTCCAATATATTCTTCAACATCACACCAACATCCAGAGGACTCCATTTAGGACACGCTATCCTATCAGGCATTGACAAGAGGTCACCAAGGACATTTTCGATTGTCATAGTAAATATCTCTGCCATCAGATTATAATGTGTTTAAGGTAATTTCGCATAAATATGACAAAACTTGGGATCAACAATGCAGTTTTCACAGACATTTCTCTACTCATCTGTGCAAGATCAGCAGTTGATAAAGCATTTCACAGACATTTCTCTAGTCATCTATGCAACCGAAACAACACCTGTCTTTTTTCCCCTCTGGAACTGTTTGATAAACCAATCGACTGGTTGTTCAAGCTTCCATTGGGACAATGAGAAACTGAAACGAAACTGTATTTAATGATGAAATGAGCCCAGGATCGGAGAACTGTAGCTCAGGTGCGCTTCCTCAATAGGACCAACTGCAGATTGCAAGCAAAATTGCAAATATTAACTATTGGTGGTATTTCAAAGCTGCAAGTAATAATAGATTAAATAAAGATAAATGCCGCTGTCCGGGTCGCTTCTGGCTCCGTCCAGAAGGCACGGTAGAGGCGAGAGAGGGGCTGGGAGGACGAAGCCGAGGGCTACAGCAGCGGCGGCGGCGCGAGACGACGAGGTCGAGGAGGATACGCGGGAGGGGATTGGGGAGAGAGACGCACGGGGATTGGCTTCTAGGGTTTCACCCGGGCGATGGTTTTGTGTGGCTGCGGGCGCGGCCGTCGCTGTCTACTGCCATAGTAAAACGGGGAAAAGAGAGAGCGACGCGGCGGACATGCTGCACCTGGGCCTCTCCCGCTTGTTGGCCCACACGTCATTGACCTAACGTGTCCGTTACTCAGTATAAAACGCAAAAAATCACCATCCAACGGCCAGGGTGAAAAGGGCGGTGAAAAAAAATCACTGTTGGAGGTCAATGGATGGTCAAGATAAGGTAACTTAGCTGCCTCAAACATGGTTGTGGACACGCTGGGTAGGGCTTGAACATTTATAGGTTTAATTTAGGCACATGAATAGATGCCAATGTTTATCCTAATTAAACGTGATTAGGGTTGCCCATGTCGTACAATATTCATAGGATGTACCGCGTTGTCTCCATCGCTGAATAGGACGTTTTTGCATAGATGACCTAAGTCTAGATCCGTCGAGTAGTTTCCGACGAGGGTAAGCAATCGAGATTTACTTCCGGCCGGTGCTTTTGGCCGAGATTAATGTACGAAGCTAGCTCATCTTGATCTATAGCCAGCTACGTAAACGACGCAACTAGATCGATCTGTTTGGCTAGCTCAATAGCCATACACGCACGCGGCTGTGCTTCTCCGATCTACTGTTGCAGCCGGAGTTGATAGACATACCTGACGGGCAACAAGGAAGAGCACAACAATGCACCGCGCGGACGAGTCGGCTGCATTCATGGCGGCCAGTGACAACGAAGCTTTTTATTCTTCCAATTCCCAATCCTCTAGCGAATTACCAGGTCTCCCAGGGAAGAGTTTCAAGGATCACGTTCTTAATTCTCCTTCCCTATCCCTTCTCAATTCCCATCCCTATGGAGTTTTTGTCAAAAAAGACAACTTGTCTCAGTGAAATGTCAAAAAGGAACACCTCCACAAAAAATTATCAAAACACCACCTTCACCGTGGCGGTAGACCCAATAGATGACACGTGGCACCTGCCGCCACAGCCAGAGGCTTATGAACCAATCAGTGGACTAAAAGTCCCACATCCCTCGAACTCCCCCAACCAAACATGTTGTTATGGATATCTTGAGCAAATATACTTAAACTCCAGTGGCAGAGCTTAGTGCCAGCCAGGGGGGCCACTGCCCCCCCTCCCCCCCAACTTTGGACCAAATTGTGAAGATTTTTTTTTGGAGGGTCTACATGGTCCCGCCTCCCCCCCCCCCCCCAACTTTGGACCAAATTGTGAAGATTTTTTTTGGAGGGTCTACATGGTCCCGCTCCCCCCCCCCCCCCCCCCCCAACCCCGTGGAATTTTGGTCAAGACCCGCCACTGTTAAACTCTCTAGTATACTTCTTTATTTCAAGTACTAGTAATATTGCACGTGCCATGCACGTATTATAAATAATGTTTACAGTGGATAGTAACAAATATTTCTTATTCCAATTCATTTTTAGAGTACAACAAGTGAAATGCATCAAATGGTGTTTAAACTTGCACAAAGTTATAAGAAGTCTGGAGCATCAATATTTTTGCCAAGTTGATGCCTTCAAACTTCTTGAAGACTAAAATCGCACGACAAATTCCTTCCTAGTCAAAGAGAATCTTACATAACTTTAATGGTACAGAGCTTACCACATTTCTCTCTGTAGCTTCTGGAAGTTGTTTGATATGTAATCTGCATTAAAGTAAATAATTTTCACAATGAAAGTAATATCTAATTTGCACCAGGTGTGTATACTGTATACTTATAACAGAAAAATATTGGTAAACGATCAGAATCACAAATGAAAGTAATATCTAATTTGCACCGGTGCATTGTATGGTACAAACAAATGTCTCATTATCACTGATCAAAAGCTACCCAATAGTTCTCTCTAATCCAAAAATATGGCTAGAAACATAAATCGGTCTTTATCAATAACTTGCACAATATCAACCATAACCCGTAACCTGCAAGGGGGATATGATGAAATGCATTGTGAGTAAAATCAACTTACATCTTCAATACTATCCTTACGTTGAAAAACTGCCTTGGTGATTGTATTCATGAGTGTATATGCTAGCATGCTAATGTAATTTTCTTGAAGTGTGCCAAAGATGAATACAAGTAGTATAGCAGTTCCCATTTTTTCTCCTGTCGACTTCATGTTGATACTTGAGAAAGAACCCCATCATGAAATATGTGAACTCTATATTAACCAACTTCACCACACCATCTCCTACGAAAATGCACCTATATTGCAGATAATTAGATTCTACAAAAAGAAACATGCCAATACATCTTACAACCACATGAACACTACGACAACATTAACAAAAGCTTCAGTTGACCCCTATAAGTAATTAAGGCCAAACTCGACTCGCACAGTCGACTATACCACCAGCTTCTGACTGAGAATATTCATTTAAAACACAATGCCATGAAATAGAGTAACTTGGTACATCTCCCTTCCATCCAGCCCCCTGCGGAAATGTAATGGCATGTTGCATGGTTTGAACAAAATGACAATTCAGGTTTGACTAATCCTTTCTAATAGCAGAGTGATCTACAAAGGTAAAATATTCACCTGAAGAACATGTGTAAATGGCCATTGTTAGCTGGGTGTCTAGTGTCTACACCGTGACGTGTTAGACTGCAAACCCTCCTTGCCTGATGGCAAGTCATCATGTCTCTGACTAATATGGAAATCTTTGGCCAATTCAGTTTTATGTTGACCAGATCACATTTAAAATTTCTTGATTTTCTGCCAACTCAATTATGGAGCATGATAGACAATAAGAATATCTAGGAAGCACAATACCTTTTTCTTGTCCATGTCGTAGAACGGCATTCTGGTAACTCATCCATAAATAACATATTACATCCTCGGCTACAATTTAGCAAGTTCTTTAATCAGTAAGCAGCACATCTTCCAAAATTCTGAAACGTGTATACACTATGTGGCAACTCCTTGTTTCAAATCAAAATCACGCAGGACCATCCGTCGTTCTAGCAACAAACGCAAACTCCATGGCTGATGGGCATGCTCTTTGATAGCATCTTACAATCTATCGTTCTTCTGGACCTCAAAAGCACTGCCGGAAGGAGATTTAATTCCAAATAAAATCACAGAACGCTATACACAACAATGATAGAGATATATCAACGTGCAGTTTGGAATCAAACAAATATTCAGATACGGTTTGTCAAAACAAAAATTCAGATACGGAAGAGAGAGCAGGTCGTGAGAACTGCTGCACCTGCCGATACCCCCCAAAAAATATTCAGATGTGGTCGCTCGTTGCGGCCTGCGCGCGCCTCCTCGTGCATGACTGGTAGCGAGCGCGCCGGCAGGTCCGCGGCGTGGCGGCGGCAGGAGGCTCTCGTGGTGGCAGAGGGCAGACTCGCGGCGGCGGTGATGTGGCAGGGAGGCGGCGTGCATGATGACGAGAGGGCAAAAAAGAGAGCTGTGGGGTGGGGGGGATTCGTTCGTGGATGCCTTTGACTGGATGGTGCGGGATTACGGGTGATTGACACTGTTTTACCGCTAAACGCGGGAGTAATATTCAGCGTTGATCGCTAGGTTGTACAGCCACGATGTACTGGATCCACCCCCTCTCGCCCTTTTTATATTGGTAAAGATAAAGATAATTATTTGGCGTATGCACGTACGGATACACATCTCATGATCTCAAGATATTCGAAGGTATCCCGTACCTGATACGCCTGATACGTCACTTTTCAATAGTATTCGTGCATACTAGCATCCAGCCATCCAGGCAGAGACGAGTAAAAACAACCGACATAGTGGAGAGGTGTGTCGCGGTCTGCGAGGCCTACAGTGATACATGTGATGCCGGAATCAGCTTGGCTGATTTTCCAGTTGGGTGTTGCAATGCTTAATTAGCATTGAGGTAATTAGTTGTATATGGTTGGCCAAATTTGTGTGATGAAATTAGTCAGATGATTTGTAGATATTGGTGGAGCCAACAAGATTGCAAGAACAAATGTCACTGGATCGGATGGGACAAAATGACACGCTCTAAAGATAATGGGGGTATGGGTTTCCGAGAATTGCATATTTTCAACATGGCAATGCTAGCGAGGCAAGGTTGGAGTTTACTGCAAAATCCAGACTCTTTATGCAGTATAGTTCTGAAAGCTATGTACTTCCCAGAGGCCACCATTTTAGAAGCAACACCTAAACAGGGGATGTCATAGAAATGGAGGAGCATCCTGAGAGGGGTGGAACTGTTGAAGGAAGGAATTGTTTGGCGAGTTGGTTCAGGTGAACAGATCGACGTGTGGCAAGATCCATGGATCCCAAGAGGCGTTACTAGACGACTTAGTACCCCTAATGTAATGGAGGAACCTCTAAAGGTTGCAGACCTGCTTGATCCGGCGACCATGCAGTGGGACCAGGAGGTGCTGAACGCCTTGCTTGTTCCTGATGATGTGAAGGAGATTAACTCTATACCGGTTAGACATGGAATGGAGGATAGTGTTGCTTGGCACTATGATAAAAAGGGTATTTTCTCGGTTAAATCTGCTTACCGTCTTGGAGTCGATCTTCGTGACCACAAGCAGGCAAGGGATGCTAGCTCATCGGCTGATATTTCCCATATATCCCCGGTCTGAAGCAAGGTCTAGAACCTCAAACTTCCGGGAAAGTTCGTATCTTTATTTGGAGGCTTATTCACAATAGTCTTCCAATGCGGTTGAATATCAAAAGAAAGAAGATTGATCTTGACACGAGATGCCCCATGTGTAATCGTCTGGACGAGGATGGGGGTCACCTTTTTCTGAAATGTAAGAAGGTGAGGCAGGTGTGGCGGCATCTAAATATGGAGGAAGTGAGAGTTAAGTTGTTGGATGCACAAAATCCTGTCACTATGTTTGACATGATTAGTAGTTTACCACGGGAGACAAAAGAGATGGTCTTGATTTTGCTTTGGGACTGGTGGTCCTCTAGAAATAAAGTAAATGCTGGGAGAAAGAGAGGACAACGGAAGAAGTTTGCAATATAATTCAAATACATGTTGTCGAGTTCAGCCGAAAGATAGAAGCGTTTGTCAAAGCATGCCCATGGAACCTACTGTTCCTCATCCGACAACACACTAGTAGGGAAGTGCCTTTCTGTGGATTCCCTATCTGTGGCGCACCAAACCTACCATGCGCCACAAAAAAAGTTCTGTGGCGCACCACTCCGCATGCGCCACAAAATATTGTGGCGCATACGTTCATGAGTGCGCCACAGAAACATGGTGGGTCCACTAGTTTGTCTTTTTGTCCACTAGTTTCTCTCCAACATCACACGCTCTCTCATCGATCGCGGTCACGTCTCGGCACCGAATCTACTAGGTGAGACATGGATCTACATGGATGATGAACATGCATATGCATGTTTGGTGGCGCCGACGGTGTGTGTATGGCCGGATGTGTGTCGTGGTTCTTTGTGTTCCGACCATGGTGTCGTGTATGTGGATGTTGCCGGCAACATGATTTGTGAAATGTCTGCAGGTACCCATGAGGCCCTTGAGTTGCCGGAACGTCGATTAACTTCCGTTCCGGCAAATTCGGGTACTCCATATGTCCTACTTTTAGGAGAGGTCATGCCGAATTTTTTTGTGAATTTTGGCATGAGACTTTGCTAAAAATAGGACATATGGGGTATTGCGACTAATGCATGGGCCAACTAATGTGTGTGCATGCATGTTGCGGTTCTAATTAACATACTCTTGTTTGTGCTCTATGTATACCGGGTAGGCCGCAACCATGGTCGTCAGGATGAGCTCCGGTCGAATCAGTAGATACAAGGAAAAAGCGAAGGCGGACATGATTCGGTGCAACAGGCGCCAGATAAGATGTCCGTGTCGAAAATGCAAACTCGTGAGTTGGATCGACCCTGATTCCGGACAATTGGAGGATCACCTACTACATGCGTGACAGCCTGCTGGTGGAAGGATCAACGACACGGGCCAAGGCCACGAAGTTCCTCCAGAGAATCATGCTGAACAACAAGGATAAGAACAGCTTTCTTATGCCTTTCTTTTCCGAGTAAGTACACATCCGGTCGCCGCCGTCGTATCTTATGCTTTCTTATAGATTTCTTCCGTTGTTGATCCTTTCCAACATTCTGTTTCAATTGTGTTGAGCAGTGACGAGTACGCAGTACTCATCGTCGTAAGCTCGAGGTGGTCCGTTGCCACTTATTTCGACTCGGGGAGTCTTAAAGACTACACCAGAATAAAGGGTGTTCTCGATGAGGCTCTCGAGGGCTATGCCCAAAAGGGAGGCCACTTCCACAAAGAAAAGAATGGGGAACGTTTAACGAAGGACAACAAACACATTTTCTGGCATGGGACCGGGTTCCATTGCATCAAGCATGCGCCTGGCAGCGTGAAGGATGCCTTCTACGTCCTCCATCACATTAAAGGGCTTGTCCGGGATGTAGAGACAACGAGGTGGCCATCTAGTCTCCAAGAATGGAGCAAAAATGCGGGGGAAATCACCGATTCTGAGCTTAGAGAAGACTTCCATCGCATCCAGAGGCAGTTATCGCTAATCATTTTGGAAGATGTCATGGAAGCATGGGGGTCCTTACACAACGCCAGAGGTAGGTGATACGTCCAAAACGTATCTATAATTTTTGATTGTTTCATGCCATTTTTATGCTTTTAGCACTTTTTTATATTAAGTTTATTATTTATTTGGACTAACCTACTAATAGTTGCAAAAGTGCACAATGTTCTTGTTTTACTATTTGATGTGTAGAAATTATCAAGAATACAAGAGGAAACCTTGTTGGAGTCGAATTGGGACTTTCCTGAAATCTGTCTGAGAACTTTTTACGAAGATTGTCAGTTTAACCCTCGAAGATGACGTCAAATGGAGACCTGGCTCTTACGAAAGTTGTCACAATTTTCCATACGAAGATTTTAAGCCCGAGATCAGCCCAATCGGAGTTCGGACGGCCTGTAGGCCCGTTTTGGTGGAACCCTAAAAGGGGGTGACGGAAATCCGAGAAGATATATAAAGGGAGGAAACCTAATTTGTGGAGGACTCCTCCACCCACGAATTTCAGCCACCAAAAGCCACGTTTTTGCCTCCCCCATGGATCCCATCTCCATGGGGGAGGGCTCCCAAGAAGCCATGAAGGAGGGAGGCTAAGGGGCGGCGCTCCCCAAGCTTGCCGGCGGCGGGGAAAGGAGTTCCCCGCACCGCCGGCGCCGCCGCCGCCCTGCGCCGCCGCGCTGCCCCTCTCCGCCGTCTTCACCGCCATCTCCATCACCATCTCCTCCTTATATTCAGTGGTTCATCCTCCCACAAACCTCTGTACCGTCCTATGTAAACATGGTGTTTGATGCTATAATATTTATCCTATGATTTACATCATGTTTCCGTAGTTTATTTGTCTTTTGATTGCTTAATTGAATGCATGAGGTTCATTAGAGTTGTATGTCTATATGGTGCTGTCCTTTGGTGTCCATTATATTTGTGTGCGCATGGATCAAACACCCTAGGGTTGGTAGTATTTGTAACGAAGCGGGGGAAGTTCTGCCGGAGTGACAGAAACCTGAGAACGCGAACCGATTAGTTGCACGTATGGGAGTAAGAGGACCTTGAACTTAAGGCTATGGTTGGGGAAACCTTAATGCATTGTTAGTATTTGCGGATGCTTGCTAACAATCCAATCATATAGTACTTGTAATCCCAAGTAGTGGAGTGCATGTATATTTAGCCTCTCCCACATAGAAAACTGCATCGAAGACAATGAACCAAGTACCTTCACTAATTAATCTTGGACAAAGCCACCACAATTACCACCACTTTTCCACACTCATGGTACTGTTATTTTAAGGTTACTTAGTGTATTTTATTGCTGCAGCACTAACATTTACTTTCTTGTATTTATTATCTTGCAAAGCTATCTCTCATACCCGTATTGTAGTCTAGTATTATTTCTAGATAAAGTAAACGTTTGTGTGCGTAGAGTTGTATCAGTGGTTGATAGAACTTGAGAGAATACTTATCCTACCTTTAGCTCCTCGTGTTGTTGGGTTGATACTTACTTATCTAAGCTCGGGCTACACGCGATCCCCTATACTTGTGGGTTATCAAGACCTTTTCTGGCGCCGTTGCCGGGGAGCCATAGCGTAGGTTAATGTTCTTGTGTGCACTTGTTTGCTTTATCTCTAAGTAGTTTTTATTTTCAGTATTAAGTTGTTCTTTATCTTACTATGGATAGGGAATGCGAATTACAAAAAAAATTAGGTGTAGTTGTTATCTAAAAACGTTTTCAAAAAGAAAAGTGATTGGAAAGATGAGTAATGGTTAAATGGGGGTCGACCTTGAACACTTGTGTTCATGCCTATGAAACCAAAACAAATCTTTCCATGGAAGCTTTTCATTAAAAACATGTAAATATTGTAAATATTGTGTATATACCTCTGTACATAAAAATAAAATGCTAATTATAGTCTTTAGTTAATTGAAAGTTGATAGTTTTACTTTGCTGTCCAGAAACAGATTTTCTGTGCTCCACCGTATTAAATGTTTAAAATCACCAGAACGTGATCTTGATCTGAAATTTCTTGAGTGCAAAGTGATGCTTATTAGCTTTCTTTCATTAGACTAACTTTTTCTGATTTAAGGTACGTAGATAGGTCGAAAAATTCGATCTTTACTGACTGTTCTGTTTAGACAGATTTTGTGCTTCTCTGTAAATAAAATCGTGATAAATCTCAGAATAGTATTTTGACTTGAAAATTTTTGTGCATAAACCTGAGATTATTATCTTTCTTTCATTAGACTAAAGTTTTTCGATTTGAGCTACTTAACTATCTCGTTGAATGCCATCTTTACGGACTGTTCAGTTTTGACAGATTTCTTTGTTTATTCAATATTGTACTTGGTGTTGTTAGTTTCATTAGTTTTTCGACGGACAACGGAAATCATGAACACCTTAGTATATACAGTGGCTAATGTTGAGTAAAAATTATAAAACTTGTCAATGCTTGAACATGAGTGGATTTTATTTAATGAGTACTAACCCTACTAATGAGTTTTGTGAAGTTTTATGTGGATGTAGCTTATAAGATCTAATCAATATGGTGATATGAGATGAATAAGAAGACGCAAGAGCTCAAGCTTGGGGATGTGTAGGTGCATCCCAAGAACATATTCAAGAAGATACAATCATCTAAGCTTGGGGATGCCCGAGTCATCCCCCTATTCATCAACTAACATGAGGTTGTCTCGTTCATACTCTATATTACCCGTCCACATGATATGTATTGTCTTAACTTGTATTATAATTGCTTTTATATGTCTTGGTTTTACCTTCTTTAGTTTTATTAGGCTCCTTATTTGGTTTCGATTGCTTCTTTACTTTCACTTATAAATTCAAAATAACAAAAATATTTTCTTTTGTTTTGCTTCTTTGTTTGGTTCTTTATTTTAATTTTATTTGGGTTTTACTTTTGATTTTTATTTAGAGTTTTCCTTGCTGTAGCTAGCATGTTTAGGTCTTGCTTAGCCTCTGGTTTCTTAGTTTATCAAAAATAAAGTACCAAGTTTTATCCATTTAGCTTAGTTGATACATATGTAAAAAGTGATTTTCTGTTTTCGGTATCTACTGCTTATTGCGCGATTTTTCATATTTTACTGGAAGCTCTAAAAATCACGAAAAAATTACTGATGTTGTAGCACCTAATCCTCTGCATGTACAAAAATTGGCTAAAATTTCGGGCATGTTTAAGTGCACCTAAAAATTGCGTTTTCCAGCTGCTGTTTTTCTGGACAGATTCTGACTTTTGTTGCAAGAGTGGCCTCTTTTCGTTTTCATTTGATTTTTAATGGTTCTTACCTTTCATTTATAAGTTGGCCATTTAAGCAACCTTTCTGTAACTTAAAAACAAAATTTTATTTGGTTTAATAGTAGCACTTGGGAAATATTATCTATTGTACTAATGTCTAACCGCAGAAAAGAATGGGAAAGTTTTTGTGTTGAAGTTTTTTCACAGAGAATGAAGGAACACCAAACTATGGAATATTGAAGAATTACCAAAGTCATAAGCTTGGGGATGTCCCCGCATCCCTCTTCATCAATAACCCCACGGTTTGCAAACCTTTAAACTTTGTTTTTTGAGCAACATAGGAACTTAACTAAACTTGAAGCGGCTGTATTTTATTATCTATTTATCTTAGCATCAAACACCAGTTACATTAATAAGTGGATCGTCACATATTTTATTTATCCTCTGTTTTCAATGTTTACTTGGTTAATGGATTACTTGTTGAAACTTAAAAATGATGTGTGAATAATACTGTTTAGTAGTTTATGTTTTCTTATGGTTAGTCTCAACTAGCTAATAGTGCATATTATGTTATTTTGATATCAACATGCATTGTCCTGTTCATAAGATGGTATGGTATTGTGGTATCCTCCTCTGAATAATTCACTTGAATCGACTTGGCACATGCTCACACATGTTATGACTGAAAAATAAAAGTCAATTAAGCCTTGATGATCTATTTTGCCTCAGAGTTTTAGTATCGTTTTTATGCCTCCGTTAATTTTATTTTGTCGCAAGCATGATTATGACCGTTATCGCTCTCGTGGTTGTCGCTTCCCAGTCTATTGCTAGCCTTCACTTGTACTGAGCGGGAATGCTGCTCGTGCATCCAAATCCTTAAAACCAAGTTATCCCAAAGAGTCCACCAAAAAATTCCTATGCATGGTATTTCAAGCCATTCCAAGTAAATTTGCATGTGCTACCTTTAAAACCTTCAAAATATTTCTCTTTTTGTGTCAATGTTTACTAGCTCATGAGGAATTAGTGTGGTTATTCTTTATTCTATTTGTCAAATGGACTTTTACACCTGGACTAGTGGCATATACATCCGCTTATCCAATAACTTGCAAAAAGAGCTGGCAACGGGGTGCCCAGTCCCAATTAATTACAACTTTAACCAATTAATTCTCTTCACACTTTTGCCCTGATTCATCAGTAAGCAATGACAAACAGTGAAATACCTGAATGTGTGTAAACCAAAGAGAAAGAGGGATGATCTGCCTTGCTGGTAGAAATAACGTCCTTCATGGGAGCCGCTCTTAAAAGTCCGTTTGACAGGTAGAATACTGTTCTCACCCGCTACCATTCGTTGACAATTAACAAACACCTCTCAAAACATTTTTACCTCTGTTTTTAAAACAAAAAGCTCTAGCACGTGTTAATCCCTGCTTCCCTCTGCGAAGGGCCAATCTTTTATTTTTATGTTGAGTCACCATCCTTTCTTTGAGCACTTCTTCGAGAGCATAGCTGTCGTTCTTAGTGTAATGTGCTTGTCCCAGAATACGATTAATTGAGGTATAACCATGATGCTTTTATCTTTGATATCTCTATATCTAGTCTTCACTTGAACTTCAGAGGTGCCTTGGCATTTATGTTTTGCTCCACAATTAAGGGCAAGCGAGATACCACTCTATCATGCTTTATTATGGTCATTACAATCTTGTTGATGTTTATAAATTTCATGTTATAAGCTCTTAGTTCGTTGATACTTTTCATTAGGAAACATGATTGCTAAGTTTTATTATCCATACATCATGCAATTGTTAAAGACCTGATCATAGCATTTACAATCAAAAATTATTTTGTTATCATTTACCTACTCGAGGACGAGCAGGAATTAAGCTTGGGGATGTTGATACGTCCAAAACGTATCTATAATTTTTGATTGTTTCATGCCATTTTTATGCTTTTAGCACTTGTTTTATATTAAGTTTATTATTTATTTGGACTAACCTACTAATAGTTGCAAAAGTGCACAATGTTCTTGTTTTACTCTTTGATGTGTAGAAATTATCAAGAATACAAGAGGAAACCTTGTTGGAGTCGAATTGGGACTTTCCTGAAATCTGTCTGAGAACTTTTTACGAAGATTGCCAGTTTGACCCTCGAAGATGACGTCAATGGAGACCTGGCTGTTACGAAAGTTGTCACAATTTTCCATACGAAGATTTTAAGCCCGAGATCAGCCCAATCGGAGTTCGGACGCGGCCTGTAGGCCCGTTTTGGTGGAACCCTAAAAGGGGTGACGGAAATCCGAGAAGATATATAAAGGGAGGAAACCTAATTCGTGGAGGACTCCTCCACCCACGAATTTCAGCCACCAAAAGCCACGTTTTTGCCTCCCCCATGGATCCCATCTCCATGGGGGAGGGCTCCCAAGAAGCCATGAAGGAGGGAGGCTAAGGGGCGGCGCTCCCCAAGCTTGCCGGCGGCGGGGAAAGGAGTTCCCCGCACCGCCGGCGCCGCCGCCGCCCTGCGCTGCCCCTCTCCGCCGTCTTCACCGCCATCTCCATCACCATCTCCTCCTTGTATTCAGTGGTTCATCCTCCCACAAACCTCTGTACCGTCCTATGTAAACATGGTGTTTGATGCTATAATATTTATCCTATGATTTACATCATGTTTCCGTAGTTTATTTGTCTTTTGATTGCTTAATTGAATGCATGAGGTTCATTAGAGTTGTATGTCTATATGGTGCTGTCCTTTGGTGTCCATTATATTTGTGCGCGCATGGATCAAACACCCTAGGGTTGGTAGTATTTGTAACGAAGCGGGGGAAGTTCTGCCGGAGTGACAGAAACCTGAGAACGCGAACCGATTAGTTGCACGTATGGGAGTAAGAGGACCTTGAACTTAAGGCTATGGTTGGGGAAACCTTAATGCATTGTTAGTATTTGCGGATGCTTGCTAACAATCCAATCATATAGTACTTGTAATCCCAAGTAGTGGAGTGCATGTATATTTAGCCTCTCCCACATAGAAAACTGCATCGAAGACAATGAACCAAGTACCTTCACTAATTAATCTTGGACAAAGCCACCACAATTACCACCACTTTTCCACACTCATGGTACTGTTAGTTTAAGGTTACTTAGTGTATTTTATTGCTGCAGCACTAACATTTACTTTCTTGCATTTATTATCTCGCAAAGCTATCTCTCATACCCGTATTGTAGTCTAGTATTATTTCCTAGATAATGCAAACGTTTGTGTGCGTAGAGTTGTATCAGTGGTTGATAGAACTTGAGAGAATACTTATCCTACCTTTAGCTCCTCGTTGGGTTCGACACTCTTACTTATCGAAAAGGCTACACGCGATCCCCTATACTTGTGGGTTATCAGTAGGATGTATTGTAAAAGAAAAGCCTTGCCTCACTCGATAGAAGTGCTTCTTTATTTTCTTTATTATAGACTTATCCACTTAATTAGATGAATAAATCATACTCTATTTATATTATTAATCAAATATATATCCCAATTCATCTCCAGGGTTGTCTAAGTGGGAGATCGAAGAACGCGTAGACAAGCAAAATGACATGAGAACGTGGATGACGAAAGACTGCTATAAAACCGTTCCCGGAGCCGATACACCAGAAGGCTCAATCCTACCAGTGGAGCTAGACGTGTTCTCCGTCAGCGACCCAGCAAGAGACCCCAGCGGCGACTCAAGAAGAAGTGACTCCAGGGGCGACTCAAGAAGAGACGGTGAAATGGCACATCGTTGTATCCATCTCCAGGGTTGCATCAGAGGGAATTCGATGACAACTTTATTTGTACTATGACTTATGTGACATGAGATGAACTTTTGTACAATTAATTTGGCACTTAATTGTCACTATATATGTATGTATCTCGGGCTCTAAGTGGTGATGTACATATTTATCTGTCTGTTTTAATACTGTGTCAAAATATATTACTGTTTCTATTATTTTCTGTAAAAATTCTGTAATATACCTGTATTATTGTCAAATACAGCAAATAATCGATAATACAGCAAATAATATACGGCAAATAATTTAGTGGCGCACGGTAAATAATTCTGTGGCGCACCATATTCTGTGGCGCACGAACAAAGTGCGCCACAGATAAATTATTGTCAAATACAGTAAATAATCGAAATTATTTCTGTGGCGCATCGAAAATAATTTAGTGGCGCACTCTGGAGGTGCGCTACAGAATTGTATACTTTCTGTGGCGTACGGAACCATGCGCCACAGAAATAATATTTTTGTGGCGAGAATTCTGTGGCGTACCGACCATGCGCCACAGAAACAGTTTTTGGTGCGCCACAGAAAGGCACTTCCCTACTAGTGACAGTAGCGTGGACAAAACCTCAAGTATCTTGGGTGAATGTAAATTTTGATGCTGCCTTTAGAAAACAGTCTCTTGATGGTGCTTGGGGTTTTGTGGTTCGATCAGATTCTGGAGATTTCATTGCAGCTGCAGCAGGGAAACTGAGACACGTGCGTGACGCACTGCAAGCTGAGTCTGAAGCATGTGTTGCTGCCATAGAGGGGGCTATTGCACTTGGTTTGAATAGGGTTGTTTTTTAGTGTGATTGTCAGACTTTGGTCCAGGCCCTCAATTCAAGTAGCCACGAACTCTCTCATATTGGCGTACTCCTTCGAGAAACGAGAAGCTTATGCGTTGGGAATCTAGATTTGTTTGAATTTAAATTTTGCCCAAGGGCATGTAATTCAGTTGCTCATTCCCTAGCTCGCTTCGGCGCTCTCTCTGAGACCGAATGTTCAGGTTGGGCAGATTTTGCCCCTGACTTTGTAATTTGTATCCGGTTTGGTTACCAGCGATTTAGCTGTGCACTATGGTTAATGGTATAATATGGTAAATTTCAAAAAAAAGAAAAATGTGAGCGAGCCCGATTACCAAAGAGCACAAAGTGAATAAGCACGCGTGTGGTCAATGGTGATACACTCTAATGCACATCGATCGATGGTGTATCTTCACTCAACACTAAGCTTTTCCAGACGTACCAGTTCTGTCCCTAGAGACGAGATGAAAGGACGTGTCCTAGACTCCTCATAACCGACTCAGTTCGGTGGCGCCAAGCTGCCACTCCGAGCAACGACAAATCATACGTTACTTCCTTCATATCAAGGGCCATCGTGAAGCTTTCGTAATCTCGTACACAAGTGTACAACACAGCGACTAGGTTTTACGTAACACTCGACATTTTTTTTTCAGTAGCGAAACGAGGATGACGCAAGGTACAGAACTACAAAATGTGCAGGCTCTCTCTATTTTTTCTGACTGTTCATGTGGGCACTCGTAGTTTCTCTCCGTCTTTTCTATATTTGCCTGCATTAGTGGTTCAAAACTTCCACAGTCGACTGAACTCGATGCTTGTCTCCAAAAGCGTGAGCAGCTTGCACAGTTGCGCTGCATGATTTTATGCAGTTTCAGCTGTACCGGACGAGAGTACATACAGAAGAAAAAAGGAAAATGGGAGAAAGGCTAGTAATGCAGACGGATTAGCTGGTCACCGAATTCAGGTGAAGTGAAGATGAGAGCCACGTGTTATGCCTGGCTCTCAAGATTTGAAACTCACCTGAATTGGACACGAGAGCAGCACAAGTTATACGATACATTGTTGCGTGTAAGATTTATGTTGAGAGACCGTTATTCCTTAGGTCATAAACTCAAAGTATGATTAAGTTAGTTGCAAACATAAAACTCGGAACACAGGAGGATGTATCCTCCGAAAATCACTGAAACTCTTAACGATGTAACTGGTAGGCTCGAAGGAATGATTGAGATAAGCATGGATAGTTTTAAGATCAATTACTGCAGGTGACAAGATTTTCCATATACATTGAAGCTGTTGACAGGGCAAGAAGCATGCTGTGCCGTTCAGAACATGCCTTGCTTTTTCTTTCAATAGTACAACCTTTTCTAATTATTGTCAGTTACAGTAATGTCTTAAATACATAGCCAATAACAGTTGGGTTAACACACGATCATTGCCTTCCGCGTTTTAACTGAAATAGCCACCATCATGTAAGTTTCACAGATACGATATGTGCACCATGCTGATCAGACTGGAAGGTCTTTAAATGCAGTCATGCTGATCAGAGTGGACGGCTTTTAAATGCAGTCATGTAAGTTTAACTAACAATGGCCCATTACCATGTTCAGCGGTTACAACTTCTGCATGTCCTATTGAAATAGCACTTGCAGCGAATCAATTTAAGAGTCACAATAGGAGCAGCAAATATACAACACTTGCAGCAAACAGAAAATGAGCAACAACGGTGGCATGCAAAGGCCTTAGGAGGACACAGAAATGATAACAGGATCTTGTCCTGACTGAGAAAACAACAGCAGAACTGAGGAACCAGTCGAATTGTGTTTCCTTGATTTGTTAACCACTCCTGTATTCGCTTAAGCAGGCACAAACACATTGACCTAGAAAGCAAGATGGTTCAGAATGATTTTTTTTCCGATAGAAAGTTCAGAATGATTTGATTGTTCTGCAGTTTCTTTTTTCAGAGCTACTGCAGAAGCTAGTCGGCGATTGGTCTGTATAACCCTGCTCTGTGCTGTATGCTTGACTTGTGGCCTGGCTTCTGTTCCTAGACGCAGGCACATCATGGATATGCTTCCCTTCGTATGTAGTTATCACAGCATTTGGTTCCTGGCAAGATCTCTCGATGTGCTTCTTCACAGCGCAGCCTTGGGAAGTGCACTTGTAATAGCTCCTACATGGTGCAGACAAAATATGGAACTCAGGTTCAAAGACGTTTTGGATCTCAAAAAACGCTACCGGATATGGTATTTCGATTTGGAGTAAATTGCCCGTACCAGCTGATTCTTTTGAAAATAACAGAAGATACACCACCAAACAGACAATTGATAAGATTGTTCGTCACCTAATCTCCAAACTTTCAGAATGGAAGAAGAAACTATATTATCCTGGTCAACTATGTATGTATTATTCAAATGTGTGTTCATTCAAACAAGTCAGAGCAGCTACATATTCTTCTCAGATCATCAGCCAGATACCATTATTCATAAAAATTACTAAATTAAGAAATATAATATAATCATTGGATGGAATGTTTGCCAAGTAATTCCATAACCAAGTTTACGAAGGATAGATGTTGTCTAACAAGCAGTATCAGTCTATCGATGCTTGTTAAGCTTGTCAGGTGTATATTTCCCTTGAATGCAAACAGTTTTTCGTGCTTTAGTGTTCAAGGAAGTTACATATAAAATTGTATATATCATGTGTTCTTTGAAGTAAATATCAAACACAAAACTTGATATTTAACATTCAAATTGTAAGTAATTATGGGCTTACCTTGGGTGAGGATTTCCTCTCACAACTTTTTGTCCATACTTGCGCCATCTGTAGCCATCGTCCAAAAGATCGACATCACTTGTTGTACTCACGATAATCTTTTGACCTGGTGCATTCCTGCCCCAATCAAAATAACAAAAGAAGATTAAAGGAGCTAATCAGGAAGTTTGGATGAACTTACGAAGTCCCAAGCAAGGAAGTTATATTTGGATGTAGTAAATACCTTTCATTTGCACTGGCATCACCAACATCTCCCTCAACAGCTCCTATCTCATCGTCACCTTCTTCCCGGCTATCACCCGAACCAGACAATTGCTCAACTGCTTCTTCCCTCGTTGGTGATAAACGATCCACCATGGTGCCAACTGATGTTGTAGGTTTTCCATTATAACCTTGACTGTCTAATTGCGATCTAACTGAAACCTTCTCAGTGTCACTGAAATAATCTAACTCATTCAACAAACCACCACAATCTTTAAACCTCTTCGAGGGGCGTTCATGACAGTGCTGACCTCTATAAACTATTTTAATAATTCGTCCATCTAAAGAGTGCTCCACATTTTTCCTGACTGAACAGTTGAGGGTACATTTGTAATAGCTCCTCGGATACTTCCCACCCTTGACTGCCTTCTGTCCATACTTGCGCCAATTGTAGCCATCATCAGCAGGTCTATCCAGAGCGATGGATGAACCTTGGAGCATTTGCAAAACTCCAGTTGATCCAGTGTTGATACTATCTATATGTGATGGCAAAGTCGGCATACCCTGCATGGAGGCCGCGGTCATAGAAGAACTGACATGTTGAGATGTCGGCGCTGGAGTCACCACTGAGAAAGAAGAATTGTCCGCTTGATCGAGTATACTGTACTTTGAGTAAGCTAACTGAGGTGTAATCTTGGGATGTAATCCTCCCCCCAGTTTTTCCTGCAACTCTGTCTTTTGAGCTACTTGTGCTGCTAGGCGTGCTAGGTCTTGCTCATGGAACACATCAAAGTTGTCCTGCAGAAGGAGAAGATATGCATAGTAGTTTCAGTGAAACATAGTGCAATTATAACTGTAACCATGTAAGACATAGCATTAGATTTTTTTTAAGGATCCAGCAAACATCGGAGCTGATCCACAGGCCCGGCCTTGGGGGGGCGGCCGCCTCGGGCCCCCGGAATCAAGGGGTCTCCCAAGTCCGGGCTAGCTATATCTGTTGCGGCGGCGCGCCATTAGATCGGCTGAAGGATTTCTCTCGTACGATTGAAGAAGATGAGACGAACCATTAGGGCTCATTTGATTCAAAGGAAGTTCATAGGATTTTTGTAGGATTTTATCCTATAGGAATTTTTCCTACGTTAGTCATTTGATTCATAGGAATACTTTCTATAGGAATTTTTCCCATAGGAATCTTTGTACTACATCCTATAGGAATTCTACCATTCACTCCAACCACTTTTTACAATTCCTTTGCTTTTCCTTTGCCATCAAACACAAACTACTCTTTTCATAGGATTCAAATAGACATGACATTCCAATCCTATAGGATTCTTAGTCCTACATTTTTCCTATCCTATGAATCGAAAGAGCACTTAGGATTTAGGAACGAAGGCAGATCTTGGGCCCTTTTTCCTTCTGTTAGCTTGGGCCCTATTTGTTTAGTTAATTTGGGCCTTTTTCTTTTACTTGCTACGATGGGACTAACAGATGTGGGGCCCATGGGCTATACCAAACTGGAAAACCATCCAGGAAATGCAACACGGTCAACGCATTTCCTGCTCAGAAAGAAAAAAGTTGACGCGGGTTCTCAAAAAAAAAAGTCGACGCGTTTTTCATTTAATATCATTTCTGTAATACTTGGAAAAGGTGGAAAATACTCCCTCCGTATAAAATATAAGATTTCTAGACATTTTCTGCTATCTAGACAGGTTTTAGTGCAAGGCTATGACTATGTAAAGTATAATTTATGTAATGCTTGGCAAAGGTGGAAAATACAACGCATTTGATTCTTCCACTACCCAGAATAAGGAAAAATTAAAACTCATTCATTCGGGAACATATCTGTTTATTTTAAATTTGTTGCAACGCACCGGTATTCATCTAGTATATACATAGTGGCTCTAAGGCAAAGGAAAAACTAAAAGAATCACATAGAAATAAAGAAAAGGTCTCCAGGACAGGATCCTGATGGTTCATGGCTGTTTCCACAAGTTTCTTTGCTCCCACAAATGCACACACGCGGGTTTCATCGCGGATTAACTGGACTAAGTGTTGCACCGAGCATTGCAGTTTCCATAAGATCCTATTGCTCCATTTCTTTCAAACAACTATAGTCATTGCTGGTTACAATCAAGCGTGGAAATCTGCACAATCGATGTGATATTCAACAAACCTCGATGCAGAGATATCAAGGGCAAGAATCATTGCCGTGGGCCATATGATTTCTACCATTGATTGACGAAGGAAATAATCAGGTTCCTTGAAGCTTTCAAAATGGGAGAAGAGGTCAAGGGGCACCGCTGAGACACTGACGCCTCAATGCTCAGATGTTGTAACTAAATCGACCCCAGACCTACTCAACCACCTCAGGAAAACTCAACATCATGGTTTTGCAAATATTCTCGTCGGTTACTTGTCTATTTTGACCTCTCGCATATGGTTTTCTCCAAGGAAAAAATAGGGGACCGCAGCCGTTGTCAGAGATACAAAAGGCCCGGCGCACATCTACCTAGCTGTTGGAGGATCGATCTCAAAAACAAAAAAGGCTATTGGAGGATCTCAGGCCGTACCGTGCACGGACCCGCAATTAAATTTGAGGAACGTGCAATGCAGGTGATTCGCGGCGGGGCAAGCTGGTCCCGCTCCTGTTGGGGTGTCCAAGGCGTATCACTCGTTCCAGGGATCGAGCGAGAGGTTGGAGTGGTGCAGACAACGGAAGGAAACACCCATTGCCCGGCCAAAAATAGCAAACGCGGAGAGTCACAGGATGGGGCAAAAAAACAAAAGAAAATCGGCCCTGTTCATACAAATTCAGTATATACAGGAGTATCTCGAGCTACAGGGACGATTAATTAACCGAACAACGAATAAAGCAAGCAGCATCGAGGGGGAACAAAGCGTGCGTGGTAAAGGGGCGGTGGGGGATTGAGGTCGATCGATCGGTACCTGGTGGGGGTACCCGAGTAGCGCGGCGGCGCGGAGCGGCGGAGGGGAAGGGAGCTGCGGGAGCGAGCCCCCGAAGAAGCCCAACACCTGCTCGTCGGAGAAGAGGCCGCCGTCGAGGGCGGGGGGCGTGGCCCAGGGGCCTCCGCCGTCGCCGATGCCTGACCACTGGCCCGCCGCCATGAGGAGCGAGATCGAGGACTGGAGGGAGACTTTCCGCCGCGAGATTGCGAAGTGCGAGCGGTGCCCGTGGTTGCGTCTGTCCCGTCGAGGTGAGGGAGTAGTTTATGGATGGAGGCTGCTGGCTCGGGAGTGTGCGGGGGAGGCAACGCCGCTCGCACTCGCGGCAAGAGGGAAGCTCGTCTGTCGCTCGCTCCAGCCTCCCAATATTTTTTTTAGAAAAAGGCACAAGGCCCAACCTTAAATTAATAAGCCAAGGGTCACACACGAACACGTAACCCGGATATTTTCTGATGCCTAGAGTCGAGAAGAACCCTGGATCTAAATCTTCTATGCAATTTAATTTTATTCAGTGTTAGCTTTGTGTGTTGATGATATTTGGCGCGCATAATAAGGGTCGCATGACTCTATTTCATCCGGGTGTTGTGACATTGGAGAGCCCATAGTGTTTTGTTTCTGTGGATCGTCAGTTCTAAATTTGGTGGTTTTTTGTATGATGTTTTGCCGGTCTTGGTGGTGGTGACATCAATGGTAGCGTCATTTTTTTTGTGTTTCTTCTTTTGTGTCCGTAACTTCTTATCAAGTAGTATGGGCCTTATAAAGGGTGTTTCTCCGGCCACTTAGTAAGTTGTCACCCACTAGGGGCGGTGACTCAAACGGCTCTTCAAAATCTTTAAGGCTTATACAACATGTGCGGTTTTGCTTTAATGTGATTTGATCGCCCGAGTGTGGGAGGAATTTCGAGATGCAGAAAGAGGAGATATAGACAACGACTTCAAAGATCTTTAATACAACTTCTAATTACCTTCGGTGGGAATCTTTTTTCGCATGTATTATACGTTATTCGATTTGGTATACTTTGGTTAATTAATAAAATAAGTAAGAGACTTTCTAAACAAAAAAACTAAAATAATGACCAACACTAAAAAGGCTAAAAAGAATGACCAACGCTAAAGCTAAAAGTGAAGAAAAATACAATAAGAGAACGCCCACAGTCGTCCTCTTCAAATAAGGCACCACATAAATCATCTTGACTTCAGATGAAGCCACACATTCCATATCAAAGTAGGAATGGCAACCTACACTTTCTTGCAAAACGAACAATTGCGTCTTGATTACCCAAAAGTGTCTAATCTATGGGTGTAAAGATAAGGTGTCACCTAGAGGGGGAGAGGTAAATAGGTGACTTAAATTATTTACAGATTTAGCTTTACCCTAATACAGAATTAAACTACCTATATACTTGTCATAATCTTAAATATGGTAGACAACTATTTGCACCAACAACATATATCTCAACATGATATAACAAGCAAACAATTCAAACTTTACACACAATATATCAATAGTTTCAATTATGATTTGCAAAATGTAAATGATACAAGAGCAAACCGATATATTTCTCGGAGTTCAAACATCCACCAATATCCTACTCTCCATGGGTGAGGCCGTGGCAAACCCCCACAACAATCTTTACGCCACCTCCAAAGTCGCACGAGCTCCGCACCCCATTGCCTTCCCTCGCACGCAACTGGGTGGCTATGAAGAAACGGTCGATTCGGCCATTCCTATGTGGCTATGCTGCTGACTGCTTTACGGTTCTTGCTAGTGGTCGAGGAAACCAAACAAGTCCAAATTGGCTCCCCAAAGTTTGCATGGACCTAATGCAAAAAACAACACACTCCCAAGTGTTTGCGCATCTCCGAGCATCCACGCCACCATGCTCGACTAGGAGGGACTACCCACCCCCCTCCCCCGCCCACACAGACACACCAATGTCATAGCTTTAGGACTTGTCGTGCGTTTTACACTTAGATTTAATGCATAATTCTAACAGAAATGCTACATCTTGATTGTTTGAGTAGAAAATGGAGACTGAGCATGAAATCGACAATAATAATACTCATGCATGCTTTTCTGCCATAGTAATTTTTGCATCGTTCCAAATCAATGAATTATTGATACCAAACACTTAAAACCATAGGAAATACAGGGTCCCAAATGTCACAGATACGTAGTAGTAACCAGATATGCTACACCCAGCAATCACTGCACTTGACTCAGGCTTAGGTGAATTGTCTCGATAGCATTGCTTCTTGATACATAGTCTTTTTTTATCTCCGTTTATCTTGCCCATCATTAGAGGAAGTTACCTAGGGCCAACATCTTTCACTGCGTTGATCTGTTCCTCTCCCATGGCCGACATGACCGTCAACGCAAGATCCTTCCCCTCCGCAAATCCATCCTTGAGCTGAATTGCCAAGTAGATTTATCGAGTAAGCAATTTGGACAGTCTTACCACATAACAAGTAATGTCTAAGGCATATATGTTATTAACAATACATAAATGATGAAGCAGAAGAAATCATGTTAACAGTAGAGGTGGAATGAGAATATCAGCAGTGCCTGCAGGCAGGTCGAGAAGCTGGCCTCAAGACAGGTCGACAGGGGTGGTAAGTCAACAGCGAGAAAATTTCCAAATAGGAGTTTTATTCATGTATGCACTTCAAAATTGACATACTGAAGTAAGAGAATACAACAAGCTTACAATCACTACACAAAAAAGAGCAACAAACGAGGCAGCCTCGTATGCAAGAGAAACCATGGAGCACCAAGCTCACATCACTATACACAGCCAGACATATCATTTGGATTTTAGTGCGACTACTATGCATGTATGCGGCAACCATGTAGGATCATAGTGAAGAATGAATGAAATCTCTGTTTCCCACAACCAAAAGAAAGAAAGAAAACAGATGACACGGCATATAGAAAAAGGGGTGGACCTACTGCATATATAAACATCAAATCAGTCAATCAATCAAGATACTTTGAGAAAAAGGTGGCACAGATGTTCTAAAATTCTCCTTAAAGTAGAAATAATAGATATGGCCTATTATTGTGCAATAACATGAAGTCCAACTAAAGTTGATAAGTAAGATCAGAACGGCACCAACTGCGATATATTGGGGTACAAAGAGAACTAATAGAGTCTAACGGGTGAATAATTCATGCTATAACAAAAAAACAGATGATTAAGATACATCCTTATCATGGATGGACATATGTAAATATATAAAAATATGTTTAATTTTTTTAAAACATACCTGGGTCAGGATAGCCTCATCAGTAGGGAGTTTAAGATCATCCTTAGTGTTACCATTCTCAGTAAGAAGACTCACCTGAAAACAAAAACATAATATAACTATCTAATCCAACATTTATACACAAAGAAAAGAAATTTTTGACTGATTGCTAGAACATACAAATCCGTCCTCTGATATGTCAATAAGCTGATACTCAGTACGATCCACATGTGGTACCTGAAAAATAAAGTGGAATGGTGAGCTAACTGTAGACTAAACCAACCAGAGTTCTTAACTGAACATTCATATATCATAACTTACATCACAGTTGTGGGATGAAGGAACAATATCCTCAAGCTTTTTACCATTGAATATATCAATCGCAACAAAGTGGCACTTAGCATGACCATGCTTACCAGTCTTTGATGTAGAAACTTCAACCACCTGCAGCATAAGTTTATTCAGCACAATGTGATCAGGCAAAAGACCGAGAATTTGGAGCAATAGAAACACCACATATTTCAGGCTTCAGCCTGATATTTGTATTACTGATCATAATGGCAGCAGTTACAGGAAACATTAGGACAAGAGGAGGTGATGAAATATGTACTAAAAAGGTGACAAAACTACCATCACGATGGGTGTGCTACTGATACCTAACTCACAGAGTGCAGACTGCAGACCAAACTAATAACTAAAGAGGGAAAAGGTAGTTCTGGCTGTTGGGTCAGTTATCTGTTTGGGCATGTGAAATTTTAAATTCTTTCCACGGAAACATAACATAATTATGTCTGAGGCTTTCATTGAAAAGGACAGATTTCTTTCTGTGGTAATCGATTGGCGAAGAAAGCTATCTTTGGTCTATGAGTCTATCCACATTTTGGAAGCTTATAATCCCCATCCTAATAGATATCCATGCACGAAACCTAAATTCCATCCAAATAGACAGAGTTCCCTTACACTTCAATTACAATGTAAAATGTCCAACATGTAGTAGCCAAATGAAACCAACTGTATAACTGAAAATAGCCTAAGTGGAAAACCTTTTTGTACCAAAATAATTTCTCCTACCCCCCAAAATAGTCTAGGATTTTTTATTTCAATATTAGGGACTGAGGGAGACATTCGTAGCAAGCTTAGTTGTACCATATAAAACATGTTTCTTACAAGAGGATGTATCATCCATGATCAGATTGGTCGACTGAAATAGTCATCCCTCTTTTTTTTTATACTTTCAGTCTCGAGTCGATTTGCACTTTCGGGTTCTGTATGGCTGTGTATTAGTCATTGAAAGATGTGAACCAGCTCAAAGAGTAGAACTGTAGAAGTGAACCTATAGGACACACATGGATTATTTATTTATTGGGAGGGATGTCTATTTTAACCATCTTGAGGGGATCAGTTGGTTCCTTCACAAACCACTATCTCTAATTTGAACGAATTCAGCCATACGCGGATAGCCAAAACAGCTCTCAACTACGAAGTAGTATTAGCAGAAAACAATAACAGCATCCAGCCATACGCGGATAGCCAGGTTTCACCACCCCAAAACGATGCACTCACGGACTCACCACTCCTCATTATAGAACGGCTAGAACGACTTCACGCACGCTAATCAACATTGGCGATCGCACGACAGAATAGACAGTACCAGCATCCAATCGTAATCGAGGTAATATATTTACCTTGCAGGGGCGGTTCTTGATGACGATGTGGCCGCCTTGCGGATGGCGCCGGCCTGCATCGGGTAGGTCTTGGACGCCCCGGCGTCGGCCTTGGACTCGAAGTGGTGCTCTTCGGAGTCCGACATGGCGACCTTAGCTGGTAAGCTAGCTTCCCCCTGATCAGATCATCAAATCCAAAGCAGCAAGATCAGTCGCCGCAGCTCCAAATCATTAAAACCTTATCCACTACACAACCGAACTGCCGAATTGGGAACTGAATTCCCCAAAATTCACCTGGTCTGGATGGATCACGGCACGCGAGCAGGAGGGAAGGGAGAGAGGGAGCGGCCCGGATGATAAGTGATAAGCTCGCGGCGAATCTTAGGGCTGGAGTACATTTATAACGTTAATAACAGCGCGTGTGCACCGGCCGGTCCTACCTCTGTTGATTGCGCCTGTGTGGATGACGGCGGGGCTAGCTATAATCCGGACCCACACGTCGGCAGAGCACAACTTTATCTTCAGGTAGATTGATTTGAGCTGAGAGTTTGGTCGGGGGATCGGGACAGGTGTACGGCGGCGGAGGCCGGGCATCTCTTCGCGTTCGGACCACGCCATGACGCCATGGTGGGGCGGCGCGAAGCATCTTGCTCCCAATTCTTTCCTTTGCTTTTCTTCCCTCCTTTGTGCCTTCTTTTCGCTGATCGGTGATCAGAAAACTTAAGTCAAATATCCGATTCCGATTGGATAGGAATTCCGTCGGGGGACGTCATAGGCGCACGCACTGTTCTGGGATGATTGTCACGTTGGACGGCGTGTATGGATTCACATTGCTAATAGCAAGGGCAATTGTACACCCAATTGCTGGTAATAACTTAGTGTCATGTACTCTCTCCGTTTCATAATGTAAGATGTTTTAGGTGTTACCATGCATGTCTACATTCATACTAAAAAGAATGTACACATTCACTAAAAAGTGTCTACATATATGTGTGTGCATGTGAATGTGGAAAATGGGTAAAATATCTTATATTGTGGAACGGAGGGAGTAGTCAATATAACCTAGTGGACGGTGTGTGAGGCATTGCTAATGGTTCACAGCTTCATTTGTATCCCATCTCCATTTGTTGTCTTGCTGAAGAAGTTCAATCACTACTAATATGGTACCGTCTGAATCTCAGTCTCTTTAGATCATCTCTAACAGATGCCCTATATTAACAGCGGTGCTCTAAAAACCGTCTTTTATGACATGAAAGGGCAAAAATCGACCTCCATTAGATGCCCTATAATAAGGCTGCCCTAAAATTTGATCCTCTCTGCCCAAGTATGGGCAGCTCGGACGTGTCCTATCCTAAAAAAATCAGCCGCGCGCGAAGGTAACTGTCACCCGGAAGTTTCATTTTCCTCCCAATTCCCTTTTGACCACCTCTGCCGCCGGCCAAATCCGGCGACTCCCGGCATCGCCGCTGACCGGAACAGCTCACTCTTGACGTTCCCTACCGATTTCCTAGGTCGCCGGCCGGTTCCGCCGCTCCGGCGAGCTCCTCGAGGTGGCCAAGCGGCCGAGACGTAGGGAGCTGGTGGCACGCGGGGAGGTCGGGCCTCTCGTCAGCGCCGGCACGGGCGCATAGGCGGAGGTCGAGCTGCTGCGCGCGCGGGCGGTCGTGCCCCGCTTCCTCCAGCTCGCTCGATCTGGTCGGCGATCTAGCCTTCCGCGCGGAGGTTGACTTCGATCTGGCGTCTGCGCGCGAGCTGTACCTGCGGATCGATCGATGACTAAACTAGCTGCTGGATCGCTAGTCGCTGTTGTTATCACGTATGATCGATGGCTAAACTAGCTGCTGGATCGCTAGTCGTTGTTGCTATCAGGTAGGATCGATGGATCGATGGATAGCTAGCTAGCTGCTGTTGCTATCACCTAGGATCGATCCATAGACAGCTAACTGTACACCGTCGGATGTGTTTTCCTCACTCACTAACGTTTGATCTAGTTTAGGGCACTGATTTTAGGGCATCTGTTAGAGAGCCTGTGTCGGGCATCTGGTAAAGTAGAATTTGTTTTCCCTAAAAACGTTAAAATAGGTGCCCTATAATTAAAAAGTGGTGCCTAATTTAGGACATCTGTTAGAGATGCTCTTAGAAAAAAGTCTAGAGAAAAGTGCAACCGTGAAAGTTGCACTTTTATAGTTGCACTTTTTCTAACCTAGATTTACACTAGAGTTGCACTTTTCCGAAAGCCAATGAGACTTAAAAGAAAAAAAACTAAGAATGAGCAAATCTCTTCTAATATTGTGCCTGAGCGCGTCTCCACCGGCACTCCTAATAACGCCTCAATAGGGCTATTGGGCGCGCCGACACCAAAACGTCCCCCACCGGGCCGCCCAATAGCGGCAAAGTTGTCGGACAGGCCCAATAGAGCGCCCGGCAACCCCGCTTCGCGCCTCGTCTGTAGGGAGGCAACTGGGGGCGCCGGCAACCGCGGTAACGCACGCCATGTCGGATTCTGACGCACGGGTACAACACGGTAGCGACGCAACCAGTTATTTTCTTCCCCATCGTCCCTTCCATGATGAACTACCACACGGTGGCGACCAAATCGCCGCCTCCGCCGCCCCTTTCGACGCTGCTCCACCCTGCGCTACGCTCGCCGCAACATCCCCCGCTCTACCCGTCTATCTCGTCGTCGTCTCTTCTCATTCTGGCCAAAAGTCTTTGGTCGGCCTCTATGCCGCCACCACCGCCCAGGAACACCTCACCCGCAAGGTGTTCGTCGCATTGACAAGGTCGGTTTTTTGGGATTTTTTTTGCTTTCTTTTAAAATTACATAGTGGTTGTTTAACCTATCTAATTTTAGTAGATGGATATCGATGACGAGCTGGAGATGGCCGGTGCAATGCTCACCACCCATGCCACCGCAATCGCCGAGCTTGATTAGCACTTGGCGATCATCACTTGCCTTGTTGGTTTGCTAGGCGAGATAAATGCCACTCCTCGGATTGGAGGTTCGAAGCCAGGGAAGAGTAAGAACAAACATCGCGAACGGATGGAGGATCATGTGACGTTGTATCAAGACTACTTCGCCAATGATGCCACACATGGGGCGAAGGAATTTCGGCGGCGGTTTAGGATGAACAAGGAGCTATTCATGCGGATTGTGGGAGGGCGTGTGGGAGTATGATGCCTACTTCAAACTCAAGAGAGAATGCACCGGGCTGGTTGGTTTTCTTCTATATAGAAATGCATAGCTCCCATGAGATGTCTTGCCTATGGAGCTCATGCAGATACATTGGACGACTACCTCCGCATGACTGAATACGTCATGTATTATAGACGATTGCAACAATACCACATTCACAAAAGTGCAAGTAGGGTCTTACATGTGCTTTTTCCATTTTGTTTGTTGCTATCTATATATTTGCACTTTTCAACTACACTATAAGGTGCAAACAATATTGCAAATGTATATTTACCTCATCCAGAAAAATGAAACCATATTTCTATATGTTTTTCCATTTTTTGTGTTCTTATTTATAAGTTGTACTTTTGAGCAAATCATAGTTGCCTTTTTTTTATAAATGTGCAGCTACCTCACGAGAAAAGTGCAAAAAATGTGTTCTTGTTTAAGCACTAGATCCGAACGGCGTGGCTCGCCGCGCGGCACTTGTTAGTTCTTTGAATTTTTTGCCCGTGGTTCCCACAATTTATACATATCATTAAAAGGATAGTTTATATCCATATGTATTTAATCACAGGTCTATAGATTTGAAGGCATGTTTTCCGCCTATTATTAAATGAATAATCAGAACATCATACAATAAAAATATTAAGAAACGGAAGATCAAACCAATGCTGAAGCACATGGGGAAAGTAATATAGAAATTCACACCGCATTTAATACATAAGTTTTAATCACATGGAAGTAGTACTAAATATATAAGTTTCGATCAGTTTGGAAACACGACCGCAAACACCTGATGAGTTGTGTAACCAACACCGATTCTAAAAGGCAGAGGCAGCTGGTCTCAACAGACAACATTAACAATGAGACATTCGGTAATGGTGACCTGGACGGTGGAACCAGAATATCACCTAGCACAGATTTTTGAGGCAGTCATGGACTTAGACGATGAACATGCAAAATAAGTCTGATCTAACAAAGTTCAGAATTAATCGAGGGTAGCTATGTGGACTGATTTAACAATAAGTATTGTTTGGTCAAACCTTAAGGAGTAGCATTTCTGCGGGGTAACCTAGTTTCTATATTTCTTCGCTAGACCACAACCTCTACCAGCATGGATCGACGGCTCTTCTTCAAGATGCTTGTTTAGCGGAAGTGTTTCGATTGTAGTTTCCTCGTTTTTGCCTAGCGTGCAGACATATATTCCTTATTAGCAGCACTCTGAAACATGGAAGTAAAAATTATGCCATTAGCAGACATATTCCTTATTTTACACAGTCAAGGGAAAACATGCTTTAACAATTCCACTAAACATTTTGGTACATGACATTGGAGACGATTGTTGCTTAATGGAACAATCCAAAAGCACAATCATGAGTATGGTGTTAAACAGTTTCCATAGATCGGTTGGCTAGACACATAAGTTCCACTTCAATAGAACTACACCAGCCAAATTAAATCTTCACAAACAGCGAACACGTAGTTTAGTCCACAAAACAAAACAAAATTATTAGCATTGTCACTTTTGCAACTCACACAAACCATTGGTAGAGAACAGAACTAAGCCAACATTTATATGAACTTGTTGCTTCCTTAGAACACATGTGTCATTATCCCATGTGTTAAAACATGTCTCAATACAAAGCTAGAAAATGGTAGCCTTATTAGCTGATATGATCATGATTCAGAATTTAGGAATGCAGCAAAGGCAACCAATTATGTAAACATGAGAAGGGCGACGCCAAAATTCAAAAGGTAAAAGAATAAATGTTCTTGCGGAAGCGAAGCATCCCATAATTAACCAGGAAGCAACACCACACTATACCATGCAGGAGAACAAAAATTATAGTTCTTCATATCAGTTATATAACACCAAGCAAAATCAAATAACCATTATTGTTGTCAGAACCTATCAGTTCCCTCTTACATTTTGAGATTAAGCATTCATTGCTCAACTCATTGAATTATGCACAAAGGGCAACAAAACCCAGTTAGTTGTCAACCTACCTATGGTTAATGAAATCTCCTATGCTAACCTAATAAGAAAGACATGAACGTGCTATTAGCACACTGAAAAGATCAGGAATGAGCAATGCCATATAATATCATCATGTTCATGGGCTAACAAACAATGCAAAAAAAGGCCAAATACCAAATGTATTTTGTGCCTTGTCAGTGGAATTAGTGCCTTCCTATATGGATGTCTGAATAATACTTCCTACTATTGGCTCATTCAGAAAAAGAGATCCAAATGGCTCACATAGCAGACAGATAAAGAGAACAGGAGGATAACAACAACTATTTCTTACCACCATGGATACTAACAGCCATTTCGTACCTTCATGTATAGACCAGATGGGGGAGAGCTACGTGAGAAGACCAACGGCAAGATAAATGACGATGAACCCTGTTCCTGACCAGCAAGAGAAATGAGATTAAAAAGGTGATAATACTGAATCTTTAACACAGTCAACACAAAACCGAGAACATGCTGACTCATAACAACTGTAGGTCTGCAGTCACACAATTCCAAATAATTTCAATACAGGACAGAAGCGTCAACAATAATATGTAGGTTGTAAAATATAATTAACTTGCTTATCAATGCAGAGTAAAACAGTTGTGGTACCAATTATCCATTGCTATACACGCGACAGTGACCAATTTAGTATATCAAGCATTTTCAGTTCAGTACACCTCGGCTGGGCATCATCACTTATCACAATGGAGGACATAACGACGACATGGCTGACTGCCCTATAGCTCCAACCTGTCAATAGAAGAGCACAATGCAGTTTTAATTCAAATACTAAATATACAAATAAACGATCTTAGAAGAAATTAACAAATTAAATACATAGCACACCAACGGTTGTAAAACATGATGACAACAGTAATGATTGACAAAGAACTAGTAGCATGAAAAAACAATGGATGGTACATGGCCATCTCCCGCCGTTGCTCGAGCCCATGCGGGATCTGGTTCATGCATAATTAAGGAACTATGAAAAGACGGCTTTTCCCAAACATAAGAAAGCTCACTCAATTGAGTAAGACAGGAAAAATGGTTCTAAGAATGAGAAAGAAATGTAGTTATTCAGAAGGCAACATAGGTATAGCAGGTCTTAAAAAGTAACTGGGATGCAGTGTAATGCTTTGACTGAATTTTCTAAACAGCGGATACAAATCAAATAGATGCAAACTGTGATATAATAGTGAAAGGTTTAACCATCCAAGTATAATGATATCATGAATAGAGATTACTAATCAATATAGTCAGGTATGTGACTCAATTCACTCCTATTTCAACAAAAAATCAAGCAGGAAAGTTAAATCACGTTGACTGAAACAATAGAGCAAGCAAAAGGTATAATATGCACAACAGTTTATTCTCCATAACACACATGAAAGAGCATTTTAAAATTTCAATAATACAACACTAACCTTTGAAGGCCATTAAATAACAACTTTCAGAAGGAAGAGAGGCAGCAATACTTGATACGTGCAACCTAATATAGAGAAATTTTAATTCACAAAGACTTTCAACAAAACAAATGATTTGATAATTCCATCAAGCAGATGATGCAGCTGAAAATGAAAGATAGGATGGACTATGGCATGAAGTGGTGAGAGGTACCTTGTAGGCGATGAAATCAAAATCATGCCAGACCTGCAACATTAAAGAAATCCACATTATGAGTTGAAAGGTGTCATTTATTTGGTTTCAAATGGGGCAGTAGAAGCAGAAAAGGTTGATACTCACTTTAGGAAGAGTATGGAGCAGAGACCAAGGACACTGCAGCGTGTGTGCGGCAGCAACAAAAATTCCATCCTGGCAAAAAAATGGATGTCGTCATTCATGAAAAATATACCATGATGGACCAAATCCTATATTCATAACTTTATTTAGATGGAGGTTATGAACTATATCAATGCGAATGTCCAGCTACAATTTTTCTTACCATGAATCAATAATTGAAAGCAAGCATGAACAAATCTCAACCAACACAGGTCATGTAGCAAGATTCAAGAAAGAAGAGCAGGTGGTACCTGTACCTCGTGCGGCCTGTCGTGTCTTGATCTAGTCACATCGCGTTGTCAAGGTGCCTTTTATCTCCACAAGCATGGTCATACTACTGTCTGAGACGCTGAAGAAAGAAGGGGATCATTAGTTCACACACACACGCACACACAAATGAAAACATAGAGAGGTGAGACGAACCTGCAATCACCAACACCGTCAAGGTTCAGCTCCAAATACCCAGTTTCGTCGCAGCATAGGGGCCAAATCAACATAACCATAGGAGAGAACGATGGCTTAGTCAAGGTCCATGCGCAGCAAAGTCAAGGGACTCCTGTTGTGGAAGCTGAGGGGACAGGACGTCGACGATGGCCTCCTTGTCTCTGTATAGAAAAAAAATCTTCAGGTCACAGTCAAAGATACAATCAACTGTTTCCGTATTCAATTTTCAGTTTCAAAGTGTAGCAGAATACAAATTCAAATTTAGCTTATGGCTGGGCCACAGAAAAAATTAAAATCTACGTCTTGAATATAGTTGAAATCATCCTCAACCAACATCTAATACGAAGGAGCTCACAAATTATTTAAGATGCCATCTTTATATGGTCTAGAAATCTAGAGATATGTTGCATGCGAAGCAGAAGTGAGTGAATCAAATCCAAGACTATTTATTGTTATTAACAACGTGTATAACTTTAAAATATGCAGGAAAATTATCTAAGAGAAAACCTCGCATAACTTTTGTCACAGAATTTAACGTTTTCCAGCGTATTTGTACATTTCAGTTCTAAGGGGCAGTTGTTGCATCCCATTCACAACCTCCTGCAGTGTAACTTCATGAAGGTTGGAAAATGGGTTTGGGTTTAGAGATTTTCGGGGTTTAGAAAGGCTATGGGAGGAAAACAATTGCTTACCTATGTCCGTTAGAATCTGGAACAGATGCATGCAAACCTTGCCGGTTTGCCTACAATTTGTACATCCTGCTCAAAAGAAATTTCAGAGTAAATATATATACAATTAGCTTGGCTGCTGTCATTGTTTGTCTCACTGAATCTTTTAAAATCGTAAGCCGATTCATCAAGTCAACAGAAGTAATTAGCAAGCTGGACGAATTAATAATATTAGATCAACCATAATATCCTAATGGACGAATTAATAATATTTGTTCATCACAGCAGGTAGGAAATGGTGCATCGAATATTATAATGGAAGAATTAATCATAATAAATCAACGCTTGGGAGCCAAATATTATACACAGTAAGAAAATCAAACCATTTTAGCACATCCAGCTGGCCTAGCAATCTAAGAATCTGCTTCTGCCTCTATGAAAGGACAAGGATGTCGCCTGGGGGGGTGAATAGGCGATTTAAAACTTTTCCGGTTTAGTCTTGATAAATGCGGAATAAAACTAGGTGTTTTAATTTAACAAGCACACAACCTAAATATACTAGGTTCACCTATGTGCACCAACAACTTATGCTAAGCAAGACAAGTAACAAGGTGATAGCAAGATAAAGACTTCAAGCACGAAGGCTATCACAATGTAAATTGCACAAGTAAAGAGCTCGGGTATAGAAATAACCGAGGCACGCGGAGACGATGATGTATTCCCGAGCTCCTCCTTTTGAGGGGAGTACGTCTCGTTGGAGGGGTGTGAGTTTCAAACTCAAGACGCCACAAATGGCCTCACCCTATTCTCCGATAAACCTCGCACAAAAGTTCGGTTCACCTTCCACTATTGATTTCCTTTTGGGCGGAAATCGAGTCCCTTACAACAATCTTGAGGCACAACCCACAAAAGGATTGGGAGCTTCCAAGTGACCACAAAAGGTCTCAATCACCGTCTAGGGTCCAACGACCCAAGAGTAACAAGCTCACGAACTTTCACTTCCACGAATCCTCGTGGAGAGAGCAAACCGATGCACAAAAGCAATGGCAAGAGCACAAGTGCTCAAATCCTTCATTCTCAAATCTCACCAAAAGCAACTAATACTTATGGGGGAGAAGAGAGGAAGAACAAAGAAGAACTCAACAAATGGAACTTCAAGAACTAGATCAAAAGGGTTTCCCTCACTTAGAGGAGAGATGGATTGGTGGAAATGTAGATCTAGTTCTCCTCTCTCTTTTCCCTCAAAGATATGCAAAATCATGGGATGAATTGAGAGAGGGGCAAGCTCTCCAAGGTCAACAATGGTGGGGGAGAGAGAGAGAAAAACATGCTGGGCAAAGCTGGCTGACTGGAGGTAGGTGGAGGGGTTTTTATACCCCTCCCAGAAATGTAGCCGTTGCAGAGAGGGGAGTCGGATATTCCGACACAAGTCAGGATCGGATAATCCGATGGATCGGATAATCCGAGTCAATCTGTATCGGATATTCCGACAACCTCCAGAGGGCCATAAAACTGGTTGCTTGAAGTCCTTAGCCGATTTCGAGAAAAACCTTGAGAGTCGGATATTCCAAGTCAACTCTGGACAGGATTATCCGACAACCAACAGAGAGCCACAACACAGGTTTCTTTAAGTCCTTAGCCGAAAACGAGCACCCTTGGGGGCCGGATATTTCGGGTCAACTGGACCGGATTATCCGACAACCACCAGAACGAAAACTGCAAACCCAATAACTTTTACGTACGAAATCCAAATGAGGTGAAACCAATTTTGTCATGAAGATCACAACAAGTACCAAAACCCAACAAGTAGAAAAACCAAGTAAGAGCCAAGAAAGATGATATGCCAAGTATGCAAAGGTTTGAGCTCTCCACAAAGATGCGATCAAGTTACTCACTTGAGAGCCCCTCTTGATAGTACGGCAACTATCCTATAACCCGGTCTCCCACTAACACTATGAGACCGGTAAAATAGAAACCCTATCAAGATCATACCTTTGCCTTGCGCATACCACTTGAGCTAAATAATGACGATCTTGATCTCTTCAAGTGGGCCACCTTTCTTGATTGTGCTTTGTTTGGTGAAGACTCACATATCGCTCTCCCATACACCAAGATGGGAGTGCCTCTCTTAGGAACATCTTCACTAGACCATTATCTCCAAATGGGTTGCAAGCTTCAAGCATGAAATCTTCTAGATGCCCATCTTGAACTTGCACACCTCAATCTTGATGACGATCACCACTTGACGTCATCCTCCATGAGCTATAAGAAATCTTCATTTTGATGCAAGCCCATGGAGAGATACCTAACCCCAACAAAGGAATGTCACACACATAATGGGTTAGTTCACAAAGTTATATGGACAAATTCTTACCATACCATTGGATCACATGATCCCACATGGTATATCATTTAGCTTTGTGTGTTGATCAACTTGAATCTATTCTTTGCACTTAGTCTTGATCAACCTTGTATCTTTTCATCTTCTTGATCATATCAAATATGACCATTATAATCAATGATCTTGATGGCATACAACATTGAATCTAACACATGGAGTTCAAGTGATGCCAATGGACAAAGCTATAAGAATAACTCAACACAAACATTAGTCCATAAGGATTGTCATTAATTATCAAAACCATACATGGGGACACAATGCACTTTCACTCTATGCATGGCCATAAAGCACGACTTGCAAAAAAGCATTATAACATTATTTACACAATTATGCAGATAATATGTCTTTCCAATTTGTGAAATGTCTGTGTGCTTCTTGTCGAGTTTGAAAAACTGCCAAGTTATCCTGTGTTGTGTTAGTATGGTGTAAACTACTATGTTGTTACCCTTCTGCTTCAAAGTTCCAATATATCATTTGTTCGTTTCCTACAAATATGCTTTTAAATCTATAGACTTCTTATCATCTATCTGATCTCTGTACACATGCCAAATATGTTATAGTTTAGTACTTTGGGCACCTGGATTCTATTTGAGATCAACTGCAGTGGTGGCCGGTGTTGTCCCATCGCTGTTCCTTAAGAGGATGACATCAGACAACCTAGAAAGCAAATTAAAATTAGATTCTAATCTGCTAAGGAGGATGAACAAACAGAATGGGCATCACCTGCAAGAGAACACGGCAAGGTCAACATATGGAAATCCAATCTGAACGGATATGTAGCATCCTGCAATGGCTGCTCTCCCGTCGCTGATGACAACCACACGCGCTGCCGGACCAGACCGATGACATCTCGATGGGGGCGCCCAGCTCCTGCTCCAAAAGCAGAGAAACAACATCAAGACCTGGGCGATTAGGGGATTTTAAGTATGGTGGAGAGCTTACTGCGTACCAGAAAAAAAGGAGAGAGGAGATAGAAACCTGGGATTTGTTCGTGCTGCTGGCCGTGGATGCTCCCCGCTCCCTAGGCAGTTGTGATGCAAGCCGCCGTCCTTCTCGACAAACCGGCGCAGAGCACCGCTCCTCCGAGGCGCTCTCACGGCCATGCCCAGGGGCGAGGCCAACGGGCTGCTGCCTGTTGTCCGTCGTCCTTCCCCACGTACCGGGCCGTGGAGCCTTGCGGCGCTTGGAATGGGGAACAGAGGCGGGGCTGAAGAGGTCAGCGAGGCGGTGCTAGCGTCCGGTTGGGTATTCCCTGGCGGCGGCGGGCTGGACGGCGAGGGGAGCCAGGAGAAAGGGCGCGTGAGCGAGGCGGCGGGTCGGAGGAAGAGAGACGCGAGGGGATTGGACTTTGGAGGGGAGAGAGAACGCAGGGAATTGGCGCTGGCGGCTAGGGTGTTCCATCGGGCGGGCGCGGCTTATATACCCCCGCGCTGTAAGAAATCGACGGCCAAGATCGCGCGTAAATCCTTATCGACGGTCAGAATGATCTAAACTCTGAGAAGCCCCATGTTTCCCCCAAGAATGTAATCTTTAGATGACAGCAACGGGTCGTGATGGGCTACACAATTTCGAGAGAGAGAAAACCCTATATACGGGCCGCTTGAGAGTATATAAGTACGAGCGAATGCTTGCGACATAGTATGGATCAGTAGTACCGCGTAGTTAGTATGAGAGATATATAAAAAAGATCGAAACCTTGCCCGAATCGGTATTTATTTTCCACGTGGGCTTCTGGAAAGGAAACATGAGTTCGAAACGAACATGGAGCTCCTACTCTTTTTTTTTTGCGGGAAAGATCTGATGATCTTACAACAAGGTCCTTACAGAAAGATCCAGAACAAAGGAAAAAATACAACTTAGTCCAGCTGGAACCCGATGTTGACGACGAAGAACAGAATGTGCCGCCGGCGCGCCGCCGCTGCTCCTCCACAGACGCCTTGGATCAGGAGGAGTCCCTCTGCGGACGGGAAGTCGACGAACCTCGGCTCCAAGAAGCCTCCACCCTGCACCGCCATCGCCATCGCCTTGCCGTACATCACCATCACCTTCGAAAGCTTCAAACGCCCGGATCCACCGCAACTCGGACTCCGGTGAGGGAAGAGCACGCACAACAGCACCAGGGGCTGCGAGCGCGCACAAGGCGGCAGATCCGCGGCGGAGCTCTGCAGAGCACCACCACCGAAGAGGAGAACCTCCGCCCCAAAACGATACACCAACCGCGCCACCGTCTCCTCAACGCCGCCGGCATGGAACCTACTCAAGCCTACACTATGTACACGACGAGATCCGGGGTTCCCCCACCCTCCCGCCGCCGGAGCGGCCGGCGGAGGGAGGGGGAACCAACGAATCGCCGCCGGCGAGGTGGTTTGACTAGGGAGTTTCAGAAATCGCCTCTCCGGCACTGTAGCGGGGAGAGAGAGAGTCCAAGGTCATGGAGCTCCTACTCCAAATGTATATATAGCGACGGCCGAAACCAAACCCCTAACCCCTCTTTCATTCTCCTCCTCTCTATGCTTAGTCACCAACTTTAGATTTTTTATTTTTATTTTTGAGGATAAATTGATCATATATTCAGTTAGACATTGTTTACATTGTTGATTACAAACAATCCCCCTTAACAGCTAATTGAAAGCGGAGCCATCAGGGCTTTGGTAAGCCCAATCCGGGCGATACGAAATGAATATAGTTTTATATTAAAAAATTATACTTCAAACTTATTTTTAGCATGCTATGGTATTAGCGAGTATATATTTTTTTTGTTACATATTTGGCAGAGTTAATCACATAGGAAAGTTTTTAATTATTAGATAAAATTTTGTTTGTTACAATATTCTGGTGTAAGTCTTTGAAAAATACATATGAACTGCGCTATATTTAAACAAATTTTGTTACATTATTCCCTTCATAAATTGTTTTGAAACCGCGTAAACTCTATTATACATATTTATGGTAGAATATCTCAAAAATGCCTTAATAGGTGTTTTACTATTGAGTAGGTAAGTGTATTTATAGAAATATCCATAGTATAAGTTGAAATTGGTAAGATTTTTTATTGGTTTTTTCCTCGTCAAATGTGTATATGGTGGTTTGAACATAAGTTGACTTGTTTATATGCCACGTATTGGTATTCAAATATCATTTTTAATGGTAATCATCGACCAATAAAAAATTACAATGCATTCTAAAAGTTCTGCATGCATACGATTTGATTACATGCTATGTTCGCGTGCAATGTGTTCGATATAATCTTTCATAAACAAGTTTTGCTTGTTGTCCCAGAATAAAAATCCATGCGCATAATTAACCATAAAAATATAGTCAACACAAATGTTAGTACAACTTGTACGACTTCTATGAGAGCAAGACTATCACCCTATAAACCCGCCTTCGTCGATTAGATTGATTTATTCCTGCATAGTGGTACACGATATTAATCCATGTGGACTTAATCTTACAAACTGATTGTTTTTATATTCAATAATATCTTCAACAATACGATGGTCAGTACTCTCAAAATTCACTAATATAAGGCGTTTTAGTTTTTTTAATATGCATGTATCTAGATGTGTTTCATTATGTAGGTTTACTCATTTCGGTCAATATCTAGTTCAAATTAAAATATCTAAAACATGTTATAATAGTGAACAGAGAGAATAATACATATTAATATCAGGGCCCTCCTTCTATCGGGCCCGGGGCAATCGCCTTGTTTGCCTAATCTATGGGCCAGCCCTGAATCATTCTACCAATCTAAATAGCAGAATAGTTTTTTTTTTACATGAAATAACAGAATAGTTCAGGAAACAAAGAAATCGCTTGTTTTATGTCAACATAGACACTCGAGCAGTTAGAGAGATCTTTGTCATGGCTGCTAATCTTCGAAACTGCAGTAGCACAGTCTAAAACTAGGATAGATAAGTCGAAGTCTTTGTTGATCGCTAGGTTCAGGTCTGTTAGGGTAGCTCGAGCTTCGGTTACCTCTACATTGGCACATCGTTTAATCACTTGGCCCGTGGCGGCGAGACTCGCTCCTATATGATCCTCGGCAAGGTCACCTATTGCGGAATCACCAAACTCGAGAACACCACATCCATAGTAATTTTAATGGCTCTCCCTCCATCGAGCTCAGATCAGTAACCTTGTCGTTCCTTGAGTTCCTGTTCGGAATCCTTTTTCATGCCAGAGTCAATAACAAATGCAAGTAGCTCTTGAGAATAATGCAGGTTTAGCACATGAATTTGTCAAAAATGTGCGGGTTAGAGCATCTCCACCGGCGCGCCAATAGAGCGTCCGGCAAAGTTGCCGGACATGCGCTATTGGGCGTGCGGCAGACGTTGCCGCCTATTGGGAGCGGCGCGCCCCACCGGTCGCTCCCAATAGGTATTTCACAAAAAAAAAGACTCGAATACGAACGAACCGCGATATTTCATTGAATTTGAAGGATATTTAACAAACTTAAACGAAATTTGACAAACGGAATTTAACAATCTTAAATGGAATTTAACTAAATTTAAACTAAACCCAGACCCTAGATCTAGCGGCTCTGCCGGCGGACACTAGAGAAGGAAGCTAGTCCCGGCGACGGTGAAACCAGCTACACGGCAGCGTCGAGGCATGTCTTGCATGGCTCAATGATCTCCGGCCGCTGAGGAGGAAGTTTCATCTGCGCCGCCGTCGCTGAGGCTTCCGGTTTCACCCGCGGCGGCTCCGGCCTTGAGGAATGTCTTCGTGCCACCGCCGTCGCCGTCGCCGAGCGTGGTGGGGTTTGATCTAGCGGCTGCGGAGGGAGGCCTCGATGGCCGCCTGCATTCCCTCCCACCGGCTCACCCCAGTCGCCGTCGTTGTCCTCCTCCTCTGCCGGTGGCAGTGCCGCTGGTGTCGGCGCCGACAAGGGGAGGTCGGGTATCTCGGGTCAGACGACACGCGCTCGCGCTCATCATCGGAGTGGAACCACTCCGGCGGTGGCTCGTGCATGCCTCTGGGGAGGAAGAAGGAGCCGCGACGTGCCTCGTGCTCCGCGTCGATCACGGCGTCCCAGTATGGCGCCGAGATCGAGTAGAACGGGTCCGCGCGCTGCTCAAACGGCAGGTCCCTCCACTGCCGCGTGATGTAGTCGAGGCGGGGTCTGCCGCTCAGCGTCGGCGCCACCGGCACCTTGACGACGTTGAGCACCACCCCGGTGGGAGCACAAAGCCGTCTGGCACTGGTATGATGTGCCGGCGGTAGACATCCACCTCCTCCTCCGACAGCGTCGTCGCAGGGTGCATGGCGCCTGGTGGTGGTGCTCGGAATGAACTGCCCTGCTCCGGGCGGTGGTGCGGCTTGAAGAGGTCCGCCTCGCGCTGTGCTGCGAGGCGGCGCGCCTGCGACGCGTTCCACTCCTCCTCCTCGCGACGCATCTCGCGGGCGAACGACTGGTTCATCATCCTGTCCTCTTGGAGGAGGCGTTGCTGCTCGAGGTGCTCGTGGCGGCGCTCGGGTGTCATGGCCGCGGTGGTGGCGGCGTTAGCGCGCTCGCGCCGAGCACGGCGTTCCGCGGCCATCTGCTGGCGGTGGAGAACCTTCTCGGCGCTCTGCTCCGATCGTGGCTTGCGGCTGCCTGCCATGGTGGCTAGGGTTTCTATGGGAGAGGCGAGTTGAGAAGTGTTGTGTGGAGAGGTGAGGCGCGCCGGGTGTCGTTTTAAAGCCGCCGGGGAGCGGAGGAGGCCAGTCACCGCATTAAACGCCGCCACCGGTACGTCTGCCACGCGCATTGATGCCGACGACGCGTGCGCGCCACCGCCTGACCTTCCAGTGCCGCGCTCGACGCGTCGCGTCGTCTGTGCCCGCCAGGGGAACCGCTGCGTCATTAAAACGGGCATATCTGCCACAATAAATCCGCCCCGACCGTTGTGTCGCTGACGCGTCGCCCCCACTCGTCAGGTTTGGACGAGCCGCGTGTTGCCACGGTTGCCGGCACGCCCGGTTGCGTCCCTAGAAGCTGGGCGCGAAGCGGGGTTGCCGGACGCTGTATTGGGACGTGCCAGCAACTTTTTCTCTATTGGGCGCACCGCTGTGGGACGGTTTCGTGCCGGCGCGCCCAAAACGCCTATTGGGAGCCGAGTTGGGCGCGCCGGTGGAGATGCTCTTAATCACGAAGTTGCGGAACATGAAAATCAGATGAGAAAGTTGCTATGCGCAAGCGTTTTGGTCACTCTGTGACGGCCCGTCACAGAGTGACCAAAACGATCGCGTGTAGCAACTTCCTAATTCCTTTTTCACGTTCCATAACTTCATGACCAAACCACACATTCTCGATAAGTTCATATGTTAAACCTACGTTTTTATCTTAGCTCTTCACTGTTTAATGTTTGCATTTGCGAGAGAGATCACAGCCTCTTCGTCTTGCGCGTCACAGAACCAATGCATGATTTCCTCCTGCTCCAGCAACAATGCACCTGCTAGCTAACTGACGGCAAACAAGAGTACATTGCTGCAACTTAAACATGCTGCTACGAATGCAGGCGACCGCGACAACTAAGCACAACAACATGATGCGATCACACGTGAAGACGTGACCGCGACCCCAAAAACCAAGTCAAAAGCGGTCGCAACGAGCGAGAGAAGGCGCACAGTGCACACCACACCGCCAACCCAGACCCCATCCCGCACCATGGCGGCGCCGGCACCGGAGCCGGAGGTGTTCGACGTCGTCATCTTCGGCGCCTCGGGCTTCACGGGCAAGTACGTCATCCGCGAGGCCCTCAAGTTCCTCCCCCAACGCCTCCCCGCTCCGCACCCTCGCGCTCGCCGGCCGCAGCCGGGACCGCGTCGCCGCCGCGCTCCGCTGGGCCGCGGCGCCGGGCCCTCCTCCCCCCGACGTCCCCATCCTCGTCGCCGACGCGTCCGACCCGGCCTCCCTCGCCGCGCTGGCCGCGCGGGCGCGGGTCCTGCTCTCCTGCGCGGGGCCCTTCCGCCTCTACGGCCGCCAGGTCGCCGCGGCCTGCGCGGCCGCGGGCGCCGACTGCCTCGACATCTCCGGCGAGCCCGAGTTCATGGAGCGCGTCGAGGCGGATCTCCACGAGGCCGCCGCGAAGAACGGGTCGCTCATCGTATCCGCGTGCGGGTTTGACTCCATCCCCGCCGAGCTCGGCTTCCTGTTCAACTCCAGGCAGTGGGATCCGCCGTCCGCGCCCGTCAGCGTCGTCGCGCACCTCAGCCTCGAGTCCGACAAGAAGATCGTCGGGAATTTCGGCACCTACGAGTCGGCCGTGCTTGGTATCGCCAGCGCCAGCCAGCTGCAGGCGCTGCGCAGGTCCCGGCCCAGGCCAGCCAAGCCCAATGTGAGTTACTACTATTCGTAGATTGCAGTTTTGTAAATTGATTTACTTATTACTTGTTTTATCATAGCGACCTGCTTGTATGCTAGTGCAGTTCAGGAATTGATTTACTTACTTGTTATCATCACGACTTGCTTGTATGGTACGAGGGAACAGTTCCCAACCATAGCAACTCTTACATTCAGTTAGAAGAACGATTTATGTCTGCTTAATCATGTTCCTGTGCCTGACGTTGATGGTACATGCTCATACTGTAAACTTTAATACTGCTAATTGCTGGCTTTGTTGGGTCAGATCCCTAATCACCTGTTAAGCTAGTATGGTTTTTGCTCTTGCTGCCACGTTTATAGCCCTTTTCTACTAAAGTTCTGTTGACTTTTGAATGAAATAGTTTGTGTGTGTACTACATTTCCTCAGGATGGTATTAGCTTGGCTTCGAGTTTGAGTAGACAGAAAGTATCAAGTGTGCCGGAGTGTTAGTGTTGTTAGTTATAATAAAACTTGGTGTAGGGCAACCTTCTAATTTTATCTAAATTCAGATATCTGTCTCTCAAAATATTTTGGTTTGGATTTCTTTTCGAGTTCTAGTTTTGTGGCAAGTAGAAAGATGTGTGTATTATGGCTGTACTAGCACCATTTCTCTTTCTTTGTAAAGTAAGGTCTAGTTGATAAGTAAGGATGTGGAAGTTATAGACTAGATACAGACTTTCAGAGAATAGGGAAGTGACTTCAACCACCATAAAAGCAGTTTACATATATCATGAACCAAGTGCTAACTACTAACTAGTCCTTCAGCTCAGAGAAACCTTGTTGCTATCACTTGTAAATGATGTCTACCATGCCTTATGTACTGTAATGTAGTATGTACTACTTCATGAAGAATGGCTATTTCAAATTGAATCACCCTTTTTCCACATTTACTTGGTAGATAAATACTCCACGTTTTCTTTTAATGCCCTTAATAACGGTTCACGCTTTCGTTTGAAGTTGCTACCTCCTACTACCATGTCCTTGGGGCCTATTATCCATTTGAACTTCTTAGTTTATAATATGGAATACACCTGTTTGAGGAATTGCCTGTTAACCTCTATACCTTCTTTTGATCTTCCATTCTTTTCGATGATCAACTCTCAGGGAGTGAGAAATATAGTACGACTGGGAATCCCACTTAGTTTCAGGAGTCATCTAATGATAAATACATTTGTGAAATGGATTAGCTGTTCCAGTTACTGGAACTTGAAGACATGATATGCCAGGGAAGGGTTCCTTGATAATTTGAGCCTTATAGGTTATGATAAACCTGTTTGTACATGATGACAGTATTGTTTGGTGTTTTTGCCAGCTGTCTCTGTTTTAGTTGTGTTCGTGCAATGTCTAAGAGCTATTAACACTATTGTCTATGATAAAGCATCATGAGCTTGGAACATTGTCCTCGATTAGCAGTATCCTCTGTCATCATGTTCTTGATCAACAGTCGGTAAATATCATCAAAAACCTATTTCCATTCAGAAATGCCCAACTTGAATATTGAAGGGAGTAAAAGGTATTGGCAAATAAACAACATTACGATGTTAAAAGATACAAATGTCGAGGTTATTGTATATTTTCATATTAGTAACGCTAACAAAAGACAGGGTGGTTAGTGTGGGTGGGGGGAGGGGGTGCTTGATGAAGACAAAGCAAAATGGTTGACTTCCTATCAACCCCGCAATCGGAATTCTGTGTGAAGATGCAGTTGATCGTACAAGAATGTAACTCATAATACACCTAAGATCTCTGGTGTTTTTAGCTGTTATGATCTTTGTTGTAATAGATTGGTCATGGCATATAGAGTTTGGATATTTTTTATGTTCAATAAGTCGTGGCTCAAAGATCCTAGTGAAAATGTCCATCACATGTTGTTCTGAATTCAATGTTGAAATGATGCATTGGTGACGTTTGATGCCCAAGGTTTTTCCTTTTTATGCAGATCCCAGGGCCTCCACCTCCCAAAGGTTCACTGATTGAGCATGACAAGGCACTAGGATTGTGGGTCTTGAAGTTGCCTTCTGCAGACACGGTGGTTGTGAAGAGAACCCTATCAAAAGTGACCGAGCATCCCGAGGGCCTTCCCGGTGTGGAGGAAACCCCAGAATTTGCCGAGCGCAGGAAGGAGTTCTGGTCCTCTGTCAAACCCGCTCATTTCGGCGTGAAGATCGGCACCCGTTCCATCCTGGGTGTCTTGCGGTTCATCTGGACCGGGCTGTTCATCGGCATTCTCGGCAATTCCTCCTTTGGCAGGTCTCTCTTGCTAAAGTACCCAGAATTCTTCTCCCTTGGTTGGTTCAGGAAGACCGGGCCAACAGAGGAAGAGGTGAGCAGCGCTCATTCAAGATGTGGTTCGTAGGGCGTGGCTACAGCGACTCGACCGTGGAGGCAAGCCAGACAAAGAGATCGTGACCAGAGTTTCCGGGCCGGAGATCGGGTACATCACGACCCCGATCGTCCTCGTCCAGTGCGCCCTCGTCCTGCTGAGCCAGCGGGGCAATCTGCCGAAAGGCGGGGTGTACACTCCAGGCGCCGTCTTCGGCCCCACGGATCTCCAGAGGCGGCTCGAGGAGAACGGCCTGTCGTTCGACCTCATCTCAACGAGGACCCTCCCGTCGGAGTAGCAGGCAGCTCCCACCTCTTCCTGAACCTGCTCACTGGTGCTCCCAGACAATCGCCCTGTTTCGCTCCATCGTTAAACCGGTTACCACTGAATGCCTAGCAGGCTAGCAGTATCGGTGGTCGCATACTTTTTCTGAACAAATGGTCTCTCGTATGTTTGTCTTTATGTGAAATAAACAGTATTACTACCACTACCGCACGTGAAAAAGAGGAATATGACTACAGGAGTGAGCTCGTGTAATGTGAATCACAATCATACTGTAGTACTTGTGACAT